>BTPG01000005.1:35005815-35444286 GCA_036245525.1 Semisulcospira habei
TCTGTCGTCCTCATCTGTAATCAGACCTGTCAGTGCCGTGTCGTCAGCGTATTTGTCCATGACACAGGCGTCATGAGTAGCTCTACAGTCTGCTGTGTACAAAGAAAACAAAAAAGGCGACAGGACAGTCCCCTGTGGCGCACCGGTGTTGGTAAAATGTACATCTGAGATTAGATCCGAACTAATTCTGACGTACTGTGGCCGGTTAGTGAGATAGTCCAAAACCCAAAGAATGGTAGAGGCATTTATGTTCATGTGAACTAGTTTGGAGGCAAGTATGTGTGGCTGAATGGTGTTAAAAGCAGACGAAAATCATAGAACATCAGTCGAATGGAGGCTCCTGGTGTCTCTAAATGAGAGTAGCTGTTGTTTACAACATGCAAAATGGCATCATCAACACCTCTTTGCCTTCTGTAAGCAAACTGAAAGGGGTCCATAAAATCTGCAACCTGTATTTTAAAATGTGAAAGAACAGCCCTCTCAAAAACCTTCATGACACACGAGGTAAGAGCAACTGGTCTTAAATCATTCATCACAGATACAATTTGCTTTTTTGGCACGGAGACAATACAAGAGGTCTTCCATGAACAGGGAACGGCACACTGGGTAAATGACATGTTAAAAATATAGCAAAGAATACAGTTGTTCAGCGCATAATTTTAACACATTTGATCTAACACCATCTGGCCCAGCCGCTTTGTTTGGGTTGGTATGTTTAAGTACGCTAAGCATCTCCTCCTCAGTCACCACAATCACTTCACTTTGCGTGTGTTTATGTCCACTAACCAGCATTTCCTTGACCTGTTCCCTCTCATGCTCAAAATCATGACTATCAAATCTTGCATATAACTGATTTAAGTCCTTGGCATAGTCCGTAGTTTTGCTCAAAACCGGAACAGCTTTTTGCTTCTTGTTCCCACTCATCAGATTCATACCCTCCCACACACGTTTCATGTTACCAGTCTCAAACTGTTTTTCTATCTTTTTTCGATGTGCTTTCTTCCCCTTCCTAAGCTCCCTTTTCAGTTCCTTTTGTACCGCGCGCGGGTCGACGCGAAGAAACTATAGCACTGCCACGCGGCGCGAGCGTTTATATCTCAACTGTGTCTATCGACGGTATCCCGTCTGGCCAGCCGAGTCCATGGTATCATGGATATTACATAATGCGGTTTGCTGGAATGCCAGCGGTATATTACACGCGTTCATAAATGTTACAAGAGAACGCAGACTATCCGTGAAATGCCGCAAAAGGCATGGAATGCTGCATGTAAATTAGAAATTAAATTTAAAATGAGAGAGAGAGAGAGAGAGAGAGAGAGAGAGAGAGAGAGAGAGAGAGAGAGAGAGAGAGAGAGAGAGAGAGAGAGAGAGATGATGATGATGATGATGATGATGAAACGTTTTATTGACAGGATAAAGTTTTAGGCGAAACGCCTCTCTTACAAACTGTCCTGTTAGAAAAGAAACATTAATAGCAAAGAGTAAGAGAAACACAATAAATCGAAACATGAAGAAATAAACTGAAAAAAAAACAAAAACCCACCAATACAAAAGCAATGCAAATAATGCGCACACATATCAATAACAGTGAATAATATATATATATATATATATATATATATATATATATATATATATATATATATATATATATATATATATATATATATATATATATATATATATATATACATAATATAATATAATATAATATAATATAATAAAATATAATATAATATAATATAATATAATATAATATAATATAATATAATATAATATAATATAATATAATATAATATAATATAATATAATATAATATAATATAATATAATATAATATAAGTAGTCCGTACAGGTATTAAGTTACTGTAAACGAGTTTTGAAGGTTCTAGAGTTAGAAATGGATTTAATTTGGGGTGCTAGTTCGTTCCAGGCTTTGGCACCTGAGAACGAAAGGCTGGTTTTATATATATCGAGCCTGGCCCATGGTAGCTGTAACAAACTGTTCCTCGTGTTTTGTCTTTGACTATCCAAAAATAACATACGAAGGTAAGATGGGGTTTTATGGTGAAGAATTTTATGCATAAGTATGCATCGATTAAATGAGAACTGTTTGTTTAGGTTTAGCAGTCGGATAGTTCGAGAGAGAGAGAGAGAGAGAGAGAGAGAGAGAGAGAGAGAGAGAGAGAGAGAGAGAGAGAGAGAGAGAGAGAGAGAGAGGAGAGGAGAGGAGAGGAAATGAAAATGAAAATGAAAATGAAACTTTATTTCTCAACGGATGAAGTAATTAGCACGTGTGCCATTTTTCATACTTGCCGTTGCTACTCTACAAACACAGGATAATAATTGTAATACTAATAGTACCAAATTACACAAAGAAAAATTAGGAGACATTACACATGAAAAGACATTAAACAAAATTCATTCATTCATTCGGTCACACAAAAACAAACGAAAACATAAAGTACATGAAACGCGCGCACACACATACACGCTCGCGCGCACACACACTAGACACGCGCTAATGATAACTTGACCTATATACGAAGCAAATCATTTGGATCAATAGTGAAAATTCACTTCAGGCAGCAAAAATTATTTGGATTATAATAGAGACTTGAATTATGTAATTAGGCGATTATTATTAGTATGGACAAACCAGACGGCAGCATGCACTGATTATACGACAAGTACATGTTTGATACGGATACTTGTGGTAGATTATGTATCAGCAGACAAGTACTTGAGGAGGCATTCCTTGAAAGAGGAGAGGGAGCTAGCGTGTGTTATACATGTAGGCAGCTTGTTCCAGAAAGATACGCCTGAGAAAGATACACTGGTTTTAAATAGATCTATCCTGGGGCGAGGTGTAATAAAGTTTCGTCTTGAAATAGAATAACCTGAACTTGCCTTGGTAAAGAGCTTACAAAGATATTCTGGGTGAATCTCATTCCAGATTTTATACATAAACACACCCTTGTTTAAGAGGTGATGCTTGCTAAGAGGTAGCATTTTCAGTTTTTTAAGTCTTTCGTCAGTTGTCCAGGGCTGAATCAGGCAGGATATGTTTCGCTGCTCTCCGATGCAGGGAGTTAAGCCTCTTCAAGTGTATGTCACCGCTGCCATCCCATATCGTGGACGCATAATCGATGTGGGATTTGACATGTGCATTGTAAAATAACTTGCGGGCATCAACATTGATAAAGTACTTCAACTTTGAAAGCATAAAAACATTTCTAGCAACAGTTTTACATACAGCATTTATGTGCGATTGCCACTTCATCTGGTCATCAACAACTACACCAAGTAATCGATGTTCCGTGACCTGTGTAACGATGTCGTTATGGATATTCAGGCTGAGTGTAAGTGGCTTGAGCTGGTGCTTCTGACGGGTTGCTATCGTCATGCATTCCGTTTTGGAAGGACTCATTTCATTGTTTGAACACCAAGTGGAAATTTCGCTCAAACCCTGCTGTAAACGGCCATTTAAAGAATCAATACTCTTGTCCGGGGTGTGAATTGTGGCGTCATCAGCGAATAGATCACATGAAATTTTGTTGCTAGTCAAATGTAGCGAGAGAGAGAGAGAGAGAGAGAGAGAGAGAGAGAGAGAGAGAGAGAGAGAGAGAGAGAGAGAGAGAGAGAGAGAGAGAGAGAGAGAGAGAGAGAGAGAGAGAGAGAGAGAGAGACGTCATATCTAGAGTACTGCATCGATGTCTGCGACGAAATTTCTGCTTTTAAGTCACCGTCACTGTTTGACTTTCTCCAGGGACCGGGTGTACAATAGCCTTCTAACAGTGTTAAAAGTAAAAATTTATAAACGTTTTGTAAAAAATCGTGTTTAGCGCACTTAGATGCGGTGCACGACAGGCACATTAACTCTTAAAAACAGTTTTAAAAGTGAAAAATTAAAAATCGTTTTTGAAAAATCGTGCTTAGCGCGCTTAGATGCGGTGCACGGAAGTTTAAACATTGTTTTAGCGACGATTTTCGCTTGTAACTTTAGAAGTGCTCGGAGCGGCCATTCTAAACGCGCTAAAACGCTTTTAAAACTGAATGGACGCTGAATGGGCGCCATTTTTAATCGGCCGCTTCATTGAATTCGACAACATCCGCGAAGAAAAGAGAGATCGTTGCATCCTATGACGGAATAAAACGACGAACAACAGCGGTTTCAGCGTTTTAGATTACTGAGAAGGGCTGAAAAGCCTTGGGAAGTGAAATATTGTCTGAGAGATCTGGCTTTGTATATAATTATAATAAGCTCGATCACCATTAATGCCACAATAGAGCAGGTCGGTTAGGCGCGCCCTCCAGAATGTCACTTTTGAAACCACGACTGGTGAGGTTCGAGACACATCCTTTCCGTTTTTGGATTGTTTTTGTTTGGTTTGGTTTTTGTGTTTGTTTTTTCTTTCTTCTTTTTTTATCTTCTTTTTTTTTTTTTTTTTTTTTTTTTAAATAATAATAATTACGGTATTTATAATGCGCTTATCTTATAATAATTATAACTCTAAGCGCGCACTCACAACTCGCCCACGCTTTCTTGTTTGTTTGTTATTATTGTGCTGCACATATTTAATTATTTCCATATTTCTCCAGCAGAACTGCTTCCTCTGCCGAGGGAAAAAAAAGTTTTTTCTTTCTTTTTTTTTTTTTTTTTTTTTTTTTTTTTTTTTTTTTTTTGATGCGTGGTACTAGTTTCCGCCGGACTTGGAGCAGCCACCTTGGCCGGAATGGAACTGACGTGTTTTGATGCAATAAAGTTAATTGGCGTCAATCTTATAGGTGTTATTTTTTATATTTTTTTAACGAACTTTCAGTTCGTCAGCTATTGTTTCACGTCATACCTTGAGTTGCATCATCATTATCAGAAAAAATAAGTTGCAAATTGTGTACTTGTTTGTATACATATTCTGAACAGGCCTAAATATTAATAAATTATAACTATCTTTGCTAATCGTGTGTCTTTTTTCATTGGGATTTTCTCTCCATACTGGCGATTATAAATCTTTACTGCGAATGAACTATTCAGTCTATTTATATATCGGTGACGTCGTACGGTAGACAATTTTTAGCTAAAACGTTGTTAACTATTTTTTAGAAACGTGTCGTGCACCGGTTTCAAAGTGTTTTAAAACCTCTGTTAAATAAAACAATTTTAACTTTAAAATGCTTTTAATTTAGAAGGCTGTTGTGCACCCGCCCCAGAAGTCTAGGTCTTTTTACTGTTTAATTTTGTTTCTGCACACACACATACAAACATACACACATACGGCTTTTTCCCGCCAAAAGTACGTTCTGCAGCGAAGTTAGCGTAACTAGACATGACGTAATTTTTATCTGGTTACTTTAGTTGTCAGCCCAGCCGACCTTTGTCGTCACGGGCATTCTTTTGAATTTGCTCCACTGCGACCCATCCTAAAAATTCTCTTCTATAAATATAAGAGACTTAAAAAGAAGTTTAAAACAGTTGGAAATGGCCTCAGAAACAACGGTAGACAGACTAGTCATCATAACTGAAACTGTTTGCGTTGTAAACATCTCCTTCAGCTGGTATATAGTCGTTAGGTGGCACCTCCAAAATTTGAGAAATGCGGCCGTGGGATTAAATTTGTTAACTGCAGTATGATTATTATTAGACAGGGAATGCCGCTGTGATCGTCACCATCTGGTAATCTCTGGGTATGCTGTAAAGGGGCACTGACTAGTTGCGTTTGTTTAGATTTTGATTTAGCTGACTGAGAATACTCCCCTCCCCCCCTCCCGCCCCCCACCCCCCACCCCCCACCCCCACCCCGCCCCTTCTTCCCCCCCCCCCCCCCTTTCCCAAATTGACTGTACCTTTGAAAGTATCTAAGAGTTGCTGTATACAGCCCGCGTGTCCCCGCTGTGTCAACTCCGCCAGCTGAGCCTGTAGGAGAGCTGCAAGAGGGCAGAACACATTATATATGATGTCAACTATACAGTGTTTACCATCTGCAACGTCAGCCGCAACTTTAACCCCGTCACTGCCACGTGGACGAAGGCCGTTCAGTTGAAATTTGTAAATTCAACGCCAACAGCCAAAGGAACATGGATACAAAGCGGTGTCAGCAAGAGGCATAGATCCTCATGAGCCTCCTCAACCGCGGTGGCTTATGAGGATCTATACCTCTTAAAGTTGGGTGCTGTTTCATTTTTCTTGGCAGTGAAGGGGTTAAGTACAGGTGATGGTTGTCCCCAGTGCGGAACTGACTAAACATCTCAAAATGTTCATTATCATCCTTACATACCTGTTATTAAAGAGCCCATTCAACAGAACCGCCAAGCATTGGAAATGCCTATCTGAGTAGATTAAAAGATAGGAATTACACGGTTTCAAACCCAATCTTGATAGGTGTTGTGATTGTTCTTATTGTTGCCGTTATTGTTGTCGCCGCTGTTGTTGTTGTTAAATTAACTCTTTCTACCCCGGACACACCACAGTAAGATAAGGATCGACCATGATAGTTCAAGGGTGATGCCAGAATAGCTTGGCGCCTATGGGCGCCAAGCTATTCTGGCATCACCCTTGAACTATCGTGGTCGATCTGTGTCCTGCACGGCAATGCTGTCTTCAAAGGACCATGGCAACATTTGGGGATTTCGGTGTTGGGGTAGAATGAGTTAAGTTAGGTTGCACCTGAATGACCTGGATTTCTAAATTGGCATGGGGTGTGAAATAAATAAACTCAAATAAATGTTTCTTATATAGCGCATGATCCCCACAAAGTAGGCTCAAAGCGCTTTACAAACACACATATACAGCTAAGCATGACATAACAAAAACATACAATAAAAGGCAATACAAGTAAACAGGAAATGGTCTGTCCAACAGACGTACGACATTAGCTGCCTGTGCTGATTACACCCACCATTTTCGTTGCTGTAATGTGGGGTGGCGCGGCGCCGTCCGATCAATGGAGCCTGTCCCAGCTGCTGGTTGGTGGCCTGCAGCCAGGCTGCAGAAGGAAACAGAGGGGTGTGCCAAAATGTGTGCTGGTCCGTGATTTTGGGCCTTACAGCTTCCAGCCGTAAGGATCAAAATAACAGACCAGCAGACACACATATATATATAGTAAATCAAGCAGCAGCACGCAAGTACGTAGGGACATACGTGACCACAGTGCCATCATGATACTACACTAATTATATTTTTATGGGCGGGTAGGGAATCGCGTATTTTCCCTGCCTTGAGTTTTGTGCCCCTGGTTGGCTCGAAGCGTCAAGGAGCATGAAACTCCGCTTGGCTGAAAAATCTTTGATTCCCTCCACCTAGGGGTATACTTGCTACTATTTGCTCTTGACATGATAACTTCTTCACCGCCGAGAACACTGCACAAACCACGGGGCTGCTAAAGGCAAGGGTCTGCTAAAGGGGGGAGAGAAAAAAAAAAAAAAAAGCTCCCCGGTGCAGTCACCTATTGTTGGCTTTATTTATACCCTGTGCACTTTTGAATCAGTGATGGCGGTGAAAGGGTTAACCTGTATTGACACAACAAAGGTTTGAACCTTTAACACTGATGTCAGAGTACACTAACATCCCGCACCGTTTGCGGATGTACTCCACAGACAGACCCCCTCAGGAAATACACCAGCACAAGTGAAGCATCTCATTTAAATAGAAAAGTACTTTCAATGGGTCTGTCTGGGAGTACTCGTAAACGGTACGAGATCTCACACGATAACAGCCTCGCTTTGTCAGGATGCGTATTTGGTCAAAGTACATTATTCATCTCTTCAATTCACTATTGGACAGTGAGCCGAGAAGAAAAACACTGTCAAGTGATACACAAAACAAGTTTGTCTACTCAGTCTGAAATGATTACACGATGTAACATACAACATTCACGTTACCGTCATCAGGACTTGGCGAGTTTTCGTAGAACAAGTCCAGGACAGCCTCTGCCATTGCTGAAAAAAAAATTGATTGACTGACTGACTGACTGGCTGACTGACTGACTGACTGACTGGTTGGTTGCATTCGTTCATTCATTCATGCATTCATTCATTCATTTATTCCCTGATTGATTAATTGACTGATATTGTGTAATAAACTCAAACAAAGACTGGCACTAAGATGTACTTGTATCAAGTATCTATGAGCATTAAACCCGTACATTATCTTCAACGAAAATGATAATCGGGCCGAGCTTGGCCACAGTTGGCCCGTGCACAGCTCTGCGCGGGCCAGCTAAGGCCAAGATAAGCCATAGCAGTTTGTGTTTACTGAGAAATGGTCAGTGTCCTTGTGTACTCACTAAGACAGGGATTAAGGAACTTGTACATATAGAGCACGGTGTCGATGACAACTGAAACAGAAGCACAGATATATATCAACACTTTGTCAACTGAGCCTAACACACAGTTCAGGCACTACTGCGGCACTAATAGATGTGACCGTTCAAGACTATTGACATCCTCGCTTGGCTGCCGCTGCCCTTGCACTATCATAGCCGATCTATCTCCAGGAATCCATACATTTCTACAGAAGCATACGAGTATCCGCCTACGCGTAACACGTCATCTGAACATTCGTGATAATAATAGCGTCATTTCAGTTAAAATGTAAAATGTGTGACTGCTGATAGTAATGACTGATCTAGATTGGTAAAAGTTCGCATACTCAGTGAAGAAACTGTTTCCGGCCCGACGTCTAACGAACATGATCATCGGGCCGATGTCGGTTGTCGTGCGCGGGCAAACTGCGGCCGACATCGGCCCGAGGACCTTTGTTTACGGGGATAAGCAATTGTGTACCGGTATACATACATGCTGAAAGATGCTCGTTCCTCGACGCATCCTGCATCTGCTGAAGCAAATCTGGATGGAAGAGGGAAGATTTTTTAATTTCACTTGGAAAATATAGAAATTCACACCACGGACTTTATTCCTGCACTTCACAACATGGAACATTTCCACAGAACAACACGAGAGTGGTAGGTCTACTATGTGAAACACAATACAATACAGTACTATACAATACAAACGATACAATACAAAACAATACAATACAATACAGTAGAGTAGAGCCCGCGTTTGAGGACGGACAATGCGGAGGCTCATGAGGATCTATGCCTCTTGCTGAAACCACTTTGCATCTATGCTCCCTGGACGGCTGGCGCTCTTTCACGTTGAATTAACAATCTGCGTTCACTGGCAATGATGATCATGATGATGAACGTTTTTATTCAGGATAAAGTTTTAGGCATGCGAATGTCTCTCTTACAAACTGTCCTGCTACTCTACACACATAAATATATGTTACGATTGTGGTTGTGTTATCCTGTGAGAGCGTACGTGTGTTATTCGTAGATAATGATATGTTGTTTATTTGAGCTATCACGGTTACGATTCACGTGGGTTTTTTAAGTAAGTTTTTCTTTTTGAGTAGAGCCGATTTCGTTTTGTTAAGTTTAGTCCGGAACGTTGTAGAAGGGTCGCACTGTCTAGTGGCCTCGTAAGTGTCATGTCGGTTAGGTGACATCGCAACATTTTTCGCTACTTTTTGTTTTCCTGTGCGCGTGTAGTGAGCAGCTTTTATTTTGTTTGGTGAATGTTCTCGTACCTTTTTGAGCTATCATAGATAGGGATACCATACTTTTATGTGTCTTTATTATATGCTAGAATTTAGAGCTGAAGTGAGCAGCCGTGTTTTTGTAGCCTGATATATTGTTTCTGGAAAGAAAAACAGAAGATAGTGCTAGAAAACCCTTTAAAATAGAAACAAATAACGACGTTTCGGATCAAAGATCCTTCCTCAGGTGACATGGAAACAAACGTAGAACAGAAAAGAACACGACATAAAGAAAAGACGTCATCCTGTATAGAGAGAATTTAGAATGACGTATAAAAAAAAATAATTAAAAAAAAAACCCACACACATAATGATGCAAATACACATGCACAAAACACGTACCACAAAACTTACGTCTATATACATACACGTCACTGCATACATTCGCATTCACTCGTGCCTGCTGCAGCTCACGCGCGCGCGCGCACACACACACACACACACACACACACACACACACACACACACACACACACACACACACATACACACACTTTGAGTGTGTGTGTGTGTGTGTATGTGTGTGTGTGTGTGTGTGTGTGTGTGTGTGTGTGTGTGTGTGTGACACACTTTGAGTGTGTGTGTGTGTGTGTGTATGTGTGTGTGTGTGTGTGTGTGTGTGTGTGTGTGTGTGTGTGTGTGTGTGTGTGTGTGTGTGTGCGCGCGCGCGCGTGAGCTGCAGCAGGCACGAGTGAATGCGAATGTATGCAGTGACGTGTATGTATATAGACGTAAGTTTTGTGGTACGTGTTTTGTGCATGTGTATTTGCATCATTATGTGTGTGGGGTTTTTTTTAATTATTTTTTTTATACGTCATTCTAAATTCTCTCTATACAGGATGACGTCTTTTCTTTATGTCGTGTTCTTTTCTGTTCTACGTTTGTTTCCATGTCACCTGAGGAAGGATCTTTGATCCGAAACGTCGTTATTTGTTTCTATTTTAAAGGGTTTTCTAGCACTATCTTCTGTTTTTCTTTCACGTGAAACCCTAGCGGCAACAGTTTTACTACATATTGTTTCTGGAAAGTTTATGTTAATGAGTTTCGGCTGCACGTTTCGTTCTGGTTGTTTGAGTTCATGATTTCCGTAGAAGATTCTAGATTTTGATAGTGTATATAAGGAGGGCGCTGGGAAAGCCCGTGAGTACATTGTCTTGCTTTGTCAGTTGTAGAGATACGCAGTTTATTGCGAGAGACGCTGTGTATGAGAAACTTTGAGTCGTAGTGTGGACATAGCAAAAGAGACTTTGTATTCAGTAGTTTGTGCATTTGAGAGTGCATTATTGTGTGGATATCGCATCGCTGAATTAAATATTGTTGGAACTGTTACTCCAGTATTGTCTACATCCTTAAGCCACGTGTGACGGATTGGAGCTGAACGAGGTTTACTTTAAAGAACTCTACGTGTGTGTGTCTGGTGTGTTTATCATACTTCAACTACAACTCCACCACGTAACAATATACATCGAGCAACACAATAAAATATTTAAAAAATAAACAAAAACATAGTGTCAAAAACATTCAAGTGTACGAAAAGCATAAAAGGCAAAAAAACAAACATAACAACAGCGACATTAGCAGAAGGCCATCTTGTAATTAGAACATGTCTCTGAGAGTACAGCATCAATAGAGGAGAATTGAATCATGCTATTAGTTTAGAAGTAAAAAGCGATACAGGCGATCCTTAAAAATACTAAACGGCATAGATAGATAGAGAATATAGGAAATACGCGTTAAACGCATCCGCAGTGATATCGGGTGGAATATTAGGCGGGCCGTCCATTATCACTTCGGTGCCGTGGACGTTAAACCCCGAACCAACCAACCAATTAGGCGGGCATTTACTGTGACCTTTGGTGAAATTGTTTATCACTTGCCAGACTGAGCGGAGGTCCTTTCCGCCGGCAATGACAGGTTCAACATTTTGTCTTTGGGCTTTTCGAACTAAAGATTTGACATGGTTTCTCTGCTCATTAAATTTCTTAGCTTTTTTAACATGTCTCTAACTGCCATCGCTTGTTTAATTTCATCCGAGAGCCCTTCTGGCATAATAGGGTGTTTGACACGTTTGGTACGCTTAGGGGCGTGTCTATCCAGAACAGCGAGAAACAGCTCATACCAGCGGGTCAGGGCCTCATTAGGGTCATTGCAATTATAAACGTCACCGAATGACACTTGCGAGAGGTCATGTAAAAACGCAGCTTGATCGAATTTTTTAAAGGATATATAAATGATAGTAATGTTTCCTTTAGCTGGTTGTTTCAGTAATCGAGCAGGCAACGAAAAACAAATTGGAAAGTGATCACTAATGGAAATATTAGGTACATGCACATTTTGTACAACATTAACATGTGGTGTATATATGGTCTATCGGTGTAGAAGATGACGAAGTCACTCGTGTTGGTGACTGGACAAGCTTTTTCAAACCTGGAACATTTAACATGGATCTCCATGAAGAATGGCCTTGCTTTTGTAAATCAACATTAAAGTCACCCAAAATATGTATATCAGCTTTGCTCCGTAAAACTGTATCCATCATTACTACAATGTCGTCCTGCCACGAAACTGAGGCGGCTGGGCTTCTGTACACAAAACCTATCAAATATGGGATGATTTGGTCGATTTTATTTCTAACCACATGCACTCAATGTTAGGGAGTTCAAAATCACATCACCTCGTTACAAACATTTTGATATAATTGTGTATGTACACTGCTAGATCAGTATGACCGGGGACAGACGCATCTCATCTAAGAATGAAATAGTTTTGTACGGATATGGCACGGTCACTAATTTTTGCCGTTAGGCGAAATTCCGTAAATCCAAACATGTGAAATGGTGAAGAGTGGTTTGGGAGAACATTTATATCTGGTATTTTGTGACAAAGGTGATATACATTAAGATGGCCAATATTTAATACATCGATATTGTTGCTACTTTTTGGCATAATGAAAGACAGCCTTTAAATGGAGGGACAACAAAATAATAATACAATGTGATAAGAAGTATGCAAAAATAAAACAAATTAAAAAAAGCTAAAGAAGATAAAAGTGTATGTTGCAAAATAGAAAACCCGTGTATTTTAAGCTTGGCGATTAATAATAAAAGCACACGCGTATTGCGTATATATATATATATATGAATAAATAAAATCAGTCTAAGAAAGCTGGCACCACACACTCCAAATATGGATTCAAGCAGCAGTGAAATACTTTAAATGTGAAGAAAGGATCCACAAACACCACGTAGTTTAGAAGGAGTTACACTTTTATTCTATGCACAAATTTTCGCCCTCTCAGGCACCCGCTTACAAAAGGCTGGATTTAAACAAGTCAATTCGGGGCCGTTCAATGACGAGACTGTTCCTCAAAGTGCTGTAAACTCTTTCGCTCTCAGTGAAAAGCTTAGCCAGGTAGAGGGGGGCTTTCCCGTTCAGTGCTTTGTGCATCAGTACGCACTTATTTAACGTAAGGTGTTGATCAAAATGTAGTAAAACTGTTGCCGCTAGGGTTTCATGTGAAAGGTGTCATTCTGAATGATGTGGAAGTTTTTGAGGAGAATGTATCATCCTCACAACATCCCCATCAAAAACATTCTCCTCAAAAACTTCCACATCATTCAGAATGACACAGTATTGAAAGACATATTTCCTGAGCCTCCGCTGGTCGCTTACAAACGTGACACTAACCTACGCGATCATCTTGTTCACGGTTCACTTCGCGCATCTAACACCTTACCACCTGGCACACACCCTTGTCAGCAACCACACTGCAAAGCATGTCAGTACATCAACACATCCCCCGTCATCACCGGACCCCTGTCATCTTTTAATGTCCACCGATCATTCACATGCCAGTCATCAGAAATTGTCTATGTCATCTCATGTTCTCACTGCCCAAAGATGTTGTATGTGGGGGAGACATACCGTACACTCCCTGAACGCTGCGAGGAGCATGTTCGTTCGATCCGCCTCGGATACAACAACCAGGTTGGACGTCATTTCAACGAACCTCCTCATAGCTTCACACATTTCATCATACGCATCCTTTGGCAAAATACATCCCACTTCATCCGCCGCAAAATGACAGAATCCTTTTTCGCGGACAGGCTTACCATCCGCGCGGCTTGAACATTCGCCCCTAGGGATGTATGCTCGGCCTGATGGGTGGTTGGTGCCAGACTTGACCTCACTGTTGATACTGGATGCTACCTTTGAGTGTGTGTGTGTGTGTGTGTGTGTGTGTGTGTGTGTGTGTGTGTGTGTGTGTGTGTGTGTGTGTGTGTGTGTGTGTGTGTGTGTGTGTGTGTGTGCATGTGCGTGAACTGCAGAAGGCACGAGTGAATGCGAATGTATGCAGTGACGTGTATGTATGTAGACGTAAGTTTTGTGCTACGTGTTTTGTGCATGTGTATTTGCGTCTTGTGTGTGTGGTGGTTTTGTTTGTTTGTTTGGTTTTACGTCATTCGAAATTCTCTCTATACAGGATGACGTCTTTTCTTTCTGTCGTGTTCTTTTCTGTTCTACGGTTGTTTCCATGTCACCTGAAGAAGGATCTTTGATCCGAAACGTCGTTCCTTGTTTCTATTTTAAAGGGTTTTCTACCACCATCTTCTGTTTTTCTTTTGTAAGGTGTTGATGTAAATGAAGGAGCCCTGTTGCCTGAAGCTTTTCCTCCAAAGTTAGATAGGGGATTGGGAGGATCAGTTTAACTGCGCGATTGTATAGAGAATTAATTCGCTTAAGGTTAGTCTTACTACAGCCGGTAGTACAGAGAGAGAGAGAGAGAGAGAGAGAGAGAGAGAGAGAGAGAGAGAGAGAGAGAGAGAGAGAGAGAGAGAGAGAGAGAGAGAGAGATGATGATGCTGATGAGGACGATGCTTTTTCTTTTATTGCAAGATAAAGCTATTAGGCAACTCCATGACGATGATTTTTCTTTTATTGCAAGATAACGCTATTAGGCAACTCCATGCCTGTCTTACAAGCTGTCCTTTGTACATAACACAACAGGAAAACAAACGCATCATACAAAGAAAACAAAAATGCAGGGGGGGGGGGGGGGAATTACGAGCACAATAGCTGAATTATTTTTATAAAAATAAAAACTGAAACAAAAACATTGGCTTTGGGGAATTTGTAACTGCCACCGATGCAAAAGCATGGGAAATAAATTGGCGAGAGAGAGACAGACACAGACAGACAGACACAAACAGATAGATACAGACAGACAAAGAGACTTGCCTTTATACACTGATAGATTTTTGTCCGAGGCCGTACATGTTGAGGGACGAAGCTCGGCTGTAGCTGCAAAGTGAAGGACGCTAAAAGTCAGCTCCAGTGAGAAAACGTTCTTGGGCCGGCAACTGCATAAGGCAATATGCATCAAAGGGATAAGTGAGGTGGATATGGGTGAGTTTGTTGATAAGTGTTCGCGCTAGGTTTTCTTCACGACTGCTTTTATTCTGTTATAAGTACTTGGCCAAAATAGCGCCCTTCGACAAAACCGGTCTCGCCGACCGAAACACAAAACGGTATCGATTCAGGCCTTGAAAAATTAAACGACGGGGAAGAGGATGGGGAAGGGGGGAGCTCAATCAATGGTTAAAAAAATCAATTTGTTTGTTTGTTTGTTTGTTTGGGGCTGGGGGTGGGGAGGGGGGTGTATGTGTGTTGTGTGTGTGTGTGTGTGGGGGGGGGGGGGTGGGTGGGGGGGGGGGGATTGGACGCAGAGTACTAAGTATTGTCTTCAGTGACTATCAGTATCCCTACCTCTGCAATCGGTATTTCTTTTTTTCGGCGTCACCTATCAGCTAGTCTTTTTTTTTTCTTCGGAATTTGCCTTTTAAAAAAAACCCGGTAAAATATCAACAAGATGAGGATTTTATCCCAAAGTCTACCGTATTGTTTGGAGCTCAGATGCGTTTATCTTTTAGGAATATTCAGAATTGTTCATATTTTTAGGCTTATTATGCTGATTAAATTTCCCTCCTCTCTAAGCCAACTTCTGATCAACACACCCCGGCGCACACAAATAAAGACGGGCACACGGCGCTCCCCCCCCCCCCCCCCCCCCTTCCCATTAGCACGCTCTGTAGCGACAGGAATCCATCTCCTTCTACTCTAACCCACCCTCTGATCCACACAGAAACTGGCACACAGAAATAAACACGGACACACGGTGATTCCCGCTATTCGTAAGCTCTGTGGTCTGCCGTAGCATAGCTATTCTGAAGAAGAATAGAATAGCACGCGCAGCGAAATGACGTCACATCAAGCTTAACGTCATGGCTTCATTAGTCCCACGACGCCGTGTTCATAGTGACGACTCGGTGTTATACGTCACTCATCGCAGTACTAACATTTGACGTACCAGAGTGTCAACTTTGCAATTTTCTTGCTGATTTTCACGACTAGGGCTTACAGGTCACTATTTTGACCTAATCCTACCCCAGGGCCAGGTCAAACAGCAGGCTCATGCAAACACCGTTTATGAAAAATCAAGCGGGTATTAATGAGAAGATAGTTTTTTTTTGTAAAAGAAAAAATAAAGTTATATTAGCTGTTTTACATATGATTCCGAGAAAGTGGTGCAGAAAATTGTCTGATTTTCCCACCTAGTGCATACAGGTCACAATTGAGCTAATCGTACCCGACAGTCGAGACAAACTGTAGTCTTATGTAAATACCGTATACGAAATATCATGCGATTATTAATTAAACTGTTTGTCTGTCCAGCGCTGAATGGTTCCCCTTGGTTTGTGTACAATTCTGCCAGCGCTAGCCTCACCTATCTGGTTTGTGATTATTAATTATTAATTAGAAGAATGGGGGGGGGGGGGGGGGTGTGTTTCGTAAAAAAAAAAAGCTTCAATTGTTGTAAGATTAACCCATATAATTCTTGAAATTAATCGCAAAAAAAAAAGAATTAAAAAAAAAATATTATCACTCAAAATGTTCTAGAGGTGCAATGCTGGTTAACGAAGTCATTCAGTATCTCTCTTTTATCTAGCTATATGCAAAAATATCTAGTAAAAATAAGAAAAATTGCTTACTCCAGTGTGGATCAACCGGTTTTTGTGAAACGACTATTTTCTCGCCAATGAGCATCTTAATTTTTTTAAAAATCAAAAGAAAAACGTCTCGAGATTATTCTTTTATGGACAATATCATACAATTTCAAGCTTGTTCGTCCTCAAACGCGGGCTCTAGTCGCTGTGACACACACACACACACACACACACACACACACACACACACACACACACACACACACACACACACACACACACACACACGCGCGCGCGCGCGCGCGCGCGCGGCGCGGCGCTTTGGCGCCAAAAAGACGTTTTCAACTCTAGCAAGGTTTGCATAGCTAGATGTGACGTCATTTGTATCTTGTTACTTCTTTGCCAGAATTTCTGCCCCGCACGCCAGAAACGTCATGCGCATGCTCCGAAATGCGCTCCGACCAGCCCCATTTCAAAGTCTACCGTATTTTCAATACGGTAGACAAAAATTACCTTTTGATGTGAACACTGTGATGTTGGTGGATGAATGGCCGGATAGATCGGGGTGGGCGGCTGGATGAATGGTTAGGGCCGGTGGTAGGGGGATAAATGGGGGTGAGGTTATGGGTGGGTGGAAGGATAGAAGGATGGATGGTGCTGGACGGCTGGATGGGTAGACAGTGTTGGATGGATGAATGGATTGTGATGGGCGGCTGGATGAACGGATGGCCGGGGGTGGATGGATGAAGCCGGATTTACAGAAAGGCATGACATACAAACTCGTTCCATAATACATCCAACAGACAACCAGATTCCATGCACCGGCTAGACAGAAAGTAGAGTCAATGTCTATATTAATGAAAGAGTGAAATGTTGTATCATTACTCACTGTAGGGCTGGCAGTTAGTAGCCGTGGTCTGGGCAGTAACGCATGTGTGTTGGTACGCCAGCACAATAAGCATGGCCACGCCGCAACCTGTCACACACACAAGACGCAACTCAGGCGGCGCGCACCGTTTTGTGACGGGTGTAGTCCCAAGATAGGCCCACTCGGGGAGTACGCCACAAGAAACCTTCTATTCAAATGCGATGCGTCCTCCTCGAGTTGGGGTATATGGGGAGTACATCCGCAAACTGTACACGATTACACACAACAGCAGAGAGCAGATCAACCATCTCCTGCGTACAAGGAAGAAGCGGAATAGCAGAAACGTTTTTCAGTTAACGACATTCAACCGTCATAATTTAACTCATTGAGCCCGACGCACGTATTTCCCAAATTTCGGAGGCGTCATCTAACGACTATGCAACTGTTGCAGGAGATGGATCGACCATGATAATTCAAGGGTAGTGAATTATCATGGTCGATCCATCTCCTACTGTAGTGCGTCAGGGCTGAATGGGTTGTTAACCCTTTTCGTCCAGCATTGTTATAACTTATGTAAGACACACTAAGAACATTTATAAAGGGGATATTGCGAAATGTTAACCTTTCACTGCCTGGAGTAGGTCGCTTTATCATGCTGACAGTACGTCCGAGTCTCTACAAATATAAACTCTCGTCCGAAAAGCCAAATCCAGTTTGGGTCAAAATTTGTTCAGGCCCTATTAGGTGCCCCTTCTTTGAAATCACCTTCGTAGTGGACAAAAGACGTTAAGTCCTAACGGTTTTTCCTACAAATATGAAATTCGTAAGAAATGCGCTAGAGTTTTAGTTGGTTGTGCTGTTCAGTAATAACGAACGTGTTGTGAGCTATCACGATCGATCCGTCCTCCGCAACTGGGGCAGGAATTGCCAGCAAGACCTGACACCGTGAGATGTGTACCGTTGTAGGACACAGATAAGCTGAACGTCAGAAATAACCCTCCTAATTTCTTCTCTGCTATCGTGCTGAGTTCTTGAGTGCACTGGTCTATGATTTTTGACCTCACAGCTGTGACCCAGTAAGCAAAGGCCCTCGGGCCCACGACGGCCACAATGGCCTCGCGCACGGCCGTGCGCGGGCCCACTGCGGCCTTCGTGGGCCCAAGACGTTTTGCTACTGGGGACTGTCATTTCAGAATACACAGAATCCTATCCGGTGAATGGGATGACGGACGAGAGGCTTGAAATACATATGTTTTATGCGGTTTCTGACACTCAGGGCAATGGAATGGGTATTATAAAGCACCGCCGCCCCCCCCCCCCCCCCCCCCCCACCCCACTGCCAACTCTCCATGCCCCAGACAGCAAAGCGAAATAGTCTGCAGGCGTCCCGGTTAAAGAATATCGACATGATCTAGTTCCAGCTTTTTGCAACTCGTATTCCCACTTCATACAAAACCGCCGTCTATCTCCAAGAAACGTCGTCTAGAAATGCAAGCGGGCAAAATATCAAAGGGAGAAGGAGGGGTTTGGGGTGGGGTGGGGGATAGAGAAGAAGGGGGTGGGTGTGGAGGGGTGGTAACCGTGACAGTGAACTTTGTCGATTTGTTCTTCAGTCTCCTATTGTCACCAGCTGAAACAAGAGGAGAAGGAACGAGGATCTCTTTGATGCCTTCAATCACCATGTCTGACACCCATGATCTGTTTTGTGCCTTTCTTGGGGGCTCATATATATATATATATATATATATATATATATATATATATATATATATATATATATATATATATATATATATATATATATATATATATATATATATATATATATATATATATATCCACGTGTCGTGATCATTTTTTATATTATGCATTCTGGGTAGATTTTAAGCGACGATGAAGCAAATACGTCACCCTCTCCCTCTAAGTTTGGCCTGTCAAATTATGCGGCGTCCTCTGGCACACACCTTCCTGTCCCCAAGCCCTATGAGCAGAATCTTAACTCATTCAACTCCGACACGCCACTGCAAGACATGGATCGAGCGTAATAGTTCAAGAGTTGTGCTAGAATAGCTTGGCGCCCATAGGCGCCAAGCTATTCTGGCACAACCCTTAGACTATCACGCTCGATCTGTTTCCAGAAGTGTCATACAGTCTTTAGGAGGCAACTTTAAAATTTGCGGATTTCGGTCCTGGAGCGGAATGTGTTAATCCCTTTGTTGTCGGTAAGCGGTTTTCGTGGTGATGATTCCTGCAGGAATTATCGCGACCGACACCGCTACCGACAGCCAACGGGTAATGAGGACTAGGTTCCGATACACCCACACTGTTCCGATACACCCACACTGTTCCGATACACCCACACTTCCAGCAATGGATCTCGCCGTTACCCACGCATCATGTTCGACTGTGACCTTCATACGAGTAGGCCTGACTATTCTTATGTCACATACTGAAGACTTTTGAGCCAACAACAGATTGTCGCCCCTTGAACAGACAGCCCAGTGAAACAAAAACCTTCAGTTCCTTAACCCTTTGGCTGTCGGTAGCGCTTTTGGTCACGGTGATTCCCGCAGGAATCACCGCGACCAAAAACGCTTTCGACAGTCAAAGGGTTAATGATCTAGGAAGCCATTATCCTTCAGCTCTGTCTTTTACTTAGGAGTGAACAACGTTTGCAGGAAGCGTAACGTTTTCAGACGTATTTTGGCGGCAGTATCGTTTTAGTAGTCACGAAAAATGGTTATAAAGTCTACAATACTACCGAATCTCTTTTAAAAAGACAAGAATTACTGGAATAAACGAAGACTGACCAAAGTAATGAGCCATGTTGTTGCCGCTACACAGTTCAGTCACAAACGGCGTGTCCTGAAATTCCAGTTAGCTCCGGCACTGGTTGAAATGTGTAATGTGTACTAGATCCACTGATCCACGCACAGATAAGACACAGAAGGACAGATAAGACATCTTCAGGAAATAGGCCGGGGCAAGTCAATTAGTATTTTTGTTATCGATTCACTGTACACCTCACGCTGCTTGAGAGAATCATGCCTAGTAATGACATTGTGATCAGTTAAACGTTGTTCAGTTTCACACACACACACACACACACACACACACACACACACACACACACACACACACACACACACGAGAGAGAGAGAGAGAGAGAGAGAGAGAGAGAGAGAGAGAGAGAGAGAGAGAGAGAACACACACACAAACACAGAGAGAAAACACACGAACAAACACACTAACACACACACACAAACACGCACGCACGCACGCACGCACGCACACACACACACACACACACACACACACACACACACACACACACACACACATACGGCACAAAACTATTCCTTACCCTAACTGTAAGAAAGACAAGACAAAGTCATACAAAACTGAAAACGGCCGCCTTGTGATCTCGTCATGAGGGATGTTCCGAAAGTCCTTAGAATCACTTTACTGGTTTATGTTACCGATCATCTGGTATGTCAAGTAAACATAGAACCTCGCCTGAGCTGGGACATACCTTCAAACTGACATCCACACCTGTGTGCACGTGACTTTCCTCAGCAGTAAAGCATCTTCGGGCCCACGACCGCCGCAGTGCGGGTCCACTGCGGTCATCGTGGGACCGAAGACCTTTGCTTACTGGTTTGTGGGTACCCCAAATTGCCTTCATGAACTTTCGCACGACTTTCGCAGGGTTTCCACGACGCCATCCGCAGCCAAACATCAGTTGTTACACAGGCGATGTGCGCCCAAGCATTTCCAGAAATCCTTGACAGCACGTATTTGGACTGCGCTGGCTTGCACCAGCCCTGAAACACCCTGGGTAAGCCCTGGTGAACTTACCAGTCAATCGTGACTTTACGTCATCCTCAAAAGGCACAGTGACTACGTGTTTAGATTTGGCGAGGAAAGAATCGACCATCTGCACCCCCCAAGCTCCTTAATTGAACTGAAACACCCAAACAGACGACGGCTGCTTTGTGTGTGTGTGTGTGGGAGGGGGTGGGGGGAGGGGGTTAAACTGACAAACCCACATTTCACTCCAAGTTACAATTCTCCATACACATTTCCACCTTCCACTCTTGAAGTTCTCTAACATAGACTGGCTGGTGCCAGTCCATGTTAAAAAACTTGTACTCATCTGTCAAAGCATGCGGTACTCAAGGAGCACACGCCAATACGTTCGTTCAAGATAAGATGGACTACAGAGCTTTCAATGCCTAGCATGTGTTATATCTCCCTGTGTGACAATCGAGGATCTTTTCTGCTTAAATCCACAATGTGTTTCAATATGTTTTCACAAGTTTTAGTAGTATCTTTAGTATTCTCTTAGATTGTCATTATGTCTTATTACTTGTGTGTTTTATGTTTCTGTGAGCCAAAGAAAATTTCCATTTTATGCTTGTTGTTTAATGGACAATAAAGCTTATTCAATTCAATTCAATTCAATTTAATTCATTTAATTGTTATACAGTACTCTTGTTTTGAAGAGGAACAGCACATGCAGCCGGGGCGACCAGGACGTTATCTTCGTTCTGTATCGGGTACCTTCTTTTCCTATCCGCAAACTGAATTCGTTGTAACCACTTGTATACACTGGCCCAACATGAGCGTCTTTGCCAGAAGTTGCCACCAAACTGTCAAATGTGTCGGCCACCTTTCAGGCTTTCATGAAGTCATGTTATATCATAACGTTAACCCGTTCCGTGCCGCGAAAATTTGAACATCATCCAACTGCAAGAGGCATAGATTCTTGTGAAACCCCGCAATTGCGGGGGCTCATGGGGATCTATGCCTCTTGTTGACACCACTTTGTATCCATGCTCTTTGGACGGCAGGAGCTGTTTGGGTTTGAATGAACAGCCGGCTGAAGATGGCCTCTTGCTGAAATCACTTTGAATCCATGTTCCTGAGACATCTAGGTTTGTTTTTGTTTTATTTGGTCTTGCGTTAACAAAGATTGCAGAAGCACAGATTGCGCCAGTCAGCTGGCGCTGAACGGGGTAAACTGACGATTTAAAAGCTCCATTACACACCATGTACTCCCGGAGCTGTTAGCGTGGGCAGGACAATTCTCAGGAACATGAAATTTGGCATTAAGACTGAAGAAAAGTTAATTCATGCACATGTAATCATGTTAGGTATTACCGGCAACGCGTTCGAAATCTAAGGGCTTTCGGAACACTCCTCGTATCCTCCATATTATCTCAAGTACAACAATCTTCATGTCACGATTTGTCTATCAACGAGCGAGTAGATCAAAGTAACACGCTGTGTCAGTCCAGGCTGCCTCGTAATGTAGGCTACACTTATACACATTACTCATCTAAACACTACTAAAGCGGCGGACGGATCCGCCGTGCCAGTTCAAGCGGGTAGTGCCAGATTAACTTGACGCCTAGGACAGTGTTAAATGAGAACCCCTTCATTGCCAGTGTACGCAGAATGCATTCTGAAATCTCTGTCAATTCAACGTCAGAGATCCCGGCGCTGTCAAAGGAACAGCATACGAAATGTTATCAGCAAGCGACATAGATCCTCATGAGCCCCCGCAACTGCGGGGGCTCACTGTTGATCTACGATGTCATCGGTGTGGTGTACACACGTGTCAGTGTACACGTGTACTGATGTTCTCCGGCATCCCTTTGACGTAACTTTTCACGAGAAAGTAGAATAAACCTTCCATACTCGCTACGCTGTCAAAATCACAATGCGGGTTCCGCTCGACTGCCTGCTACAGTGCTAGTATTAACTAGTAACGATCGTGCTGCGTCGTGCACCGAGGGCGTGGCTTGTTTGACTCTCGCAAAGCGAGCGTGTGTCCACGGTGCCTAGTTTGACCTTTGATCCTTTACCTCTCGGAAACACGCACAGTCTTCCATCATTAAAACAAAACATTGGTATTTATATCCACTTTCTGCACTGCAGTCGATTTCACATCTCACACAGTTAAAGTCTACGTAACTGAAAGCATCGCTGGAAACGACAAATGCACCATCGCAGCAGAAACACTACCTCTCTGAATCAAGTGAATGAGAGCCCGCACAGACTAAAACAAGTTACGACCAACGATGTGTAACTTTGACACACACCGTAGTTTTCAGATCTCTGCAGCATAAAATGTGATAACTAGCTCGTAACTATATGATAAAACAGGTTTTAAATCTTGCGAAATCAGTAAGAGATAAATTCTACTGAAGATCATGAATTCTGAAAATCGCTAACGCTCGCGGAACTATAAGAAGATCGACAAAGACCGTAGATTACTTACTGATTCAGCAGGAAAACGACAAATTTCGGGTGGGCGGTCAAGCCAAGCTCTTGCTTTACGCGTTACCACATGTCCATATTCCCTTTGTCCGGTGTCAATTCTACTTAGGGGTATCTTGTTTCTCCTTCCTCTTTCTTCTCTTCGAGTCTGTCATTGTCGGCGCGAGTCGATGATACATGTACTTTTTTTTCTTCTTCGCTGATTCATCCGCCATCTTGTCTCTGATTGGTTATAATTATGTAGATGACCTAAGGTCGTATAGAATAGTTATGACGTCAGCTACCATCGCCTATCAGAAGCAATCTTTTTACGTATCCGTCAGAAAATTCCGGTGGGCCTCTTTTCGCTTTAAACGGACGAAAGAAAGCTTTTGGTGGGACGATAGGGTGGTCACTGTTTAAGTGGATATGTATACTGAAGCGGCCCAGTAAAAGCTTTTTGCGGACTGAAGCCTTAAAAAAGGTCGGGCGTGCCCCTTTAACAGGACCAGTAATATGAAAGAAAAGTGAGGAGAACAGAAAATGCGCGATTGATTTAAGACTGAGACGCGAGTTAGATAGAGACAACATGCTTACATTAGAATAACTTTAGAAAATGGGTCCGACCTGAACTGAGCCTGCTAAGATTCGTTGGTTCCATAGACCATTAAGATACGAAGCATGTCATATATTGACGAGAAAAAGAGATGCGACATTTTGGGATGACTCAAAAATATCGCATTTGTTTTGCTCGTCAGTATATGAACAGATGAGTACTTGTGCGTCTAACTAGGAGATAAACCTGCAAACGGTACATGAAAATTGTATTGCTGAGATATCGTAAAACACCAACAGACTACACAGATTTGCACCTTTTTCTTCAAAATCGAACGGGAGGGGGGTGGGGGGTGGGGGGGGGGGGGAGGGTCATGCCCCAGCCCGGGGGGTTGAGGGGGGAGGGTCATGCCCCAGCCTGGGGGGGGGGGGGATGCCAAAATGATGCCTGGTGGAGGGATGCCCCCGCGGCCCCCTTGATTGCTCAGATGCTTCACAGTTTTATCTTGACTCAACGCTTCGCGCCTGCGACAAAGGCCGGACGGCAATGCTTTAGCTGCCTAGAAGTGGAACCAAGACTGTGACAAGGTCAGAATAAGTACTGAGCCACGTGCCTTGCTGAGACGAGATCATTAGTTTTTTTCACGAGGTATATGGAAACGACGATGACAAAAATAAAATCATTGTCCGTACATCTCGCGCTGATTTCTATGTTACAGTAAAATTATTAAAGTCCTAACATTACTGATTCGCTGATTTCAGAAATTTCCTAAAAATTCTACGGATGTCATGAAAATCCTAAAAATTCTGATGTCAGATTATGTGATTTTACCAAACTGACTATTATTATATAGCTGTAGTAACTTTAACTAATTCTGATGTCAGCTTATGTGATCTTACCAAACTGACTATTATTATATAGCTGTAGTAACTTTAACTAATTCTGCCGATGTCAGCTTATGTGATCTTACCAAACTGACTATTATTATATAGCTGTAGTAACTTTAACTAATTCTGATGTCAGCTTACGTGATCTTACCAAACTATTATTATATAGCTGTAGTAACTTTAACTCATTTTAGCCTGAGGCCGCATTTACCAAATTTCACACGTCAGCTAGCAACTATATACAGTGGCAGGAAATGGATCGACCATGATAATTCAAGGGAAGTGCCAGATTAGCTTGGCGCCTGATGGCACCAAGCTCATCTGGCACTACCCTTGAATTATCATGGTCAATCCGTCTCCTGCTGTAGTGCAACCGGGCTAAGTGGGTTGAATGCCATATGTGAGAAAAGGACAATGATGATCAATTTTTTATTCTGACCTACGAAACACTCTTGTGGCATCAACGATCGTTCTTCAGCTTGCTATCGGCTTCTCTGTTTTCACGCGTGAAAATAACTCACTGCGCAACTGATCGTGATTATATTAACCCCTTCGATGCCACTGATCACGAATTTCGCGTCTGATGCGACTGCACACCTACCGAAACTCGCGTGAAGAACACAGATGTAAATGAGGCAAAAAGATCAAAGTTCACAAGAGACATAAATCCTCATGAGCCCCCGCATTCGCGGAGGCTCATAATGATTTGTATCTCTTGCAGATGGGTGGAGTTTGCCTTGCCTCGGCAGTCAAGGGGTTAATATCGGTCAGTGTGCAGTGGTTTCAGACGCAAAACTGATCCGCGTCCGGCACCGGCAGACAAGGAGTTAACACTGAAAATGTTGGCAAGTGCATCCGGCCATAACGCGTTATGTCAAAATACATACTGTTGTTCACAAGTTGAGTGTTTTGTTTACAATACAATACAATACAATACAATACATAATACTTTATTGATCCCTCATGGGGAAATTCGCTGTCTGCCCATACAATACAATACAATACAATACAATAGATGATACATAATTAATCCCTCATGAGACAGCAAAAAAAAAAAAAAAAAAAAAATGGTGGATTTCCCCTCTGCTTCTGGTGTCAGCAATGTTGCAGTGAACTACTGAAAGGGCAAGAACTAAAGAACTGAAGAATGTTGACAGACACTATCTACTGATATTACTGTTGAAAAGGGTAACAGCCTGAGGGACAAAAGACTGAGTTGGCATAATGACGTGATGTACGACTTTTGGGTACTCGAAGTCTAACCCCATCACTGCTGGAACACAATGAACAGCACCCACGTAAAAGAGGCATAGATCCTCATGAGCCCCCGCAGGCGAGATGTTGTCTCAAGTGGATGCAGACCTCTTGCCTGCCGCACTCGCCTCGGTCCTTGATAAGCCAGGCAGACGACATTCAAGTCATGTGGCGATGACTGAATCTGTTATGGCCGGGTTCACACACTGGTGTGGCCAGCCAGGTTTTTCACAGTGAGTAAAAGGGTTTCGGGGCCACGTCGGCCGCCGTTGGCCCGCGCAGGGGGCAACGGCGGCCGACGTCGGCCCGAAACCCTTTTGCACACTGGTTGGCTGCTCAGTGGTAGAGGAAGGCGGGTTACGGGCGGAGACAAGACCACGCAGTCATCTCCCCGGAAAATGGGGAAATTTTTCTCTCCAAGACAGTCAGTGACCTTTCAGTCAGTGCAACAGGACGTGTTTAATTTTTTTTTCCGTCCGCTTCAGTGTTGATACAGCAGGAGATGGGTCGACCATGATAGTTCAAGGGTAATGGCAAATTAGTTTGGAGGCTGTCGAAACGCGTACATACAGCATCTCTCACGTGATATTGAAAAATGTTTTTGGTCCCAAGGGTGCCGTTTTTAGTTTAAGATGACGAGAGCCTGTGAGATTCTCAGTATCAGCTAAACACCGATGTAAGAATCTATTTCTTACGCACCTATTTCTTTGCAGTAATCCGATGTTATCTGGTTTTCGGCCGCACACGTCTAGCCGCCACAACATCGCCGCCATAATGTCTTGGTAAAGATCCGTTTGACGTAATTTACTTCGTTTTTATCCCTACGTCACACAACCAAACCTTTCTCGTAAACCGTACCTTGTGACCTAGCTACAAAAATCCTTGTAGCGACTAACAATGGCGGATTTTTTGTAGCCCTCTTTCTGGCGCGTCTTGGGTGCCAGTTTGTTCTACAAAAGATTACCAAAACGTTCTAAAGTACAAAGTTACTTAGTGTTGTGTTTGAAACAACAAGCACACTACTGGAGACGGCAACGTCATGAAAGACTTAAAATTACGCCATAAATCTATTGTGTATAAATACATATTCCTTTTACATCAGTCATGTCTGGCGTGATCCAGGTTGGAAGGTTTCTTCTTGATTTCCTTTACGAAAATAGTGGTGGAATGAAAACAAATACGTTATTGGTAGTAGGGGCTTGCTCCATCCGGCCCTTCGGCCTTCGGGGTACAAGGATGCTTCCTTTGACCTCTCTCGTGCCTACAAGGGTCCGCGTAGCAAACCCCTGCTACTAATAACTTTGTATGTGGCGTTAATACTTTTGGATGCCAGATAAATGTTCTAACGCGACATAACTGCGCAAAATATGACGTCCAGTCGTCACATAAAAGTCATTGCACGTGACGCTAAAGTATGTCAAGTTTCAAAGGCGCGTGTGCCCGCACCGTTTTGTCGAGCAGACTTTGTCAGTACAAGACAATTTTGTGCACAAGTGGCCGCGGTTCACGCATCAGGGCTTTATTACACACGTGTGTTACAGCCAAGCTCATTGTAACACACGTGAGTGATACAGTTTTTCCGCTCAAAGGCAGCAAACAAGGAGGTGTGTAAGAAAATCATGTCTGTTTATTTTTGGAAGAGGGGGGACGTTCAGAACTACTGGCAAGGATTCTCTTGTGGCCTGTGGAGCGCCTCGGTTGAGGACTGCTTACGTTTGACACGTCGTATACAATTTTGACGTCTCTCTGGAATGCCTGACGACTTTGCATCAGTTGCAGGAGATGGATCAACCATGATAATTCAAAGGTAGTGTCAGATTAGCTTGGCGCCTGATGGCACTACCCTTGATTTATCATGGTAGTTCAGCTTCCTGCTGTAGTGCATCGGGGCTAAATGGGTTAATACGAGCTTTGGTGAAAATACTCGGCTACCCACACGCACACATACGATCACACAAAGTACAAACACACAGGCTGTTAAAAGTGTGTGTGTGCGTGTGTGTGTGTGTGTGTGTGTGTGTGTGATGGTGTGTGTGTGTGTGTGTGTGTGTGTGTGCGTGCGCGTGTGTGTGTGTGTGTGTGTGTGTGTGTGTGTGTGTGTGTGTGTGTGTGTGTGTGTATGTGTGTGTACACAAAACCCCTGAAATGGGTGACTTTTTTTACCATCCTTATGGAAAATGGGTTTGTGTAAAATTCTGGGTGACCAAGTCAGGCACCCATTTTTCCTGAGGGTTGTTTCTGCATTATCTTTCATTCAAAAGTCAGAAAAAATATCAAAATAGGATGTCACCATTTTCGGAGATTTATTTCATGTTGTGTTTCTGAGACGCACTGGGCCAGTGTGTTCACACGGAAGCGAGTGTTTTGAGATCAACTTGATGATCGCCGATTGGTCAGCTGCGCTGTGACACTGATGAACTGAGTTGTTTCCCTTTTCCTTTCGTCCCCGCCGGCCATTCTTTCCGTTCGCAGAGGTACCAGCTTTATGCAATATTTCTTAGTTAAGAGCCCAAATGTACTTGTTCAGTGCAGTTATTTAACTGAGAGATGCTCCCAATCCGATACAATTGCACAGTCAGCCAATACTGACCCGTTTGGCCCAGAAAGCTGAGGCGTCTGCTTCGGCCTCGGGTCGATGGTCGATGTCTGGCTCAGTCTTGTGGTAAAGGATAATAGAACCCCACGATTTTAACAAAAACTTTCTTCTTCAATGAAAGGAATTCGTTCAATAACAGCATTACAAGGTCAATCTGTCACGCGATTTTGTTTGCTTTTTTCTGACATGTGTGATTGTGATCCGGCGAAAAGTAACTTGACACATGCATGCACTATGACTTTTTTTTTTTTAATGGCGCCAGATTTCAATCCTCGTACGCAAAACTGCCTCGAGATTTGAAGAACAGACTTCCACGAACAGGTTTTTCGGATTGTGCAACTGAAGTGTCGTTTTTTACTGTATTACCGGTTATTGTTCGTAGGGGGCTGGGGGTAATGCAGTAATTATGTATATATCTGATTCAAATGGTTTACAAGGTTGTATTTGACATGTTTGCAGCAACACCGTTTTGGTCACACTCAGCACTTTCTGCACACACCCAGCGCCGGATGGCAGCAGGATGTCCAAACCCATCGGGATCTATGGAAGTGGACAAGCACGCCCCTTCCAGGCACATGACCAAGGCCCATGGCAAAATTAGTCGGCTGCAGCATCATAGCCCCCCCGCCCCCGCCCCCCCCCCCCTTCCCAGCCTCTGCCACAGAGGGTGCGTCTGGTAGGAGGGTGCATAGACGGCAGCGGAATGCCCCCAATTACAAACTGGTAAGTGATTCTATGATCATCTTCATTTTATTGGCTCGCGTGCGAAGCAAAAGTGAGTTTATGTTCTGGGCCACTGGTCGTCCGTCTGTCGCCCATGGTAAACTTTAACTCATTCTACCCCAACAACAAAATCCTTAAATTTTGCCCCTGTCCTCTCAAGACTGCATTGCAGTGCAGGACACAGATCGACCATGATAGTTCAAGGGTGATGCCAGAATAGCTATTCTGGCATCACCCTTGAACTATTATGGTGGATCCTTATCCTGCTGTGGTGTGTCTGGGGTAGAATGAGTTAACGGTGGCATTTTCTTGGAGACTATTCAAGCTTGGCCCAAGGATACTTTGTGGCAAGACCTTTTTAAATATACCAATTTGAGTGACCTCTCTCAAAGGGTCACGTGGGGTTGACAGATGTGTGAAAACTGCTTACATTTTCAGAAAACGTGGATTTTGCTGCTGCAGAAGCCAGCCCTCGTCACCGAGGTCACACATATGTAAATCGGTCATACACGGGATTACTCTTTTTATTCTTGTGCAAGGCCCCTTAAACCAAAATTGGGCTGTTTCTGTCCTAATGCAGCGTTTGTTTCTTTCTCCAGTTGGCAAATGGAGCCTGGGATGGACCCGAGACTGAGAGTGCAAGCGCATCGCAATACAAGGACAGTGATGACGAGGAGTTTGTTCCTGGCTCGAGCTCACCGGATTGAGACGGTGCGTCGGCATCAATCGCTGGGATCTCTGACACAGACAGTAGTGTATTGACTACGTTAGATTTCATCAAAGTGGCAGGTTCAGGGTGGGCAGGTGTCAGTGAAGCTAGTACCAGCAAGGTGCAGTGTGCGCTAGGGGGTGAATTAGGGGGTGGCAATGAGAATGTGGATAGGCAGAAGGAACATGATGTTGGGGGTGGGGAAAGAGCACTTGCAGAAGAAACAGGTGTGCACGTGTCGCAGAGAGGGAAAGGAAAGTACAAATGGGACAAGAAACATGCATGCAAATTGTGTGGCAAGCTTGTTTTGAAAATGAGCACGCACTTACAAGAGGGCTCTTAACTAAGAAATATTGCATAAAGCTGGTACCTCTGCAAACGGAATGAATGTCCGGCGGGGACGAAAGGAAAAGGGAAACAATTCAGTTCATCAGTGTCGCTGCGCAGCTGACCAATCAGCGATCATCAAGTTGATCTCAAAACACTCGCTTCCGTGTGAACACACAGGTCCAGTGCGTCTCAGAAACACAAAATGAAGTAAATCTCCGAAAATGGAGACATCCTATTTTGATATTTTTTTCTGACTTTTGAATGAAAGATAATGCAGTAACAACCCTCAGAAAAAATGGGTGCCTGACTTGGTCACCCAGAATTTTACACACGCCCATTCTCCATAAGGATGGTAAAGAAAGTCACCCAATTTCAGGGTTTTTTAACACACACACACACACACACACACACACACACACACACACACATACACACACACACACACACACACACTCACAGTCGCAGGGGCTAATGACGATCTACACCTCTTGTTGGCCTTATCCACGTACATCTGTAAGCTTATTTTGATTTCCAGCAAAACAGTTATTAACTAACAACAGTGGTACGGAATGAATATCGTTTTTTAAAAAAAAAGTGTCAAATCTACATAAGGGCTTAACAGTATTCTGGAAGAGATCCAGATGAAATAATAATAATATATAGTGCTTAAACAACCGTTGTCACTGAAACACCAAAATAGCACCGGGTTGTCATGACACAAAGCACAGTACCATATTGATAGATCAGTTTAAAAATTTTTTTTTTTTAAAAACCAAGTCATGAGGGAAAAAGTACACAAGCACATAATGTCTGCAAAAGCAGTCGCGGGAGCTCATGGTGATCTACATACTTCTTGCTGGTCTCATTCACAACTGTCAGCTTATTTTGATTTCCAGCAAAACAATTTCAAACCAGTAACGATGATATGGTGTGAATTTTGTTTTCAGGAGAAAAATGTGTCAGATCAAAATTGCATAAGAAGTTTAACAGGGAGAAATCCTAATAAAACAATAGTATACAATTCTCATAGAGCGCATAGAGAAAAAAAAAAAAGAAGAAGAAAAAAAAAAGAAGACCCAAATCACTGAACATCATCGTTTTCTAAGAAAATCTAAGAAGAGATTTTAAAAAGATGATTGCAGTGTAAGGAAGAGCATGCACATACACGCTTCCACAAGCATATGCACATCAGGATTTCAAGAACCTGAGAAGATGTAGGTAAACGAACAGGGTGTATCAATCCATTTCAATAGCAAGATCAGATTGAAAAGGGACAGGTAAGCATAGATGACCCTTGACTTTTACATTACAATTAATATTCTGGCATTAACATGATGGATTAACTCTTAAACTCCCAGAACTAGATGACTTCCATTCTATAGAATTCATGTAAGGTAGTGTAACTGAATTTTGATTTTGACAGCCCCAAAGCCAAAGTGGTCTGCATTTTCTGTACACATCCCTAAAGCCAAAGTAGGGAGCGCAACATATTCAGGCCTTATTTTATGTGGACTTTAATTAGTGAATAAACCAGGTGTTGTGATTGAATTTTGATTGTGACAGCTCCAAAGTCAAAGTGGTCTGCCTTTTATGTACACGTCCCTAGAGCCAAAGTAAGGAGTTACAACGAACAGCCATGGAGTTTACACGGGCTTGAATTAAAGTGTCTTACGCTGGTAGTGTGATTGAATTTTGATTTTTACAGCCCCAAAGCAAACGTGGTCTGCCTTTTCTGTACACATCCCTAAAGCCAAAGTAAGGAGCATACCGTGTTTAGCCCTAAGTTCACACATCAAAGCCAGGGTGGTCTGCCTTTTCTGTACACATCCCTCAAGCCAAAGTAGGGAGCGTACCATGCTCAGCCCTATGTTCTCGCGGGCTATTATTAAAGTGTCTTACACTGGTAAGGTGATTGAATTTTGGTTTTAACAGCCCAAAAGCTGAAGTGTTCTGCCTTTTCTGCACACATCTCTAAAGCCATAGTTCTCGCGGGCTTTTTTTAAGTGAAAAAAGGAGGTAGATTCATTGAATTTTGATTTTGACAGCACCAAAGCCAAGGTGGTCTGCCTTTTCTGTACGCATCCCTCAAGCCAAAGTAGGGAGCGTACCATGCTTAGCCCTAAGTTCACGCAGGCTTTAATTAAGTGGGTAAACTAGATAGGGTAATTGAATTTTTATTTTGACAGCTCCAATGCCAAAGTGGTCTATCTTTTATGTACACGTCCCTAGAGCCAAAGTAGGGAGTGTACAATGAACAGCTATGGAGTTTACGCGGACTTTAATCAAAGTGACTTAGGCGGATCGGGTGATTGAAGCCAAAATAAAGAGTCTACCATACTCAGCCCTGGAGTTTATAAGAGTTTTAATTTTAAAGTGTCTTTCACAGGTAAGGTGACTGACATTTTATTTTAAGCCACCCCCCCCCCCCCATCCCCCCACTCCCCCAAGCGGTCTGCCTTCTCTGTACACATCCATAAAGCCAAAGTACGGGATCGTACCATAAGTAAACAAGGTAGGGTAATTAAATTGGATTTTGAGAGCCCCAAAGTAGTCAACGTTTTCTGTACACAACCTTCAAACCAAAGCAAGGAGAATACACTGCTCAGACCTAAGTTCAAGCGGGCTTTAATTAAGTGAGGAAACGAGGAATTTTGATTCAATTTTTAGTTTGGAGAACCCAAAAGCCAAAGTGATCTGTACTTTCTGTACACATCTCTAAAGCCAAAGTAAGGAGCGTAACATGCACATCCCTGGGGTTTAGACGGGCTTTAATTAAAGTGTCTTACAGTAGTAGGGCGATGGAATTTTGATCATTGACAGCACCAAAGCCAAAGTGGTCTGCCTTTTCTGTAAGCATCCCTAAAGCCAACGTAAGGAGCGTACTATTCCACTTGGGCTTTAACCCTTATCATTCGGACTACACTAGTGTGTGAAATAAGTTTGACTAAAATAGTTCAAGGGTAGTGCAAGAATAGCTTGGCGCCTCTAGTATGATATGGGTTAATTGCGTAAACGAGGTAAGGTAATTGAAGTTTGATTTTGTCGGTGCCAAAGTAAAGTCGTCTGTCTTTTCTGCACACATCCCTCAAGCCAAATTATGAAGCATACCATGCTCAGCCCTCAGTTCACGTGGGCTTTAATTAAGTGAGTAGTAAACGAGGTAGAGTAATTGAATTTTTCATCACACAAAATGATGTCATTGCACGTGACCTTAAAGTAGGACAAGTTTTAATGTCGCGTGTGCCCGCACCGCTTTGACAGCCCCAAAGCCAAAGCCGCGTAGTCTGCCATTCTGTACACATCATAGTCCCCGCCTCAAGCCCAAGTAAGGAGCGTACCATGCTCAGCCCTATGTTCTCGCGGGTTATAATTAACGTGTCTTACACCAGAGAGCGTATCTTGCTCAGTCATGAGATCTCGCGGGCTTTATTTCAGTGAGTAAACGAAGTATGGTAACTGACTTTTGATTTTGACAACCCCAATTGAAAGTGGCCTGCCTTTTCTGTATACATTCCTAAAGCCAAAGAAGGAGGCGTACCATCCTCAGCCCTAAGTTCTCGCAGGTTTCAAGTTATTTAAGTGAATAAACTCGCTAAGGTAACTGAATTTTGATTTCGTGGACGTGTAGCTAAATATGGAAACGCGCCCTCGCACACACATACAAGCACTCGGCAACACACACACACACACACACACACACACACACACACACACACACACACACACACACACACACACACACACACAGGGAGACGCAACCATCAGAGTGGGTTACCTAGCATTTCATGTGAAAATGGGTTCCCATATTTCTATTTATTCTAGGGCTCTGGAATTGATGCGAATGTTTAGAACTCACATTATAACTAAGCTCTATAACTTAAAATAAAATAGACATTTTCTAGAAACAGAGCCACTAGATGCCGAAAAAATGGGTTTCTGCCAATAAAGTGGGTGGGTGTCTCTCTCACACAAATGAAACTGGCATTACAGTCAAAATGGGTGTCTTCACAACAGTAGGCGTCTGTAATAAGGTAAAGTTCATGGAATACTTCTTTTTCACATTAATTTTTTTTTCCCAACTTAAATGTGTATGTGTGCTTTAACATTCTTTACATAGTATGGTGCAAAATTCAATAAACACTGGCCCGAAACCTTTCGATTATGATTTTTACAGAGGAAATCGTTTAAACATTGCTGCGTTTTGTCCTTTTGAAGCAAAACAGTTTATCATGGCATTGATGTGAGAATCAACATAATGTATTCTGGAAATTAAAGGACTTTTTTTGTGTGTTTTTGGGTACTCTGGAGTTTCAGACAAACAGCAACAGAGCATTTTGAATATTAACCCTTATCATTCGGAATACACCAGTGTGTGCAACTAGTGTAACTGAAATAGTCCAAGGGTTAGTGCCAGAATAGCTTGTTGCCTCTAGGCGCCAAGCTATTGTGGCACCACCCTTGAACTAAAGCCATTGGTCTATGTCCTCATCTGTAAGTACTGTAATGTAGCTTGCATAGAATTATGGCAGTGAACAGATTTGAAGCTATTAGCCTCAGTATGACTATGATGCGGGTCAAAAAGTGTGGAAAAATATCAAAGATAGAAAAAGACCCAGACGAAGAAACGAACACTTAACTTATTCTACCCCAGCAAAATTTAAGATCCACCACGATAGTTCAAGGGTGATGCCAGAATAGCTTGGCGCCTATGGGCACCAAGCTATTCTAGCATCACCCTTGAACTATCGTGGTGGATCTGTGTCCTGCACTGCAACGCAGTCTTCTGAAGACGACTTCAACATTTGGGTTTAACTTATTCTACCCCAGACACACCACAGCAAAATAAAGATCCACCATGATAGTTCAAGGGTGATGCCAGAATAGCTTGGTGCCTATGGGCGGCAAACTATTCTGGCATCACCCTTGAACCATCATGGTGGATCCGTGTCCTGCACTGCAACGCAGTCTTCTGAAGACGACTTCAACATTGGGCTCAACTTATTCTACCCCAGACACACCACAGCAAAATAAAGATCCACCATGATAGTTCAAGGGTGATGCCAGAATAGCTTGGCGCCTATGGGCGCCAAGCTATTCTGGCATCACCCTTGAACTATCATGGTGGATCTGTGTCCTGCACTGCAACGCAGTCTTCTGAAGACGACGTCAACATTTGGGGATTCCGATCTTGGGGTAGAACGAGTTAAAATGACAGAACAGAACACTGACATTAATTAACTAACTGACAACATAAGAAATCACTTGAAACTTCAGCCTTTATTTAACGTCTTTCGTCTCCAACAAACAACCAGCCATTCTTTCATTTGCAAAATGGTATGGCAGTACAACCAACCATTCTTTCATTTGCAGAGTTTTTAAAATGGCATGCAGTATATTACAAAATGATCCGCCCCCCCACCCCCCCCCCCCCCCCAATAACACTCTTGTAATCAATTTTTACATTGTCAATGGTTTTCTTATCTTATTATATTGTCTTTTGTCCCCAGCCGGCTGTTTCGTTTTGCAAATCCAAAGGTTATACAGTATACAAAATGTGACCCTTTCTCACGAAACCAGTCTTAACTCGCAGCGAGCCAATCAGCACTACACGCAATAATATGTGGTGGGGGGTCAATCTGGGGCATTTTCACTTTTTGGGAGAAATGTATTCTACTTACACCAAAGTATCGTATGGTTAAAATCTTTATCATGAAAAATGCCATTAAATAGGTAAAAAATGATTTTAAAAGTCTGCCCTTGGCCCCAATTATGCTGCACACAGAAACTTCACAGGCTGTTTTCTCAAAATGGCCGCCGGAGGCTTTAACAACTTTAAACACTTAAGAACAGCTTTTACAATTTTTGCACTACAGCATACAGTCATATATCACAGTAATCAGCAAACACTGTAGTTTTCATAAATGCATATATGTCAAAACATCCAAAATGCGAGTTCTTAAGACTGATTTTGTGAGAGAGAGGGTCACAAATGATCCAGGCGTCCATCAGATAAAAAAAAAAAAAAAAAAAGCAGGCTATACATGCTGAAACCACCCCAATAATAACACTGATGTAATAAATCTGTATGAAATCGAAAATGCTGCGAGTGGCGGCTCAATTCATTTCTTTTGTAACTTTTTCAGTCTGTTGCGGACGTAATCCTTAATGTTTGTCCAGCGCCTATGTCTAAGTGCAGGTTCCAGCGCCATTGCATACTGTATCTCGGCCTTTCCAGGAAGTTTGTTCATGACGAGGTGTGTCTTGAAACGAGTTTGAACAGCTTTCTCTTCAGCTTCCCCCCATGGTTTTCTTGTAAATCTAGCTTTCTTTCGAACAGGAGCTGACGCAGTACTGTCATCATCAAAACTATCTAGATTGTCATCAGGCTCTGGACGTCTTTTCTCCGTCATGCTCATCGATTCCTGTGTTGCTGACTTGCTACTTGCTTCATTCACAGGTGCTGTTCCCCCCGAGACCTCTCTGCCAGTTTCTGATGCGTCTTCATTGTCAAAGTCAATCTCTTCATCATCGCCCAGCTCAGCTCTAATGCAACTCTCAAAATCTGTCATCCCATTGTTAACTGACAGAAGAATCTTTGCCACTTTTGCCTTTTGAAGGACGTCTTGAGGTTGGCGGTAGATATGGCGATGTATCCGAATATCATGGCCAAGGAAATCTGCCAGCTGATCCTGGTCTAACTCCGAGATGGCCATTGACTGAGCCAAAGTTGCAACCTGCTTCCGCAACTGAGTAAATGTGAACATGGCTGGGTATGACACCCCTGCTTCTAGGGCATGGGCCTTCAGAACATCATGGCCTCTGTAAGGCCTCTGACCAGAAGGTGTGGCAAAGATGTACTGGGAATCAGCGAGAGCTGGCACCGATTGCCTCATTTGAAGGATTCTGTCCACAGTTGTCATCATCTTCTTCGTCAGCAAAACGGGAACACTCCTATTAAACTTGCCTCTGATTTCCACTCGCTGAAAATGATTCACCATTTTCTTCTCAACCTCTGTGAGACCTTTCAAGATATCTTGATTGGTGATCGATCCAATCTTAGCATTCTGGAAGTCTGACACCTTCATTCTCTGAACTTCTCCCCCTCGTTTTCGGTTGAAAAGTGATACAGCACAAAGAGTTGCTTTAACCACTGTCGGATAATCTTCCGAAACCATCCTTGTCTCAAGAAGCTGTTGGACCTTCCTCACATCTTCACATGATGGGATCAGCTTGGGTTTGTTCATGGTCATTTTCCCGACCGACTGGGCTGCTGTAGCGGACACACAATCATACCAGTCCCCGTTGAAGACAGAGTCAAACCGCTGCGCCTCAGAGAGCTCCTGTCGCCACCTGTCGTCTGAACCCTGTCCAAGCTGTTTGGATGCCTGTGACTGTTTGATCTGTGAACACTTTTTCAAAGCATGGCCTATGCGCATTGCGAGATTGCCTTTTTTGAACTGATGTGTGTCCTCATCAAAATCTGCTAGCTCTTTTACAGCCAGGACAACATGATCAATGCTAGCTGAATTGATCACAGCATTTAAACTTGCGATTTTCATTTCTGACCTCACTCTGATAATCTTTAACAGTCTCCCTAACTCCCGCATCCTGGAGCTGATTTGTCCAGCCGTGTGTTCTTCAGATGTCCCTGCGGTCAAATAATCTCTTTCCATACTCAAGAAGCAAGGGGTCAGTTCTGATGAGACGGCTTATCTCATCATCTCTCTGGGTAGCCAAGACCTTGTGGTAGAAGGAAAATTCAACGTCTAAGGGTATTGGAAGCATGAGCCGACCACGGCGAGCGGCGTCCCCTCGCCGAGTGATCTGAAACCCTCCTGGCTTCTGACAGCAACGTTTTGAGTGTACAGAGATCAGCTTTTTTTGATAGAGCCCTTTGCAATGGCTACAGGCGAGAAGGTCGTCTACCTTACTAGTTTTGGTGCGATACTTAGGAATCAAACATCCGGATTTGTTTTCAAGAACAGCAACGTTATGCATGTAATCACCCTCATCTTGTAGTCTGATCCATGCTCGACGTCTCTGCTTGGTCCCTTTTTTCATCGACAAAATTTTAGCAACGTCAGCCTCATCTGCATGGACATCTTGTAAGTGCGTGCTCATTTTCAAGACAAGCTTGCCACACAATTTGCATGCATGTTTCTTGTCCCATTTGTACTTTCCTTTCCCTCTCTGCGACACGTGCACACCTGTTTCTTCTGTAAGTGCTCTTTCCCCACTCTTTCCAGCATCATGTTCCTCCTGCCTATCCACATTCTCATTGCCACCCCCCTAACGCACACTGCACCTTGCTGGTACTAGCGTCACCAACACCTGGCCACCCCAAACCTGCCACTTTGATGAAATCTAACATAGTCGATACAATACTGTCTATGTCCGAGATCCCAGCAATTGATGCCGACACACCCTCTGAATCCGGTGAGCTCGAGCCAGGAACAAACTCCTCGTCATCACTGCCCTCGTATTGCGATGCGCTGGCACTGCTCTCAGTCTCGGGTCCATCCCAGGCGCCATTTGCCAACTGGAGAAAGAAAGAAAGAAAGATTAAAACCAAAGCTGCATTAGAAACAGAAACAGCCCAATTTTGGTTTAAAGGGGCCTTGCACAAGAATAAAAAGAGTAATCCCGTGTATGACCGATTTACATATGTGTGACCTCGGTGACGAGGGCTGGCTTCTGCAGCAGTCAAAATCCACGTTTTCTGAAAATGCAAGCAGTTTTCACACATTTGTCAACCCTGCGTGACCCTTTGAGAGAGGTCACTCAAATTGGCATGTTTAAAAAGGTCTTGCCACAAAGTATCCTTGGGCCAAGCTTGAAGAATGTGGCTTGAATAGTCTCCGAGAAAATGCCACCGTTAACTCATTCTACCCCCAGACACACCACAGCAGGATAACAGGGGTGGGATTCTAGTAAGAAAGAAAACGCGGAAAATCAAACGACATTGGTGGTGGGGGGGGGGGGGGGGGGGGGGGGGGGTTTCATGTCCTTCATTTTCAGCGGCCGAAAAATCAAACGACAGGGGGGGGGGGGGGGGGGGGGGGGGGATAGGCACGCGTGTCCACCGTTCGCCAAAGTATCCAAAAACCGACAGGGGGAGCGAGACCAAACACACCCGAAAATGGACTTTGTTATGACACTCCTGATCTGCAGTATAAAAATGGAATGTGCGTACCAGTTTATGTTCAGATGCACACTAAACGGCACTCTGTCTTGGACAATATCCTTTTTCACCGCCATTTTCCACTGCGACCTAAAGCTACCGGAAGTGTCGGGCGATAGTGAACCAAACTACATACAAATCCAACCCATTTGAGATTTTTTTTGCCATTTAAGAAGATTTTTTTTTTCTCGTCTTTTTTGTTGTTATTAGACGCGGAAAATAAATATGCTTCAGCGGAATTGTGAAAGAATTTCCACGGAAATCCGCGGAAACGCGGAAGAATCCCACCCTGGGATAAGGATCGACCATGATAGTTCAAAGGTGATGCCAGAACAGCTTGGCGCCTACGGGCGCCAAGCTATTCTGGCATCACCCTTGAACTATCATGGTCGATCTGTGTCCTGCGCTGCAATGCGGTCTTGAGAGGACAGGGGCAAAATTTAAGGATTTTGGTGTTGGGGTAGAATGAGTTAAAGTTTACCATGGACGACGGACGGACGACCAGTGGCCCAGAACATAAACTCACTTTTGCTTCGCACGCACGCCAGCCAATAAAATGAAGATGATCATAGAATCACTTTACTTACCAGTTTGTAATTGGGAGCATTCCGCTGCCGTCCATGCACCCTCCTACCAGACGCACCCTCTGTGGCAGAGGCTGGGGGGCCATGATTCTGCAGCATAGATCCCGATGGGTTTGGACATCCTGCTGCCATCCGGCGCTGGGTGTGTGCCAGAAAGAGTCCTGAGCCGGTGTGACCAAAATGGTGTTGCTGAGAACATGTCCAATACAACCATGTAAACCAACTGACATTTTGAATCAGATTGATTGTACATTGCTTAACGTCCCGACAGCCACTAGGCTTTCTCAGGACGTGCCTGCACTGCTTGTGAAAAAAAACCCACCTAAACAGAACATTGCCATGTATGTCGCCTGCCGGTCAAATACGTTAACTCATTCTACCCCAACACCAAAATCCTTAAATTTTGCCCCTGTCCTCTCAAGACTGCATTGCAGTGCAGGGCACAGATCGACCATGATAGTTCAAGGGAGATGCCAGAATAGCTTGGCGCCCGTAGGCGCCAAGCTATTCTGGCATCACCCTTGAACTATCATGGTGGATCCTTATCCTGCCGTGGTGTGTCTGGGGTAGAATGAGTTAAATAAACCTAACACATGGGGCCAAGACATAAAGCTAAGACCATTTAGCAACACACATCCAATATCAAGAGCTACAGGCAGTGCAGACAGTGTGGAGGCAGGTGCAGACAGTAGGGAGAGTTTTAAAAAGGCAAATTTATACAGGTGAATGGACAAAGGGTAGACAGAAACACATGCATGCCCCAGAATTGAGAGAAAAAACCCACCCTGTGGGGCTGACCAGGGTGACCCTGAGAACTAAAAACTGGCAATACAGTAAAAAGCGATACTTCAGTTGCACATTCCTAAACGAGACCTGTTTGTGGACGTTCGTTCTTCGAATCGCGAGGCAGTTTTGCGAACGAGGATTGAAATCTGGCGCCATTTTTGTTTTTTAAAAAAAAAAAGTCAACTGATACTGTGCATGCATGTGGCAAGTTAACACGTCAGAAAAAAAAAAGAAAGAAGAAACAAAATCGCGTGGCAGATTGACCTTGTAATGGGGTTATTGAACGAATTCCTTTCATTGAAGAAGAAAGCTTTTGTTAAAATCGTGGGGTTCTATTATCATTTACTACAAGACTCAACGGTCAGGCCCGGTGCGGCCGAGAGGCCGAAGACACGTTTGAAAGCAGACGCCTTATTTTTCTGGGCCAAACGGGTACGGGGATTGGAGGCATCTCTCAGTTAAATAACTGCACTGAACAAGTACATTGTTCTCTTAACTAAGAAATATTGCATAAAGTACCTCTGCAAATGCGAGAGAATGACCGGTGCGTCCGTTGGAGACGAAAGACGTTTAAGCAAGGGAAGCAACTCCGTTCATCGGTGTTGGACCAATCAAATTGATCTGAAAACACTCCGGCCGCTTCCGTGTCCACACACAGGCCCAGGGCATCCCTGAAACACAACGATGAAGTAAATCTGTTAAAATGGGCACATCGTATTTTGATATTTTTTTCTGAATTTTGAATGAAAGATAATACAGAAACAACCCTCAGAAAAAATGGGTGTCTGATCTGGCCACCCAGAATTTTACACAGACCCAGATTGCATAAGGATGGTAAAGAAAGTAACCCATTTTAGTCATTTGGTGTACGCACACACACACACACACACACACATGAACACAAAACCCTCAGAGTGGGTTACCTACCATTTTATGTGAAAATGGGTTCCCATATTTCTATTTATTCTAGGGCTCTGGAGTTGATGCCAATGTTTAGAACTCACCTTATAACTAAGCTCTACAACTTAAAATAAAATAGACATTTTCTAGAAACAGAGCCACTGGATGGAAAAAAAATGGGTTTTTACCCAAAAAGTGGGTGCCTCTCACACAAAACTGGGATTACAGTGAAAATACCTCACTAAAGATACCTTTGGTTGATTTTACTATTATGATTGTTTGAGTGGGGTTGTAAGGGGGTTGGGGGAGGGGGGGGGGAGAAGTGTGTGTGGGGGGGGGGGGAGAGGGGGTCATCACTTTTGGTTTATAGAGCTGCTCAATGCGCTCTTATGAATGAAAGATTTTCATTATCAGTGGAATCAGTAGGTCATTTCAGAGGCGCACACTGAGTTGCACGTCGAACCACTCACAAATACTCATTTGGAGTGCACCAGATGGATCCAGTTGGCAAAGTCCCACATTCCACACTATAGGACAGCTAAGACTGAAAAGCAATCGCGGCGTTTATGGCGCGGTACAAGGTTTAAAACTAAGAAAATGTTGTTTGTTTTTAGAAGCGTGTCGGGCAAAAGTTTTTATGAAAACTGTTTTAAAACCTCTTTTAACTCAGCTTTTCTTAATGTTAAAAGTGTTTTATTGTACATTACTTAACGTCCCGACAGCAACAAGGCTTTCTCAGGACGTGCCTGCACTGCTTGTGAAAAAAACAACAACTAAACAGAACATTGAATGTATGTCGCCAGCCGGTCAAATACATTAAATAAACCTAACACATGGGGCCTACATAAAGCTAAGACCATTTAGCAACACACATCCAATATCAAGAGCTACAGGCAGTGCAGACAGTAGGGAGAGTTTTAAAAAGGCAAATACAGGTGAATGGACAAAGGGCCGACAGAGACACATGCCCCAGAATAGAGAGAAAAACCCACCCTGTGGGGCTGACCAGGGTGCCCCTGGGAAATAAAAAGTAGTTAACCCCACCCAAGTCCCCCAGGGCAGACCCGGGTGGGGTTAAAAGTGTTTTAATTTACAAGCATGTCGTAACTGATATGCATCTATTCCAACGTATAGTGCTGGATATTTTTCCCATCCTCGCCTTCTCTCGGGCTTCGCTCAACACTCGACTTTCCAGTCCTTCCCTGAAACACCCCCAACCGGTCTGCCCTCAACACTCGACTTTCCAGTCCTTCCTTCAAACACCCCCAACCGGGTCTGCCCTGGGGGACTTTTTAGTTCCCAGGGGCACCCTGGTCAGCCCCACAGGGTGGGTTTTTCTCTATATTCCGGGGGCATGTGTTTCTGTCTACCCTTGGTCCATTCACCTGCATTTTCCTTTTTTAAATTCTCCCTACTGTCTGCGCTGCCTGTGGCTCTTGATATTCGATGTGTGTTGCTAAATGGTCTTAGCTTTATTTAGGCCCCATGTCGTAGGTTTTATTTAACGTATTGGACCGGCTGGCGACATACATTCAATATTCTGTTTGAGTTTTTGTCACTAGCAGTGCAGGCACGTCCTGAGAAAGTCTTGTTGCTGTCGGGACGTTAAGCAATGTACAATCAATCAACCTTCCTTCAAACGGACAGCATTCACACAAATAATACTTTACTATTACATCAGAAAATGGCCCATCCAAGCCTGCACTCTTTTAACTGCAGTAAACGACTGACTGTAGCAGACGACGCATGTGAAATGACGCTGACTCTGTGACGTCATTTCCATTCAATCAATTTGTGCGTACAATCCAAAAGGAGATGCGGCATTGATAAGATCGACAAACCTACAAAATAAAGCAACAGGTTCAACCAAAAGGTCGGGCAGGACAAAAGACAACAGCAGCCTCACCCAAAGTCTAAACGTCCTCTCTTACAATGCGCACTCATACAATCACTTCACTTCTTAGCAACCGGCGCACGAATATAATTATAGGCTAAGTCAAACTAAAACAGAAGATAGTGGCGGAAAACCCTTTAAAATAGAAACAAACAACGACGTTTCAGATCAAATATTCTTCATCTGACATGGAAACAAACGTAGAAAACGTATAGGCTAAGTCCCTGGTGAACGTATACATGAATCTCAAATCTGTACTAGACATGACCTTTCTCCACATCACCCCGGAACTCAACTCATCAACTCAACACTTTTTATTACAAAACAACCACACAACAACCACACCCTCAAATAACAAACCTAATTTTGTAGAAACATAAACAATTTACTCCCTGAAACAACAAAATATCCCCCCTGACCCATATCAGCTATGAAGTTATTTATAGCTGAGAAGGGTGATGTAATGCATACACGCTCATTTTCAGGGTTCTGTGTGCACAACACACACACACACATTACACAAAAGTGCATGTGTTAACGCCAAAATGAGAAAAACGGATTCTTTTTTACTTTTTATGAATCTTTACCGCAAGACAATGCAGAAACAACCCTCAGAAAAAATTGGTGTCTGACTTGGGAACCCAGAATTATACACACACCCATTTTCCATAAGGATGGTAAAGACAGTCACCCATTTTAGCTCTTTCGTCTACACACACACTACCACAGCGCGACTAAAACAGGCCTCTTGTGTTGTGTACCTTGTTGCAGCGGTCTATGTCCTGGTATGCTGACGGCCGCTACATCCTGCAAACGGCGCACACGACTGATGACTGGTGACATTTATGTCCGGATTGCAGCCCCCTGTCTATACCTTCCATCTGCAAGATTCACAGATTTTCATGAGCCCCTGCAAATGCTGGGGCTCGTGAAAATCTGCAATTCTTGCTTGTCGGGATTAAGCAGATTAGATTCTCATCACCCCTCTCAGTGTCCCTTGGGCCAGTTGCAGAAGTGAGCTTAGACCTCCGCGGAGCACCTTGCTTATCATCTGGCGCAGGACCAAGCTCACTCATGGAAATACAACTAACCCCTTGCGTGGGACAGGGTGTGGCAGATGTTTACTCAATTAATGGCATCCTTTTTTTTCTGCAATAACACGGGGTCAGGATCTCGTGATTATTAGCACGTGACTGAGGAGGGGCGGGGCCGGAGTCCGCTCTTGTTTACTGGGTGTCCGTTATTACGGGATATATAAACTGTGGTTTCCCCATCGAGTACAATTACTGACCGTAGTGTATGACATATACCCGCCATGGCGAGCGTTCCGCGTGCTGTTTCCCGGTCCTTGCTACTGCTAGCCCTGGTCGCTGTCCTTCTCCCGTCCAGCGTGACCGCCGTGGTTTTCCGATCAAACCCCGCACCATCGCGACGTGCTGCCGGCATCCCGGCCTGGTGTCACAAGTGAGTACGATAATGTTCAGTGACTGACGTAGGAAGCAGATTTTCACAGGAGGTATGTACTGTTGTCTAAGCATTTAAACGTTTTGGTGAGGGAATAGGAGTTAAGGGGAGGGGAGGGGAATGGGGGGGGGGGGGGAGGGGCGGGGCGGAGGGGCTTATATAGAGAGAGCTATCTTGTAAAATTGCGTAACTATTTGTGGATGCCAGATGTTCACAATATCCAAGCTGACGTCACTGTACAGCGAGTGGTGATTTCATTGTCTGAGTACATAGATCTAAATACGTGCTTCAGCACTAAACAAATACTGCGACGCTTACTCTTTGTAACATCCGGTTACAACTGTTGAACTGCAGCCCTCACCATCTCCCTGTTATTCAATATTGTAAATGTATGTCCCATAAACAGCAATGTTTGAAATTTGTAACATAATTACACAGTCACTTGTTTATTCTGCACAGCCATTACCTGATGCTCGTGCAGATAGCGTTGTATTTACAGAACGGAGCGGAGTCAGTGTTAACTCATGGCTACCCCAACACCGAAATCTCCAAATTTTGCCGTTGACCTCTGAAGACTGCACTCTAGTGCAGGACACAGATCGACCATGATAGTTCAAGGGTGATGCCAGAATAGCTTGGCGCCCATAGGCGCCAAGCTATTCTGGCATCACCCTTGAACTATCATGGTCGATCCTTATCTTGCTGTGGTGTGTCTGGGGTAGAATGAGTTAAACCAGTTCAAATAGAGATGATGTGATGGACAGGAGTCTCCTCTGTCAAAATGAACCATAGCCAGACCTGTATGTATCGTTTCGTAATCATCAGGCTGCAGACGTGTTATTGCAGACGTGTTTCTTTGAACAGTTACGGCGGTAGTGGGCGGCCCTGGGCTTTTAAGTTGGTCCTCGAGGAGGTACGGCCCAATTATACTTGTATGTAGGGAGGGCAAATGGGAGGTATGGTTCACGGGATAAAAAGAGGATGATGCGGCAACAAAAACACCAACACCAGCAAAAACATTAAATTGTAACCATGCCGTGTTTAGAAAAGGTATGGCTAAGCCATTCGTGCAAGTTCGGGGTTCCTACATCACTGAGTGAGGATTTGAGTGAGGCAGATCGTTTATCTCTGGAAAGAACAGAAGAATGTGTGTCTTGGGTGGGTACTTCGCACTTCAGTCCAGGACAAGTTGTGTGAGACAGCTGCATCATCAGTGATAGTTAAACCATTACATCCTGAGACTGATTTTTTAAATTGCTTATTGTCCTATGAGGACTACAGTACAGATTAGTAGATACAGCAACCATTCTGGTTCAGGGGTGGTGACAGAATAGCTTGGCGCGTCAGGCGCCAAGCTATTCTGGCACTACCTTTGAACTGTCATAGTCAAATTAGTTTCAAGCAGTAGTGTATCAGGATGAAAAGGATTAAGGGTAGTATCCGGTCAGTTTAGAGTCTCAGCAGAAGCGACACTGGTTACCTTCCTCGACACGAGTACACCGGAAGTACACTTATGGTGTATTCCCCGAGTAGATCTACCTCGAGAGTACAAAACAAGATGAGGCCGATTTCATCCCAAAGTCTACCGTATTGTTTGGAGCTCACATGCGTTTATCTTTAAAGAACATTCAGAGTTGTTCATATTTTTAGGCTTATTATGCTGATCCATTTCCATCCTCTCAAAGCCAACCTCTGGTCAACACACACGTCGGAGCACACAAATAAAGACGGACACACGGCGCTTCCCTCCATTAGTACGCTCTTTGGGTGGTGTAGCGACAGGAATCCATCTCCTTCTACTCTAACCCACCCTCTGATCCACACACCGGCACACATAAATAAAGACAGACACACGGCGATTCGAGCCATTCGTAAGCGCTGTGGTCTGGCGTAGCGTAGCTATTCTGAAGAAGAATAATAGCACGAGCAGCGAAATGACGTCACTTCAAGCTTTCATGCACGACGCCGTGTTTATAGTGACGACTCGATGTTATACATCACTCATCGCAACACGCAAAACGTTCTAGAGGTACAATGCTGGTTAACGAACTCATTCAATATCTCCCTTTTTATCTAGTTAATTGCAAAATATCTAGTAAAAATAAGAAAAATTGCGGACTCCAGTGCGGATCAACCGGTTTTTATGAAACGGCCATTTTCTCGCCAATGTGAGCATCTTAATAAAAAAAATTAAAAAAAGACGTCTCGAGATTATTCTTTTAGGGACAATATCATACATTTTCAAGCTTGTCCGTCCTCAAACGCGGGCTCTAGTCGCTGTCACACACACACACACACACACACACACACACACACACACACACACACACACACACACACACACACACACACACACACACACACACACACACAGGCACACACACACACACACACGCGCGCGCGCGGCGCTTTGGCGCCATTAAGACGTTCTCTAGCAAGGTTTGCGTAGTTATAATAATACCGTTATTATATAGGCGCTTTTCTCAATTTTTGGGGAAATCGACTCAAAGCGCCGCGCCTGAAACCCAACACACACACTCACGAAACAGACACGGATTTACGCCATTTAAGACAAACACAGTACAAGACAAACGAAGGGCCAGTCAGCTACTGAAGTTACAGAGATTTTTGATCGCTTGTATTTGAAATTTGTAAAGTGGCCTGAGACCGGTACCAAAGTGGGGGGGGGGGGGGGGGGAGGGTGGAAGAACCGGAGTACCCGGAGAAAGAACCCCCGACGTGATGTCATTTTTATCTTGTTACTTCTTTGCCAGAATTTCTCCCCCGCACGCTAAAAACGTCATGTGCATGATCCGGAATGCGCTCCGACCAGTCCCATTTCAAAATCTATCGTATTTTCAATACGGTAGACAAAAAAACGGTGCGGGTTGCTTCCCAAACGGCATTGCGTTGCCACTGACCTCAAGGTATGACCAGTCCAGACACTCCGTTCTTGAGCCCACAGGAGCTAGTTAACCCAGTCCGCAAAAGGCCATCGGCCGTGCGCGGGCCAACGGCGGCAGACGTCGTCCCGATGGCCTTTTGCGCATTGGGTAAGTCGGTCGCCGTGCAGAGATCAGAGTTCGTCACCAGATCTTGAAGTTGTAACGAATGTAGCCTGCGATAGCTCGGCCATGATAGCTGATGGCGTACAACCTGCTTTTCCAGCCCGAGTGGCGCTGACTGCACGTGGTACACGAGCTGCCTGGAGGCCAAGATCCCGTGTCGGGGCGGACCGGCAGACTACGCCATTGCTTACGCCGACCACTACTGCAACAAGTACGCGCAGCGGGCATCCAGCTTCTCCGCACAGGGACGCCGATGGATCGACGGTGTCCGCAAGTGCTTGCAGGTAACAGGAAATGTCACGTATAAACACCGTAGGGGCGAGGAAGTCTATACCAGTATGCCGCCCCCGCCCCCCTCCCCCCCGGACAACGGCGTCCAGCGTCTATCCTTAGACGCTTATCTCTACAACGCCCATTCCGAGACATCCCTAAAGCGTCTAACCCTGAACACTCATCTCTACAACGTCTATCTCTAGACAAGTATCCCTACGACGCTTATCCCTATAACATTTATCCCTGGCGTGTATCTCTTAAACGTTTATCCCCAGGCGCTTATCCCTGGTATCCCCAGACGATTATCTCTAGCATGTAACGTCTAGCCCAGACGCTCGTCCCTAGAACTTCTATCCCTAGATGCTTACCTCTAGAACTTCTGCGCCTAGGTGCATCGCCCTAGCACTTATATCACTGGATACTTTTATCCCCAAATGCTTAACCCTATACATTTTATCTTTATATAACGTCTGTCCGTAGACGCTAATCCCTATAACGTCTGTCCCTCGATGCTTATCCCTAGAACGTCTATCTCTAGACACTCGAAGTCTTTGTCGGGGACACAGCGAGTCGGCCGTCTGTTACGAGAGGTAACAACTGAAACTAATTCCATAGCTGTGTTTCATGTATTGTTATGTTATTATCTGATTTGTTCTTTTTAAAAAATCACATTCATTCATAAAACAGCAGAAGAATTGTTCCCGTAGCCAATTCAAACAAGTCGCCGTGATTTTGGTTGTAGTGTCGGCGGTTCTCCAAAAACTACCCTGCCAACCGCTGGAAACTCAGCTGCACCCACCATGTCTACTTCAAGCATCCAATCACAAATGCGACCGTCAAGACGGCGCATACGTCTTCATAAAGATCTATTAATCCCTTAACTGTCTGTGGTCGCCGGCTGTTTTATTGTTATTATTTTTAATCTTTGCTAATACAACACCAAAGAATCCCATCCACCCAAGAAGCATGGATAAAAAGCTGATCCAGCAAGAGGCATAGATCCTCATGAGCCACGCAAGTGCGGGGGCTCATGAGGATCTATGCCTCATGTAACTGGATCGTAAGTACTTTTTCTCAGAAGGTAAGATAGATAACCATTACTGTTTGCGGTGCAGTTCCCCATTTGGTGAAGTGCACCACAACTGAGTACACCTCTATTGAAATGAGATGCGAAGCATAAGTACACCATGCGAAGCATCGCATTTGAATAGAAGTGTACTTGTGGTGTACTCCCTAATTGGGTCTGTCTGGGGAGTACACACTGACACACGGTACGGGAAGACACAAGCAGGTGATATGCCGTCTCTCCGTTCTTTGGCCAGGTTGGTTTGGCACCGGAACTGAGCAGGACCCCCAGTCCTTCATGCAGCGCCATCAAGAGCAAGGCCATCGCCAGCCACGTATCATGTTACCTCGACCCGCCTGGCGCCCCCTCCGTCTGCAACCTGCCATTCAGCGACTGGGCGCAGATCGTGTGGACGGTCGGCACCGCGTTCCTGCGGGAGATCAAAACGTCCGCTAAGGTACAACGATATAAAAATCGACCGAGTTAACCCCCCCCCCCCCACACACACACACACACACACAAACACACACACACACACACACACACACACACACACACGCCTGATACTGAATCTTCTTTCTCTGCCTTTGGACGTAGATTCTGATCAGTTTTTGAAATCATTGTGAATTCAACGTCAAACACCCCCCGGCCATCAGAGGCACATGAAAACACAGTGGTTTCGGCAAGAGGCATAGATCCTCATGAGCCCTCGCAACTGCGGGGGCTCATGAGGATCTTCGCCTCTTGCATTTCAATTGTTTCTCATTATGTTCCCGCAGTGAAGGTGAATAATTCAGTAGAATCGAGTTTCGGCCTGCCTTAAAAAAAAGTTACCGTCACAAAATATCTTCTTCATATAAGAACAGTATTTTGTACAAGTCTGTGCATGAACTTGTGGATGAAGCGGTTTGATATTTTATTTTTGTTGTCTGTTCAGGTTGGCACCAGTTGCCTGGACAGGATCATTGGCTAAGCGCACTTAAACAGACCTGTCGGACTGAAGACATTTCAACCAGGCGCGGACATTCGGGCTAAAGGCCTAAGGCTTATGCAAGCCGGCAATATCTGGCCAGGAAAGACCGAGAAAAAATTCTGATTAATAAACTGAGTAGTGTTGCACCACTCGAGATGAATATGAAATATTAACTTACTTGTGAACTTACCTGTCACTGTACCTTTACCTTCCCTGTGTCGCTTTTGTTTGGCTAACGCTTAACCTCCTTCTCCTAGTTCTAACTCTCCTCTCCTTTGCCTCCCGCCGTGAGATGGCCTTGGTTGCCTGTTCGTCGTTAAACCCAAATAACTAACTAACTCCATTCTCTCTCTCTCTCCCCCTCCCCCCCCCCCTTAAGTTCTGATGTCGACAGTTCTAGGCTGGCCCAATGAGATGCCTTTAGGTAGTATCTTCCGCCGCTCTCAACCCCCCCCCCCCCCCCACCTCCCTTCTTTCACTTCATATATCCAATCCAAATACCGAATGTGACATGTTTGCCGATGATTCAACACTCTTCACGCTGGCGGGAAAACTGTACCTGAAATATCAAGCAATCTTCAGCTTAGTCTTCAGGAGGTCTCACTGTGGTGCAAAAATAATCAATGTAAATCCATCCAAAACGAAAAGCATGCTAATCACAACACGCCAAAAGCGTCAGCACCGCCCCCATTCACTTAACCTCTCTTTTGATTCAGTTCCCATTGAGCAAGTCAAGGAATATCGCCTCCTCGGGGTAATTGTTGATGACCAACTGTGCTGGTTGCCCCATCTAACACAACTAGGGAAAACATTATCAAAGAAGCTATTTTTACTGTCAAAATATTAAAATCTATCATTGTAAGACACGAAAGCTATTTTTCAACTCCTACATTAAACCTCACATTGACTACGCATCTACTATTTGGGACGGCCGTAGTAAGGCTAACCTTAAGCGGATTAATTCTCTATACAATCGCGCAGTTAAACTGATCCTCCCAATCCCCTCTCTAACTTTGGAGGAAAAGCTTCAGGCAACAGGGCTCCTTCCTTTACATCAACACCTTACGTTTAATAAGTGCGTACTTATGCACAAAGCACTGAACGGGAAAGCCCCCCTCTACCTGGCTAAGCTTTTCACTGAGAGCGAAAGGGTTTACAGCACTTTGAGGAACAGTCACGTCATTGAACGGCCCCGAATCGACTTGTTTAAATCCAGCCTTTCTTACGCGGGTGCCTATTTATGGAACTCACTTCCTCCACATATACAGCAAACGAGGCATCTTCCATTGTTTAGGACGAAAGCTTTTAACGTAATACATCTCTGAGCAAACTTGAAAGAAACGTAGATAATATGTCCAAAAGAGTTATGTCAATGATTTCCTGTGGTCCTCCGTTTTGCACTTGTTAGCTTTTAAGGCCCCGCCACACATGCCCGATTTTGAGGCCGATTCTTGAGCAGTTTCGAATCGGAGTGTGATCGGACCGGACTGCAAAAACGTGTGCACTGCCACACATTCCCCGACTTTATTTAGCCGAACGGTTTGAATCGAAGATCAAGGTCGTACCTGTTCAGCGAAATAGCTGCTAGTTTGGACAGTGATGATGATGTGCTTGCATTATCAGCAGTTTTACATCATATTCGGGAAGACTGAGGCGGGCGAAACATCGGCAACGAAGGTGGTTGACTGATCTTCCGCCATTTGCAAACTGAAACGAAGTGCTTTGCGAGACGCGCTCTGATTGGTTGAAGTTTACAATCGGGGCCGATTTGGATCGGAAAACTGAATAGAGCAGTTTCTAAACACCCGATTCCCAGCCGATTGCGATCGGATCGGATATATGACGTCATCCGATCACAATCGGATCGGAATCGGCTTCAAAATCGGGGCACAACCGGCAAGTGTGGCGGGGCCTTTACATAATATCTCTCTTTATCGTGGTGTTTTGCCTGCTCACTAAATTCCTACACATGAGTAGCTGTATCATAAGTGTGCAGTCGCTTTCTATAAACACACTTTACATCGGAATCCCCCCCCCCCCCCCCCCAAGACCCTGTCATTTTGCTGTGTGAGTGTGTAATCTTCAGCGACCTTGGAACTTGTTTCGGAATGTAACACAAGTGACCTGTGGGTGTAGCCGCTTGTTTTGTGCTGTTAACATATTGTTTTAATGTTGTAGTTTAGCAAGGACAAACATGAACAGAGGCATGTGCGCCTATTGTTTCCATCCTTGAGAAATAAAGTATCATTCATTCATTCATTCTTCTCTCTCTAGTTATCTTTACGCCCCCCCCCCCCCCCCCCTTACATCCACGGCCCTTCTTTTTTTTTTTTTCCATTCAGTTTTGGGTTACCGTCGAAAACGGTTTCACAACTACCTGCCGCTCTCCACTCCGATAACCCAACTGAACATTTACTTTGTTTCAATGATTTGTGTACCGTGCTAAATGCCGTTTTCCACCGGGGCCCTCCTGTCTTCTCCGAGGCGACGGTAGTCCTCAACACGAAAGTTCCAGCGGTTGGTGTTTAGCAGGCGTTGTGCATTAGACACTCAGCCTACTTCGTGCCCAAAGGTAATCCCCGCTCTATCTCTCTCTGACATTCACACCATATATGGGTCTGGTGACGTGTTATTTGAGGTTTAGTTTGGGAAACAAACGACGCCCAACAAGAACGAGAGTGACGTCACAGCGGATAACTAGCTTCTACCATAAGTACAAACCACACTCCAGACATCTCCAAGAGGCATAGATCCTCATGAGCCCTGAGGGCTCATGACTGAAGATCTATGCCTCTTTGAGATGTTTGGAGTGTTGTCTTATGGTCCTAGGCCGTGATTTCGCTCTCGTTCGTTATTGGAGTCTTTCGTCGCAAACGAAACTTCAGTAGTGTGTGGTGCTAACTGACCTGGTGTCGGCATGTTTATGACGTCGTGTTTCATGTTTCATACTTAACTCATTCTACCCCAACACCGAACTCCCCAAATTTCGCCTGCTGTCCTCTGAAGACTGCATTGCAGTGCAGGACACAGATCGACCATGATAGTTCAAGGGTGATGCCAGTATAGCTTGGCGCCCATAGGCGCCAAGCTATTCTGGCATCACCCTTGAACTATCATGGTCTATCCTTACCTTGCTGTGGTGTGTCTGGGGTAGAATGAGTTAAAGCGGTTTCAACCTCCATTTTCTGTTTTCCTTTCACATGAAACCCTTGCGGCAACTGTTTTACTTCTTTTTGATGTTGATTTCATTTAAACAATAAACGGTATATCAGTGTGCATTTCTTCAAAACTTTTTCTTTTTAACCCCTTCATTGCCGAGAAAAACTGAACACCTCCCAACTGCGAGAGGTATAGATCCTCATGAGCCCCCGCTGATATTGATTATATCTCAGAGGTTACCTCGCAAAAAATGTCTTTGTGCATGGTGAATTTTGCATTAAACAAGCACGGAAAAGAGAAAACAGTGTCCATGCTTCGACTGAATATTTTCAGCGCTTTATGACATCACACATGCACATGCGCACACACAAAATTGCAGTAACCTACTGTCAAGACGCAAAGCTACTCAGGTACTTCAAACTATTAAACTAGCATGGCCGGTCCGGGCCATTTTCTCCTTGGTTGTTTTGAAAAAGTCGCCCAGTGTTCTTCCAAGTAGGGTACGAACCAGAACAAGTTTTCTTTTAAAACAAACAATTTGATCAGGTACCTGAGACGGCATAATTGCATAAGGTGATGCCATGTATACTTGAACTCACTTGAGCTCTTAACACACACACGCCCCAAAGCCGTAACCAAACACAACTAATTCCTGGGGTCATGGAACGCGAACAATAAACCCCTTCCCTGCCACTGTACGTGCATTTTTGTTTCAGAAGTCTTCATTCAACGACCAAAAAGCCAACACCGTCCTAGAAACATGATACAAATTGGTCTCAGCAAGAGGCATAGAACCTCATGAGCCCTCGCAGTCGCTCATGAGGATCTGTGTCTCTTGCAGTTGGGTCGTGTTCACTTTTTCTCGGCAACTTAGTGAAGGGGGGTTAACGCCCGTTCTGCAGGTGTTCTAACTGCACATTACCTGCATCGCTGGTAGGTCATTCCCGGTCCATCAAACGATTCTTTCATGAGCAAAAGGAAGATTCTCAGGAACTCTTACCGGGTGCATGGACTTTAAAAAATATCTAAACCTTGCAACTGCGAATGGCTGAGGTGGCTGCACCCATTTTAAGCCCCGACTAATCTGGCACAACCCTTGAATTATCATGGCAAGCCATCTGCTGCAACTCAGTGGTACGTACTCGTTAGGCGACACCTCCAAAATTTGGGAAATGCGGCCGTGCAGTTAAATGGGTTAACCTTAGCGGCTGATAGAAGTCTATGCCCGTTGCTCATGCAGATTGAAGTGACTGGCGGAAAAGGCTGGTGAGAATTGTTGGCTTGTGTTGGTCGACACCGGCCCTACTGACACATCAAAGCTCTTGAACCCCTTCCACGCCACTGGACGAAATTTTCAACGACCACTGAAAAGCCACAAGGAACATGGTTACGTCGCGGGGGCTCATGAGGATCTATGCCTCTTGCATTCGGTTCACGTTCACCCGTTCTCCTGACAGTTTAAGTGATGTGAAGAAATGTGAAACCGGTAGCCGCTGGATGCTATATAAACAGCTTTAAATTAAGTGCAAGCAAGGACAGAGATGAAGTCCAAACGTTGGTGCACGTTGCCGGTTGTGTGGCTGACTGCCCTCCTGTCCTCCACAGCGACAGCCCAGTGGTTACAGTGGAACCCGCTACAGTGGTTACAGTGGAACCCACTAGGTGCACCCTTGTGTAGCAGGTACGAGTGTCTTGACTTTTTAACTAAACTATAAAATAATAATGATGGGGGGGGGGGGGGGGGAAGAAAAAGAAACACCACCACCGTGTGACCATACTGGGCCGAGTACCTCAGCTTTACTAGCCTTCTTAGTCAATGTTGCCGTCGATGCAAATAGAAACAGAAATATGTATGTAAATTTGACTATCACAACTATGGTACTGCAACGCCACCTAAACTGTTTTGCTACACTTTTTGTGTATGTTTGCGTGTTGTAGGCAGGAACAAGCTCGTTTCATTTTCTTTCTTTATTGTAAAAATGAAATGAATATGATACGTCATTTATTACATTCATTTCATGACCAGGTTTTTCTTTTAAATGTTGGATATAAACTTGTTCCTATTTCCTGCCCATAGCACGCAAAACGCGTTAGGGCTGAACGGGACAGAATCGCTTACTGTCCCAAATCAGTTTTACGGACGTGCACATACAAATTAGGCATTACTTAACCCATGTAGCCCAGACGTACCACAGTGGGAGATGGATCGACCATGATAATTCAAGGGTAGTGCTTGAATTAGCTTAGAGCCGTCTTGGGCCAAGCAACCTACCCTGGAATTATCATGGTCGATCCATTTCCGCCTCCAGCTGGTACATACTCGCTAGGTAACACGTCCAACATTTTGAAAATGCGGCCTTTGGGTTAAATGTCTTAATGCGAAAGTGAATGCCAAAGTCTGACTTCATGAATCCTGTTTTCGCGCTACAATTACAGTGAAACTGTATCGACTAACTTATTATCGCCTACCGTTGTGCAGCGCGGCCGGTGGCCTTGACTGCACGTGGTACTCGCGTTGCCTGGAGGCCAGGATCCCGTGTCAGGGTGGGGCGGCAGACTACGCCATAGCTTACGCCCACAAATACTGCCAACGCTACCAGGCGCGGGCCTCTTACTGCACGCCACTCGGACGACAGTGGATTTACAGCGTCCACAAGTGTCTGCAGGTAACCACTCAGCCTCACCCATCTGCAAGAGACATGGATTCTCATGAGCCCTTGCGAATGCAGGGGCTCATGAGAATCTATGCCTCTTGCTGACCGCAGCTGATCATAATCTTCAACATGAAGCACTATTTCCAGTCAGTATACATGCACGATCACAATTGTACGTGCGTCAAAATTCGTGGGATCAGTTCCAGACCAAACGCGCTAACTGCCAAAATACAGGTAACCGAAACGGACTAAACCAAAAAAATGGAAATAAAAACAGAAACTGACTGTGAACCAAACATTGACAAATCGAAAAGCGGGGTGCCACCCGGTGGACCTACAGTTGACTAAGTGCTGTAGAAGAACCTGGCCCGAAACGTCATCCGACCACCCTTTCGTCATGTGGGACCCTGCCGGCCCACCAAGTTATTGACAGGTGTATGTGGTTTCTCTTATGATCCCCGCTTTTCGTGACGGAACATGTGTTTTCTGTCTTATGGGTGATGTGAACAAAGCCGTTTATCCATTCATCAATGTTTTCCTACCAACTTGGTAATTTTTTTCTGGATTGAACTGGAAGCGCTGCACAGTAAGCACTGAAAGGTCCTCGGGGCCCACGACGGCCGCAGTGAGCCAGCGCATGGCTGTGCGCGGTCCCATTGCAGCCGTCGTGGGCCCAAAGACATATTGCTACTGGAGTGGCAGTCACCCCTTTTGGTTTATCCACAACTGAGAAAAACGCACATTCACATTTTCTGGAGAGTACCATTTAGTGAACGGTAATGTGTTTTCTCTCGTAGTTGTTTTTGGCGCCGGACCTGCAGAAAACCCCCAGCCCGCCGTGTAACTACATCAAGCAGAAGGCGCTGGAGAGTCACGTGCTGTGCTATACACTCCCGCCGGGCGGCCCGGCCTTCTGTCAACTCTCGCCATGGGACTGGCTGCAGATCGGCTCCACAGTCAAGGGAGGCCTGCTGGACGAGCTAAAGGCTACACTCGGACATCTCAAGGGCGCGGTAAGATGCTGTTGCTGTGTGTGTGTGTGTGTGTGTGTGTGTGTGTGTGTGTGTGTGTGTGTGCGCGCGCGAGTGTTCACGTGTGTTCCATTTTCTGGACAGAGTATGAAATAAGAAAACGCTCTTCAGTTGAATGGTGTTGACTAAATCCTGCATGTTTGGTTCAAAGATTCACTAAATAGCTGTGAAAGTGTCGCCGGCAAAGCTATAAAACACTTTCGCACCTACTGATGCCTTGAAAGACTTGAGACGTCATTCATTTCCATGCGTCACATCAGCCGGCTCTCCGTCAATAGCTATTTCAGTAAATCAGACAAAAGTTTAAAATATTATACCAACAATAACAATAATAATAATACTAAACAGCATTGAAATAAACTGTAAAAAGCAGGTAGTTTGAGGTAGTTTGCGCGAGCTAATGAGCTGCCACTGTTGTTGAAGTGAATTATTGTTGTGCAAAGCTGTTCACACGTCACTATCCTTTGTCCTCAGGGTTTTGGCGGCTGTACATGGCAGTTTGTCCTCGACACGCTCAGTCGGGTTGGCTGATGGTAATACATTTCTCGTCAAACAACATGCATGTCTTACGGTTGCTCAGTCGGGTTGGCTGATGGTAATACATTTCTTGTCAAACAACATGCATGTCTTACGGTTGCTCAGTCGGGTTGGCTGATGGTAATACATTTCTTGTCAAACAACATGCACGTCTTACGGTTGCTCAGTCGGGTTGGCTGACGGTAATACATTTCTTGTCAAACAACATGCACGTCTTACGGTTGCTAAAGGTGTGAGCTGGTCAGTGGTCTGTGATTTTTTACCCTAGAACTCAAAGCCGAAAGGTTCAAAATCGCAGAACACACTAATGATGCCTCATGCAACTTACAACACTCAAGGGCTAACCCCTTCACTGCCAAGAAAAATTGACCACCCAACTGCAAGAGGCAGTTGCAGGGGCATATGAGGATCTATGCCTCTTGCTGACAACACTTTGTATCCATGTTCATGAGACGTCTGGGGATATTCAACTTTCAAAACACTTTATTATGTCCCACAAGACAAAATTTTCTTGTTGGTCGTTGAATATTTAATTATTTCAAAAACACACCGCCTACACTAGCAGTGAAGTGGTTAACAGACCCATGAGACATGATGCTGCATTTTTTAATTTTTTTTTTACAGATACAAAATTTTACTCATTGACAGGGTGTTATTGGACTGTTTCTTTTGTGTACAAGTTGGCCACTACTGGCCACCAAAAATTACCCTGTAACATTTGCAATAAAGATCCAGTCATCAAACTCCTCAGCATACAGTTTTAATAATAACTGAACATTTAGATAATGTGTACAAATTATTGGGAATAACAACTTCATTTCAAACTAACACGAAAAGCCCCCCACCACCCCTGGCTTAGGTGTGTGTCAGTTGTTATCAGGATGCAAACTGCATCAAAATGAAACCATACAGTCCTCAACTATTTTGGGACAAACTGTACATCCACATAGAAACGTGAATGTTTTAGGTACAGACACTGAAGAGCTGAAACAGACTGTACATCAGGTCAGGCCACAATCAGTTCATGCTGCCCAGTCCAGTTCAATCCATGTCCATTTATATAGTGCAGCAACATACATAAATAACATGCTCCTGGCACTCCGATGCAGAAGAACAATGGAGTGAGAAAAAGAGAGATTTGGGGGGGGGGGGGGGGGGGAAGGAAAGGGAAAGAAGGAGGAGAAATCTGCCAGTGAGGAGACTGCAGACAAGCTCACTGACACTATGATCAAAGAGATATCACAGACTATTGATTACAATTACAGACACACAAACGTCAGATTTGATTCTATGTACATTAAAACTCTACATCTGTATGGGGTATGTACACTACCACAAAATACTGCATCCATATGTGGCCTGGACACACAACATTCATCACTTACTTCCCCCCCCCCCCCCCACCCACTCACCCATTGCAACAAATTGCCATACGCTATCATATTACATGAAACTATGTGTTCCAAACAAATGTAAAAACCCCATTCACTGATATCATATGTTAACTCATTCAGCCCGACGGCCGTATTTCCCAAATTTTGGAGGCGTCATCTAATGACTATGCACTAGTTGTAGGAGATGGATCGACCATGATAATTCAAGGGCAGTGCCAGATTAGCCTGGCGCTGATAGGCGCCAGGCTAATCTGGCACTACCCTTGAATTATCATGGTCGACCAATCTCCTGCTGTAGTGCGTCTGGGCTGAATGGGTTAACAAGTCTGTGCATGTGATGTTGCCTTTAGATGACCTACAAAAGTAATGATGGGTGCAGGTCCATGACACTGGGTCATGGAAAATCAATGGGTGCCCCCTTTGTTGGCCAACCTTTGTTGCGTGACGGAGCTTGACGGCTCAGGTAGAAGAGCATTTGACTCTCTATGTGACCCATATTGTGGGAGTGCACATAATTATGAAATTTCCATCACACTATTCACTAATGGCATCAGAAACTAAAAAATTTCTGACATCAAAAGAAAATTGTGTGACAAAAATTCAAGATCACTGTTGTGTACTTTCAAATTCTGCGTATAGTCTGAAGATCATCACTTCCTTTCATTGTGTAAGAAGAAACTTGTTGCTGTGGTATCACTGTGCTGCTGTAACTATGTAGATGCTTGTGCTGTGTTCCCTCTGCGCTTCTTCAGCAGGTTCTTGATAAAAAATTCTCCTACAAAAAGACACACAAAACATTTTCATAAATACAAGGTCTTTGGGCTGATGTCTGCAACAGCTAAACCATACAGCTAACCCCAGCCACAGGCCCTGCTGCTGACTGGGAACGAGTTTGTCAAATGGATAAGTTACAAGGTGTGCACATGTAAGCCCTGTACACCACAGCCATCACCTTAAAGGAAGTGATGTATTTGAACCACTTTAGCTCATTCATAATTCTAGAACCCCCCCCCCCACAAAATGCTTTTACAGGACCATGACTGATTTTAGCACACAAAACTTCTTTTCAACTCCTAAATTTTTAAATTTAAAAAAAAAATTTATTTTGGAACATTTTTCAAGATTAGTGACATGAACACATATGGACCATAAACAAGTACAACACAAAAAAAGAAAACAAAAGGAATAAAAATCATACATACACAAACTGATAATAAATTATGTTAAAAAAATTAATTTAATTAAATTAATGCGTGTTTGTGGTGAGAGAGAGAGAAAGAGAGAGAGAGAGAGAGAGAGAGAGAGAGAGAGAGAGAGAGAGAGAGAGAGAGAGAGAGAGAGAGAGAGAGAGAGAGAGAGAGAGAGAGAGAGAGAGACTGTTCCTGGAATTTGTTTTGTGAGTGGGTCTGCATGCATGTATTGGTAAACAGATAATTGTCAAAAATCAGCAGGAAGTAACTGTGAATCATAGCAGGCCAAACCGAACCCAACTGCAGTCTACACAGATTAACAAAATAGGTAACAGAAATTAATTATTTACACAAAGTCCAAAAAAGGCAGCCACAGACATGTAAAAAGGCTAAGTTTGATTGTGACAGTAAATACATATTTCTCTGCACAGTATCTGTTTTTGAACTCTGCCAAAAAAACCAGAAAGGTTTAGCTGCTTATTCAAACAACGGCACCGGTAAATAAAATACTTTGCCATTAATAAGAGCAAGTCAAGAACTGGGTCTGTCCGCAGCCCATTTTTCACCCCAAACACAACTAATTCTGTACAGAGTTCAAGATTGTCACAATGAGCACATTTTTCTTTCAGTCTGTTCAGTAATTTGTCCTAGAAAACACGCACCACTGCGCACTCATAAAATAAGTGTTCAATAGACTCCTTAGTGAGTGAACAAAAGGTACAAAGGTTTGAATCCTTTAACTGTCTATAGCGCAGGTAAACATTGGTTGTCAGTATTCTATGGACAATTCTATACTGAAACCAGCGTAATTTGGTGTCTTGTGTAACCGTTATAGGATGCATAAATATAGCTTTCCACTTTAGGTCATTATATTTGTTTTCCCATTTTTCAATACACGTAGGTGGTGTCATTTTATTTAAGAAAACGTATATATCTATTGTACCCTTTTTATGTTTAAAGACAACACCCAACGGTGTACCCAAATCAGCTACATCAACTGCATCGGTCCATATTCGTAACATTTTTCTTTTGTATTTTCGTATAGTACTTGTTCTACTATAGTATTTGAGAAAAGAATCATCTGCACCAAAAATTTCACAAAACCTTCCAAACTAATAATGTCCACATTATCATCAAAAACATCCCCAATTGTAAAAAATATTTTTCAAAACCCACTTGTCGACAGATTTCGAAGTATCCTTTTTCAGAAGTCATGGGTTAAAAAACAATGGTTCGCTTTTGAATCCATCAATACTTGCGGGACAGAAAAGATTGATATTCTTTAAAAATTGCCGCCACTTCTTTCCAGAAGGGATTTTCATCTCTAAACTTTCTATGAAGTAACCACCAAAAACCTCACACTGTTTGATATTACAATACAAAGATGCGAGTAAAAGGTTCCAGTTAGTGCCTGGAGACAACACTCTCCAAATCCAGGTGACCTTGAGTGCTTTGTAAAAAAACTTCAATATCAATTACCTTGAGCCCTCCTTCTTCATACTGTCTGAAAACTGTGGTTCTTTTCACTTTATCTCTCTTCCCTCCCCAGATGACGTTAAACATCGCACTATTAATTTCTTTGAGAATTACACTTCCTGGAGAGGGCAGAGAGATGAAGAGGTGGATAAAAATTGAAAGAATTAAGGACTTGAAAACAACATTTCTTCCAACAGGGGTTAGATTTCGAAATTTCTACTGCTTTACAATTTTCTTCATTTTTACAAGTTTCTGTTTGTAATTTAGGAGTATGATATCAGACAGTTCTGTAGAGAAGGTCACTCCCAGCACTGTGAAGGTATCTGGATTCCAGGAGATGTTTAGATGTGGGACATAGTGTGTAAGACAAAACCTATCGGTGCCAATCCAACCAATAGTCTTCTCAAAATTAATTTTTAGCCCAGAAATAACTGCAAAAAGTTCCAATTCTAGGATGACAGAATCAAATGATTTTTGTGACCCATCCAAAAACAATGACATATCATCAGCAAACAGTGAGACTAAGAATTCCTGTTCCTTAATGTTCTTATTATTCCTCAACTTTATAGCCAACAGTTCAACACATATTAAAAAGATACAAGGTGAGAGGGGGTCCCCTTGTCTACAACCACGATCCACAGAGAAGCGACCAGACACCTGGCTGTTCACAATCAGGCAAGATTCACTGTTCTTATAAAAAATGTCCACCCATTTTGTGATGCCACAGCCAAAGTTAAACATTTTTAAAGCTTTCTGAATAAATGAGTGAGAAAAAGAGTCAAACGCTATTTTCGAAATTGATGAGCAACAACAATCCAGGTTTCTTAAATGTCTCTGTATAATGAAGTACATCATACAGAAGTCTAATATTGTTGGAGATTGATCTAGCGGAGATGAAACCACTCTGGTCCTCATGAATTATACAAGGGAGAACCCGTTTTATTCTATTGGCAATACATGCGGATGCAATTTTATAACTGACATTAAGCAGGGATATTGGGCACCAATTTTTTAAATATTGTTTAGGTTTTTCCCCTTTAGGAATAAGGGTTATCATTCCATGTCTTTGTGTGACTGACAAAGACCCATGATCGTAACCCTCGTTGATAGACCTCACTAAGAAAGACCCTAGGTCCTTCAAAAAAAATTTGAAAAATTCCGCTGGGAAGCCGTCACTTCCTGGGGTTTTCCCATTTTCCATATTCTTTAAAGCTCGTAAAGCCTCCTCCTCCATTATGTAGCCCTCTAAGTTGTCTTTCTGTTCTTCTAACGTGGAGTCAACCTCGTGTAAATCTGAATCTCTGTTTTTATATAATGCCCTGTAGTACTCCTCCACTTCTCTCACAATTTCTACCTGATCTGTTATCTTTTCGCCATTGTTGTTTTCTATAACCTTCATAAATTTACTCGTGTAATGTCTTTTTTCTAGCCCACAAAAGTATTTTGAATTTTTTCTCCGTCTCCTATCCATCTTGCTTTCGCTCTAATTCGAACCCTGTCCATCCTCCGTTCCCTAATGTTATACAACTCCTGCTGTAAAGTCTCTAAAACTCCCTCATTATGCTGGCTCAGACTATTTTCCATAGCTTCAATTTTGTTGAGCAACCAATTTTCTCGTTCGTTTTCTACCTTCTTCTTGTGACAAGCATAAGCTATTGTAGTTCCCCTAATCTGAACAAGAAGAGTTTCAAAAAATAACTGGTCATTAATTATAAGCTGCAGATCGGGAGAAGGGATGTGATCGATAACTTCATGCCGGTACAACAGATGTGCGTACTGACATTTTGTTTCATAAATACACTTTTTCACTGATGTTACATACTCTATTCTTTAACAAGGAGGTATTAAACTTCCAAAAAGTACGGCCATGTCTACTGTAAGAATCTGAACTGCCATTTCCCGACTGGATAGCAAAAGAGATAACAGAGTGATCGGATCTGTATGATGCATTTATCCCTGATCCCACTACCGTATGTGCAGCTGCGTCCGAAATAAGAAAAAAGTCCAGGCGTGCCTGTTGAAGGGGGTTTCTTCTCCTCCATGTAAATATTGTATCATTAGGATGCATTTCTCTCCAAATCTCTATCAAGTTAAATTCTTCAATTACCTTGTGTAGTTTTTCTCTGGCAAGTGGATTATTTGTGCGCTTGTAATTATAATAATCAAGCTTAGGGTCCAAGACCATATTCCAATCACCTCCCAGAATCATAGGAACATCCCCATATTCGCATAATTTGCTTTTCAACTGTTCATAAAAAATTGGACAATCATCTTTTGGCCTGTGCACATTGACCAGCAAGTACACACTTTCATCAACAAGCGCTTTAAGAATCATGTAGTTTCCTTCAGGGTCATTATACAAGCCAAGGTGTTTAAAACCAAAATTATTGTTAATTAGAACAGCCAGACCCTTTGCATTTGATGCATAAGAATTAAAAAATGCTTGATAGCCCCATTTCGCCCTGATGATATGCTCTTGTTTCTCTGTAAAGTGTGTTTCTTGTAGAAAACATATGCTATATTCGTTTTCTCTCAAAAGATGCAACACATCATCCCGTTTCTTCAGATCTCCGAGGCCTCTACAATTCATGCTACATAACGATACTCTCCTATCCATAAAATATATGAAAAGAACAGGCACACATTCCACATAGTGGGCTATAGTAAGCCCTTAGCCACTTTCTATCATCATAGACAAGAACAATACATCCTCAAAGTATATATGACAAGCTCCTAAAATTTGTTGTTTTAAGCTGGGTCATGTTACCCCTTCAGTAGTGCTTATTGTTGCGATGATTACTACAGCAATCATCATGACAATAAGCACTACCAACAGCCAAATGGTTAATGACAAGGTTGACATGTTCACAACATCCTTCATTCATACACAAACTATCTTGATGGATGAATATGACAGGATTGTGGCTCTGCATGAAACATCCCTTACCTGCTTTGTAGGAGGACCTGACAAGGGGTCCGCTGGCAGTGTGGGCAAATCCCATTTTCTCGCCTACCTCCTGCCAGTACTGGAACTTGTCCGGGTGTAGATACTCCTTTACCTGAAAGACACAGTCGTAAATCCTAAACCATTCAGCCATGATATGTTACCACAGAATTATAATTGACCAAGATAGTTCCAAGGGTGGTGCCAAAATAGCTTGGCGCCTCTAGGCGCTTGGCACCTCAGATGCCAAGCCATTCAGGCATCACCCTTGAACCAAACCGGTCATTCTGTCTCCAGCACTGGCACAGTATGTAGTAGTAACATGACAAAGCCAAAATTAGGACTCAATGCGTTTACAGAAGGAAAACCAAACAAAATGCAAATGAACATCACAAAGACTGACCTCACATGCATTTTTAATTTTGTTAGCACAATATGCTTGCAGAAATAAGAAAACTGAGAGACCTTCCTGTAGGCTGGTCTGTTGCGTACCCTTAACATCAATTTTGCTTGGATACTTCTTTCTTTTGAACCTGATGCAAGGTCTCATTTGATGTCACAGGCATGCAGATACTTGTCATTGAATGCACCCCACCATGACCCATCTGAATAGTCTACCTTCTTTTCCACAGGTTAGACCAAAAAGGAAAACTACCAATAAGAAGCAAGATGAGGACTTCATCCCAAAGTCTACCATATTCTTTTGAGCTTACGTGTATTTTTCTAAAATTCTTTTAGAAATATTCTGAGTTGTTCATGTTTTAAAGCTTATCTTTCTGATTCATCTCTCTCCACCTTAATTTACCCCCCCCCCCACCCCCCCCCCTTCCCACCCCACCCCCAGTAACCACAGGAAATGCTCAAATGTACAGTACACTGTTGTAATTCTCACCTTCAGATGGCGCTTGGTGGGCTGCATATACTGGCCCAGTGTCAGACAGTCAACATCAATCTTCCGCAAATCTGAAATATGTGGAAATTTGTGTGCTGTTTTGTGATTTTGGATCTTATGGCTCTAGTAAAATGTATTTTTCTCTAAAATGTATTTTTTCGAAAAATACTTACCGATGGCATTACTATGTGGAATATACCCCTTAACTTAGCCGATTTCAGCCTAAGACCCTCTGTGTGTACCTACACGACAAGGGTCGCAACTCAGAGAGTTGTATCCAAGTGACCGGGTAGTCTCCCCTCCCTCCATCCGGTCACGTGAGCCTTGTATTCCCACCAGTCTTACACTTAGCGTAATGGCAGCAAGCAGGGTAGGTGGGAGGGACCTCCGAGTAATGCCATCGGTAAGCATTTTTCGAAAAATACATTTTAGAGAAAAATACATTTGTTTCCTCAAAACACATTACCGATGGCATTACTATAATTATGGAAGAATAGCGAAAATGAGGAGGGTGCCGCCCAAAACCCCGTAACGGCAGTAAGCTTAGCTTCGAGGGGCAACCTCCCGATGATTTCAGCGAAGAGGTACGTAAGGCGCTCGCAGCGTTCAGAGGGAGTGTTGCGCTGCCGAGAGGTCTCCGACAAGGCCAGAATGTCTCAATGGCTGGAGAGGTGAAGCGGGCGAAGATGGTCTCTGTTCGCCACCCGACCACTGCGATGAAGACAGTGACTGCGCAGTTGCGGTCAAACGTGACGCTGGCGGTGACCGCTCAGACTCCCTGAGCCTGTGTCCGCATTCTCTTGCGCCCTGTGGGGAGAGATCTTATAAGCGGAGCGGAAGGTCCATCGCACCGAGGACGATAACGTCTGTGCGGAATCTCAGCTCGGCCTGGGGCCAAGGGCAGGGAGAGGCGGGAGTGACCTCTCCTGCTGGGCTTCACTCTGCGCAGGTAGACTTTCGAGCTCGGACCGGGTCCTGCAGCGGTGATGTCTGGGACCAGCCGAACCCTGTATTGGGCGAAGACTCAACGCCCGGGGCGCCACCACGGGGAGTCTATTCCTGGCCCAAAAGACAGGATTGGTCAGAAGGAGCACCGATCCGTCAGTCCTGACTGACATGAAGGCTGGATCCGCCGACAGGGCATGCCACTTGCTCACTCTGGCCGCTGTGGCGTGGGCCAAGCGGAAGCAGGCCTTCCTAGTCACATCCGCGAGGCAGGTGAAGGGAAGCGGCTCGACCGCCTGGAGTTCAACCAGGTCAACACCCAGATCCCCGCTTCTGAGTGCTCTGTCTCTTGGCTGCTCCTTGCGAAGGGCCATGCGAGGCTGGCAGTTGTCTCTCAGTCACTCCTTGCGAAGGACCACGCGAGACTGCCCCAGCGAGGGACGAAAAAACGAGCGACTGGGCGCAGGGGTCGAAGTAGGACCTCACTCTGAGAGGTCCGTGCATGCTCCCGGGCCTGGTAGGCCTAAGCGCCGATACGAGCCTGCCACCATCGAGGTAACCATGGATGGTGACCGGGGCCCAGATCTGCGCACTAAGCAGCCACAAGAAGAACACAGCCAGCGGAGGCGTGGTCAGAGCCAGGGGAAGAGGCGCTGTGACTCACTCCAGGACTGTATGACCTTCAACTTCCCGTCGCCCCCCGGGAGGGTGGATGGTCTGCGGGCTGCCGCGGTCGCCTCCACTGCTGCACCCGTGAACCTCGCACTGTGAGGGTTTGTCGTACAACCTCCAGGCATGGCCCAGAAGTGTCTCCGGGCAAGGGCGGAAGAGATTCCGCCTGGGCCGCTGTAGCGTCGTACGAGGCATGGGGAGCCGGAGAGGAGGGTAGGAGGCGAGGCTCAAGATCTGCCGTCCAAGACCTGTTCCAACTGAACGGTGCAACGAGCAGTATGACCGTGTTGCATCCCTGAAGCTTGAAGAGTGCCTAGGGCACTAGCACCGAGGGAGGATAAGCGTAGGCCCCCCTCCACCCCCCCCCCCCCCCCAGGAGACTGACAGAGCGTCCACCGCCCATGCAAGTGGGTCCGGAATGGGGGAGCCAAATAGCAGGAGCTGCTTTTTCCATCTGGTGGCAACCGGTCGATCATGGGCATCTCCCAGTGAGCACAGATCATGCGGAAGATGCCCAGCCGGAGGGACCACTCGGTGTGAAGGAGCTGTCCTCGTCGCGAGAGGGAGTCCGCGAGAACATTCAGGTGTCCCGGGATGTGTCGTGTTCGGAGCGCAATACCACGATCGCTGTTGCACAGGAAGATCTGGTAAAGAAGCATGCAGAGGGTCGGAGACCGCGTGCCGCCTTGCTTCTGAATATAGGCTACCACCATCACAATGTCGGACAGGATCAGGACTTCCTGGCCGCAGAGCCGCGATTCCCAGTGGATGAGTGCCAACCACACCGCCTTCAACTCCAGCCAGTTGAAATGTTGGTCTCGAAGGACCGACGACCACATGCCCGAGACGGTGCTGAACTCCGGCAGTAATTGGGCTCCCCCCCCCCCCCCCCGCCCCCCCAGCCATTGAGACCTGCGTCCATGCAAAGGAGAAAGTAGGTGGTGGCGTGGCGAGGGGAACTCCTGTCGCCATCCAAGAGCGGTCTGTCAAATGGAGCAGATGCGGCCAGATCAGCAGCTAGACAGGAATCGAGGCTGAGAGATCTCCCTAGGCCGGACGCCAGTGGAGCAGCACATGCAGCTGTAGCGGTCGAGCATAACGCCTGCCGAGGGGCAACAGGTCCGCCGCTTCTAGCACTAATCAGACCCAAGAGCTGGAGTCAGGTCCCGCCGGGAGCGTATCCGCAAGGGAGACTTGCCGTGCCAAGGTCGCCAGCTTCTGGATCCAGGTCTGACTTCCCTCATTGAGGAAGAACCCGAGTTGGCGAAGAGGCGCTAGGCGAGAGTCCCTGCTCGCCTCTAGCGCGGCCGCGTCCTGAGTCCTGAGGAGCAGGTTGTCGAGATGGATGGAGGTAGGGCTTGAGGAACCTGCCTGGCTGTGGCGACTATGGCGCCCACAAACCACGTACGACCCAAGGGCTGAGGTAGAGACCGAAGGGTAAGGACCGCACCGATACACGACCGCGCGAAGGCGAATCGCAGGTAACGCCGAGAGGCCGGGTGCAAGGGAATGTGCAGGTAAGCGACAGGAGGACGCGACTGACCGCAGTCTAAGGCTGTACCGTAGCTCATAAGGCCATTGCCGTTCCATGCCAGGAGGGGCAACAACAACTTGTTCAGGGCCGAGAGGTCGATGACAGGTCATACCTTGTTGCCAGGTTTCGGAACCACAAAGAGCCGACTGTAGAACGCCAGGGGGTCCTTCAAGCTACTACTTCCATGGCGGCCTACTGGCGTCGCGGGACCATTCCCCCCGAAGAGAGTCCGCCTTGCACTGGTCAACTGGTACACACGTCCAGAGTGGTGAGCGAGTCCGCGGGGACGGTATCTGCCACGAGACCCAAAGTCCTGCTGAGAGCGCGTCGAGAATCACCGGGTCTTCCCGCAGCAGCGAACACCACTCGTCGCTTTGCCTTGTCAGTCTCACGCCGACAGGAAGCAAAGTGGGGAGAAGCTCCTGTCCTGGCCCGGGAACGCTTGGGTGTTGAGGACCAGGGGTGGGGTGGGGGGGGGTGCGGTTGGTGGGGGGGTGGGGGGGAGGGGAGTGGTGGGGGGGAGGGGGGGTGGGGGCGGGTGGGGGATGGGGGGGTGGGGAGGCGGTCATGACCATAAGTCGGGGGAAGTCACTGTCCTGGCCCAGGAAAGCCTGGGAGCCGAGGACTGGAGGGGCGGCATGACCAGCGGGGGCCTGATGACTGGGTCTAGAGGTAGTCTCGACTGCTAGGCAGGACTGAAGCTCCACAGGGCGCGACCCCTGTCCTAGCGGGAAGCTGGAACCAGGAGGAGTGGGGGGGGGGGTGGGGGTGGGGGGGGGAGGTGGGGGTGGGGGGGGGGGTAGGGGTGGAGGGGTGGGGGAGGCGGTCTCTAGAGAATGGCTCCGTCCCTGATATCTTTAAGTCTGCCATCGTCCGTCCTCTCCTCAAAAAACACAACCTCGCCCCAAACGAACTCAAAAACTATAGCCCAGTCTCCAATCTCTCTTTCCTGTCCAAGCTTCTTGAGTAGGTCATTCTCAACCAGCTCAACCTCCACCTCGCCTACAACAACCTCCTCAGTCCCTTCCAGTCTACCTATCGCAAACATCAAAGCACTGAAACAGCCCTTCTACATATTTTAAACGACCTGCTTCTCTCCACCGACTCGGGCAACATCTCCCTTCTTACGCTACTCGACCTCTCTGCCGCCTTCGACACTATAGACCACTCTATCCTCCTCCACCGCCTTCACCACTCCTTTGGCATCACTGACTCTGCTCACTCCTGGTTTCTCTCCTACCTCTCCGACAGACAGCAATCTGTCACCAACCCAGTCACGCTCTCCTGCAGAGTTCCACAGAGGTCCGTCCTGGGCCCGGTCCTTTTCACACTCTACACCTCTCCTCTGTCCAACATCATCCAGTCTCACCACATACACCACCACCTCTACGCTGACGACTCACAACTACTAGACAAAGACAAACTCGACAACACTCAGTCACTACTGACTCGCACGGCTGACTGCTACGAAGACATGAAAAACTGGATGACAGCAAACAAGCTTAAACTGAATGACGACAAAACAGAAGCCATGCTGGTAGGCACTCGCCAGAAACTTTCCCAGCTCCCTCCCTCCCTCCACCTTCAACTCGACAGCACCCCCATCTCCCTCTCTGACTCGGCCAAAATCCTCGGCATTATCCTTGATTCCTCCCTTTCCATGACCAGCTTCGTCTCCGCCACGGCCCAGGCATGCTACTTCCACGTCCGCCGCATCAGTCAGATCAGAAAATACCTCACTACCGAAGCTGCCACCAAACTTGCTGTCTCTCTCATCCTATCTCACATTGACTACTGCAACTCTCTCCTTTCCGGCCTCCCTCACTCCACCACTTTCACTCTCCAGCACGTCCAGAACAATGCTGCCCACCTCGTCCTCAGAAAGAAAAAATCCGACCACATCGCTCCCCTGCTCAACCTCCTTCAATGGCTACCCATCCCCCAACGCATCCAATACAAGATTCTGTCTCTCTGCTACAAATCCCTGAACAACTACGCTCCCGCCTATCTCTCAAACTTACTTCACCCCTACACTCCTCCTCGCTCCCTCCGCTCCGCCTCCGACCCTCTCCGCCTCCACATCCCCCGCACCAAACTCAGCACTTTTGGCCCCTGCTCCTTCTCAGTATACGGTCCATCCACCTGGAACACTCTCCCAAACTCTCTCCATCAGAAACACTCTCTCTCTCCTCCTTCCAGTCCGCCCTCAAAACTCACCTCTTTCAACAGTTAAAGCACTATACCACCACACTCCCCACCCTAAGCAGACTGTCGTAATGTATTTCACTATTTGTGGTACATGAGTCGTCTAAAGCGTGCGCATGCGTGCGCGAGTTGTGATTGCGCGCTTAGAGTTATAATTATTATAAGATAAGCGCATTATAAATACCGCAATTATTATTTATTATTATTATTCGGGGGAAGTCACTGTCCTGGCCCAGGAAAGCCCGGGAGCCGAGGACTGGAGGGGCGGCATGACCAGCGAGGGCCTGATGACTGGGTCTAGAGGTAGTCTGGAAACCGACCGGGAGGTGAGACTGAAGCTCCACAGGGCGCGACCCCTGTCCTAGCGGGAAGCTGGAACCAGGAGAAATCCGCACTGGGAGCGCTCGGCCACAGGAACTTGGCAGAGTCCTGAACCTCCTGCCAGGTAGAACCAAAGAGGAGGTAGCCCCCCCAGGGGGCACGGTGCAGCTGAGCAACAAGGTCGAGGAGATGCCCGGGCAACTCTTCAGCAAGGCGTCCCCTCTCATAAAGTCTCAATTTGCCGCCGCTGCCAAGGAATTGGTCAATTCGCATGGCGCAATTAGCTGTGACGGCGAAAGAATGGATGTCGCGTACACGGAACTCATTCAGACGCTCCCAAAACTCCACACTCCTCACCACCGCCTACGTGGCCAGGTCCAGAAATCCCGCACAAGGCAGGGAATTGTGAATGAGACTTGCTGTGTTTCCAGCACGGGGGGGGGGGGGGGGGGGGGGGGGGGGGGGGGAGAACTGACGGGCAGGGACCTTGCCTCCAGCTTGTAACTGCGGTGCAGGGTCCACCGCAAGGCCGGCGGGTTGTTGTGGCGCCGAGAGGGTCTAAGGAGCGGTAAGCGTGAGAACTCCCCCGAAGGCTGGGGGAAGGCTGGGACAAGAGTGACGCCGCGGGGCACGAGGGGACCGGTTCTGGCCGGGAGCCCTGGCAGCGCCGGGAGAAGGAGACAGACGCCGAGGGAAAGGGCTCCTCCCGTAGCGGCAACTGATTGAGCGCAACTCCGAACTAGGAGGCCTGCGAGCGCTGGGGGTGGCCAACGGACAGTGTCTAGAGGAAGCTAGCGTAAGCGGGCGTGTCTCCCGCGTGCTCCATCTCTCGGTCGCCCCTTGCGGAGAACCATGCGAGACTGGCAGAGGTCTCTCAGCCACTCCTTGCGAAGGACCATGCGAGACGGGGTGGACTCTCCCGGCCATCGCTATGAGAGGGCTAAACGGGACCGAGTCCAGAGTCCGGCGGGAAGCGGGACCCACAATCTCCGAGGTCACACGACGGCGCGGAGATCTGGGTGGCGCGGGGGCTAAAGTAGCTTTAATGCTACGCACTTACCTGGCACTGTCCAAAGGCGTGGTAGAATCCTTAACCCCCAGGCGGCGTTGCTGATAGAACTCCCAAAGCTGCGACCACTTCCGCTCCTTCCACGTAGTGCACTGAGCGCAGGTACGGGCCAAGTAGCAGCCGGAACAGGGTAGACACAGAGTATGCGAGTCGGTCAGTCACTAAAATCCCTTGCATCTCCTGCAGATACGTAGCTGTGCACTGCAACACAAAGCAGAAGCCATGAAGCCACCACACGGGGCCAACGACGAAAGGCCCCGAGCACAGTACTCACAAACCGGTCGAGGGCTAAGCCCAGACTTGACAAAACTCGAGAAATTTCCACGAAATATGCCGACGGCGCCGTAAACAGTCCGTTTACTCGTAGACATAACCCAAGGCCTTACCTCGCCATCTTCTAACCACTAGCGAAGCTTGCAACGTAGTATAGTAGCAGAACAATCCAATAGAGAGGCTGAAGCCGGTGAACCATTCACGGTGAAGCTAAGGGTAAGACTGGCGGGAATACACGGCTCACGTGACCGGATGGAGGGAGGGGAGACTACACGGTCACTTGGATACAACTCTCTGAATTGTGACCCTTGTCGTGTAGGTACACACAGAGGGTCTTAGGCTGAAATCGGGTAAGTTAAGGGGTATATTCCACATAGTAATGCAATCGGTAATGTGTTTTGAGGAAACAAATCACACACCAGCAAACATTTAAACAAATTACAATGAAGTAAAACCCTTCTTTCATACATACATTACATTAATTCCTTACATCCGGAGGATGAAATTATCAGTTTTCTTAGATAAATATCCTTTGAGGTGTATGTCACAGTTTAAATATCCTTTGAGGTCTACATCACAGTTTGAATATCCTTTGAGGTCTACATCACAGTTTGAATATCCTTTGAGGTCTACATCACAGTGTGAATATCCTTTGAGGTCTACATCACAGTTTGAATATCCTTTGAGGTCTACATCACAGTTTGAATATCCTTTGAGGTCTACATCACAGTTTGAATATCCTTTGAGGTCTACATCACAGTTTGAATATCCTTTGAGGTCTACATCACAGTTTGAATATCCTTTGAGGTCTACATCACAGTTTGAATATCCTTTGAGGTCTACATCACAGTTTGAATATCCTTTGAGGTCTACATCACAGTTTGAATATCCTTTGAGGTCTACATCACAGTTTGAATATCCTTTGAGGTCTACATCACAGTTTGAATATCCTTTGAGGTCTACATCACAGTTTGAATATCCTTTGAGGTCTACATCACAGTTTCAGTTTTGGAGACAGATCAACCATGATAGTTTAAGAATGGTGTCAGAACAGCTTGGCGCCAAGCTATTCTGACATCACCCTTGAACTATCATGATCAAAACACATCCTGTCATAGCATGTCTGGTCTTTATGGGTTAACAAATTGCAATAGACAGTCAACATGAATCTTCGGCACGTCTGAAAAACATGTACATTTGGCTGAGAATGTAGACTCCCCTTTGCAATCCTGTCCTGTCGCCTTTTTTGTTTTCTTTGTACACAGCAGACTGTAGAGCTACTCATGACGACTGTGTCATGGACAAATACACTGATGACACGGCACTAAGAGGTCGGATTACAGGTGAGGACGATAGACACTATCGACAGGAGATCGACGACTTTGTAGAGTGGTGCGATAGAAACTATCTTGAATTACATGTTGGCAAAACAAAAGAGATGGTCATAGATTTCAGGAATAACAAACATCATCCCGGTCCTGTTGTCATCAAGGGAACAGAAGTTGAGCGTGTAGAGTCCTACAAGTATTTAGGTGTTCTTTTTGACAACGCACTCAACTGGAAACAAAACACAGATGCTATTGTGAAAAAAACGCATACCCGTCTTTACTGTTTGAGAAAGCTCAGATCATTTCATGTAAGCACTCAGCTTTTACAGATGTTTTACTGCTCCAGTATTGTTAGCATTCTAACTTTTGGACTGACGTGCTGGAGTAGAAATTATGTAAAAGAGATCAAGATCGCCTTAACAAAGTAATCTGGAAAGGGGCAGGGTGATTGGTAGGGCACAGGATAATTTGGACACACTGTACAACAGACAGATTACAAACAAACTGGCTGACATTCTTGATGACAAAACACATCCACTTAGATATGAATTTGACAGCAGATGTATCGAACGAAGTGGCAGACTTCGAGTACCCAAAAGTCATACATCACGTCATGCCAACTCTTTTGTCCCTCAGGCTGTTACCCTTTTCAACAGTAATATCAGTAGATAGTGTCTGTCAACATTCTTCAGTTCTTTAAGTAGTTCACTGAAACATTGCTGACACCAGAAGCACAGGGGAAATCCACCATAAGTTTTTTTTGTTTTTTTGTTTTTGTTTCTGATGATGCCAAGAGTGTTACAAATGTAACAATAAGTCTGTTACAGTTCATTTCTTTAATTGAGAATTATGAGTTATTTAATTATTTCTATGAGTGAATGATGATGCCATGTGTTGTATGGGCAGACAGTGAATTTCCCCATCAGGGATTAATAAAGTATTATTGTATTGTATTGTATTGTATTGTATCACACATGAGCCAATAACCAGAAAAACAACTGCCAAAAGTAAACACAAATTTCACACAGAATACAACAAAATATGTGTGCCAGTCTGTGGAGCAGAGCACATGATTATGGTTTAAGATGTAAACTGTCCTCTATGTTTTCCTACCTTCCAACACCTGTAGCACCTGATCGTCGGTCTCCCCCAGGCCCAGCATAATGGATGTTTTGGTCACAAGGCCTGGACGACCTTTCTTTGCATGCTCCAGTACAGACAGCGACTGCTGGTAATTAGCACGAGGGTCACGAACAAGCCTGTTATGGAAAACAAATGTTGCATAATTAAACAGTACAACAATAGCAATCCTGCATGAATTACATTTATTACTGATCCACATAACCTCTCTGACCTTCTACCTAGACTTTTCTAATGGGTCACTCAAATGAACTATTCCTAAATTATTCAGACATACCATATTTATTTTAGTGTTTTGTCCTCAACTTTCAAAAGAAGTTTCAAAGTTTTTGCTGATTGGCCAAATTCCTTAAGAAGTTTCAAAGTTTTTGCTGATTGGCCAAATTCCTGAAGCAGTAGAAAAAAACATACTCAGACTTTCCACTGACTTGTCCAAAATTCTAACAGCAAGAAGACATTTTTCAGGATGTGCCTGCATTGCATATAAGAAAACTACACAAAAGAATACTAAATGTCACCAGCTGGTCCAAAAATCTAGAGATGCTACACCTTCATTCTAGTTTATCAAACCCTAGTTTTAAAACGAGATGGGATGAACCATAACCCACAAAGTCTCTTCTATATGAGAGCTGTCCTTGCTGTCAATGGTCTCTACCCTTTGTCTTTGACCTGATTCTGATGTTGAATTATCTCATATTGAAAAAGTCTTGCAGATCTGCCAATGTCTCAGTAAGGGGCGCAAGACATACGCGTCATTGATTTGTCAAACGTCATTTGTCATAACGTAAGTTTTAGTTTTTACATAATTTTATATTTTACATTACGCTATTTTACGTTATACGAGTTTCACTTTCACTTCATAGGTTTGAGAAAATGGTGACAAAACTAGAACTTCACGGTACAATTTCAGTCCTGCTATAATTTGTGTGAAAGTAGGTTGACTTTACCTAGCTACTTGGTATACTAAGTACACGGGTCACCTTCATGCTCTTCTGAAAGTGCGTCGATGTGTGTGTGTGCGTGTTAGTGCGTGCGTGCGCACTCCAAAGATCTCCAAAACATCTCCAAAAGGCATAGATCGTCATGCGCCCTTCTATAAATGGTTGTTTATGTCTTCAATTAGACATTCAATTACAATATGCTCGGAGGCTCTGTTAGCCACCCACTTAAGAAAGTATTTCGCCAAGTTTCAAGCTTGTGTGTACAGAAATATCAGAGATTCTCTTGTTTACATACATACACACACACACATACACACATGCGGCGCTTCGTGCCAAATGTACGTTCAGCAGCCAGGTTAGCGTAACTAGACATGACATAATTTTAAACTTGATACTTCAATTGTTAGAGGTTTAGCCTGCCAGTTTTGACATCATGTACATGCTATTAAATTCATCCTACAGCAACCCGTCCTAAAAAGTCCCTTCTAAAAATAGAAGACTTAAAAAGAGTAGAAAATAACTACAATTACCAAATCTGTACAAAATGTCTTTTTTTCTAAAATGTATTTTTACAAAAAATACTTACTGAATGCATTACTATGTGGTAGATACACTCAGCTTAACGACTTCAGCCTAAGAATCTGTTGTGTATACATACACAACCAGGGAGGCGACTCAAGGGAGCTGTTACCAAGACACTCTGAGTAGCCTCCCTTCCCTCCCCATACGCCAGTCGAACGCTATAGCGCTCCGGCGGCAAGCGGGGTAGGCGGGAGAGCCATTCGAGTAATGCCATCGTTAAGTATTTTTCGAAACAATACATTTTAGAGAAAAATACATTTGTTTCCTCAAAATACATTACCGATGGCATTACTATGTGTAAGAATAGCGAAAAAGAGGAGGGTGCCGCCTGCTAGGTCCCGCCACTGCTCGTGCTTAGCAGTCACGAACAGGAGCAACCTCCCAACGATTTCGGCTGAGCGTACCTAGGGCGCCAGAGGCCAGGAGGGAGTGTTGCGCCGCAGCAATGTCCCCCACCAGGGCCAGGTTGTCCCGCAAGGTCCTGGAGGTAGAAGCGGGCAAAGGTGGAATTGGCCCACCACCCGACAGCCGCCACAATGTCTCGCACGGCGCAGTTCTGATCAAACGCGACGCTGGTGCAGACCGCGCGGACCTCGTGTGCTCGTATACGTAGCCTCCTAGCCCCAGCTGGGGAGAGCTCCTCGTACACAGAGCAGATAACCCAATGCAGCCACGAGGAGATTGTCTGCGCAGAGATATCGTCCCTGCCAGGGGATAGCGGCAGGAAGAGACGGGTCCGGCCATGCCGGATAGGCTTCGTCCTGCGCAGGTAGACTTGCTGCGCCCAGACTGGGTCCTGACAGAGGGAGTCCTGGGTCTGGTCGGGTCCCCTGAGAGGGTGCAGGGTAATGACTGGGGCCCGGGCCGAGGGGAGCCGATTCTTCACCAAGAAGGCGGGGTTCGTGAGGAGGTGCACGGAACCATACGACCTGTGCTGTGGACAGGCCAGGTCCACCAAAAGCGGATGCAGCTTGCTGACTTGGGACGCTGTAGCGAGCGCCAATAGAAAGCAGGTCTTCCTAGGCACGTCCGCCAGACTGGCCAAGGGCAGAGGCTTGAACATGCTCGAATTCAGCCAGGTAAGGACCCAGGGGAGGTCCCAGCGAGGAGCATACGTAACTGCGCACTGCAACAGAAAGTGGAGCACATGCGAGGACATGGCACATGGCCCGTAGTAGCGACAGGCCACATGAACGAAAACTCACGACCGGTGCTGCAGTTGAGTCGGCTGTGAACGAACCAACCACTATCCGAGGAATACGACGGCCGGTTAAGGAACCTGGCCGGCCGAGGCATGCCCCGAGACCTTACCTGGCCATATCGAGAGCAACGGAAGGCAAGCAAGGAGAAACACCAACCAAGGGCCCACAGGTAGTCCGATACGCGAACCACAGGTAGTCTGAGGTGAGGCACAACACACCACGTATGCAAACGAAAGCACACCAGGCACAAGTATCCAAGGGCATCCAAGGCTGAGCACGAGTAGGAAACACCCTATCACAAAGAAGCTAAGCGTTCGACTGGCGTGGCACCACTGCACATGTACCCGGATAGGGAGGGAAGGGAGACTACTCTCAGAGTGTCTTGGTAACGGCTCCCTAGAGTCGCCTCCCTGGTTGTGTATGTATACACAACAGATTCTTAGGCTGAAATCGTTAAGTTAAGTGTATCTTCCACATAGTAATGCCATCGATAATGTATTTTGAGGAAACAAATATGTACAGGGAAATCATATATTAAAAACTTAATGCAGTAATCACAAACACATCACTTATCATTTCTTAGGTGCAGCAATACATGTCCAATCTCAAGGACTACAGGCAGTGCAGAATTTAATAAAGGAAAAAACAAGTGAATAGACCAAAGGGAGACAGTATAAGTTATTGGTAGCAGGCGTTTGCTACACGGACCTTTGTAGGCCTGAGGGAGGTCAAAAGAACCATTGTACCCTGAAGGCCGAAGGTTCCTTTGACCTCCTGAAGGCCTACCAGGGTCCGTGCAACAAGCCCCTGCTACCAATAACGTATGTGTTTTTATTCCTCCACTATTTTCTTAAAAGAAATCAAGAAGAAATCTTCCGACCTGGATCGCACCTGACATGACTGATGTAAAAGGAATATATATTTATACATAATAGACGTATGATGTAATTTAAAATCTTTCATGACGTTGCCGTCTCCAATAGTGTCCCTGTTGTTTCGAACAACACTAAGCAACTTTTTACTTTAGAACGTTTTAGTAATGTGTGCTTGGGTCAAACAGATTCAATTTTAAAAAAACATGTGTAAAAGCTAATATCACCTGCATTTATTTGGGTTAGAAGGATTTGTTTCACCTATTGTGAAAGTTGTAATAATGTTAAAGATTTGTTACAAGAAATATTCATATTGAGACTTATTACAAGAAATCTTTCTTATTTTAACAGATTCACACTCAACAAAACATGCATCAAACAGCCCTGAAAGTCTAAAATTTTGCCCACCAGCCTTTGGCTAGTGACTTCCAAGTTTTATTAGCCAAACTGAAAATTTTACTACTGAAAATAGCCCAACGCAACAATATAATGTACCACAAGTGTTTGACGCCCAGTGTTAGAGTACTTTCAGATTGAGGACTGAAAAAGTACGAATCGGAAAACGCACATATCGACAGCCAGATCTGCCAACCACTACGATTTCGCCATATTTTCCTACGCCAACGTTCCCAATACTATGCTACTACGATCATTAACCCTTTGAACCTGGCAAACCGCTGTAGCGGTTGGCGGCCTCGTATACCATTGAACCCGACAAACCGCTACAGCAGTGTCAGGTGTTTCATATCGCGCGCTCGGTGACGCGCGAGCCTCGCTGCACGTGTGGTGACCTCGCCCTTCACACTGACACATCCTGTTTACACTCAGTACACGGCCTGACAGTAGTACGCACGTTCGTCTGTGGTATGCGGTCAGCTTTGCGGCGTTAGCGTGGGAATTACGGTCGGAATGGCGAGTGGATATCTAGATATTCTTACTTACTTACTTACGCCTGTCACCCCTACCCGGGTATAGGCCGTCGATGAGAGACCTCCAGCAACTCCTGTCCTGTGCTTCTCCTTCGATTCTACTCCAGGTGGTTCCCAGTCTCTTGATGTCTGCTTGGAGGTCTCGACGCCAGGAGTTTCTCGGCCTACCTCTTTTCCTCTTTCCCTGGGGGTTCCATGACAATGCCTGCCTAGTGATACTGGAAGCTGGCTTTCTCAGGCTGTGACCGATCCATCCCCATCTTCTTCGCCCAATTTCATTCTCTGCTGTTATCTGCTCTGTTCTCTCCCAGAGTCTGACGTTGCTGATCTTCTCTGGCCAGTGGATTTTCAAAATTCTTCTAAGGCAACTGTTCATGAAGGTCTGTACTCTGTTGACTGTGGTTTTTGTCAATCTCCAAGTCTCTGCTCCATATAGGAGAACTGCTTTTACATTGGAGTTGAAAATCCGGACTTTGGTGTGTTGTGACAGCTCTCTGGAACTCCACACTTTTTTTAACTGGAGAAAGGCTGCTCTGGCTTTACCGATTCGTGCTCTGACATCTGCATCAGTGCCGCCTTTTTTGTCTATGATGCTCCCGAGATAGGTGAAGGACTCCACCTCCTCCAACGGGGTGCCAGCAAGCAAGATTGGTTCTTCCCTGGTTGTGTTCAGCCTCATTGTCTTTGTTTTCTGTTTGTGAATGGTGAGGCCCACTTGGGATGAGATGTCAGCAAGCCTCGTGGTCTTGTCCTGCATTTGTTGACGAGTGTGGGACAGTAATGCCAAGTCGTCTGCAAAATCGAGGTCGTCAAGCTGTGTCCACAGTGTCCACTGTATTCCACTTCGTCTGTGCTCTGTGGTCATCTTCATGACCCAGTCTATGGCCAGTAGGAAGAGGAACGGAGACAGCAGACACCCCTGCCTGACACCAGTTCTGACCTGGAGCTCCCTGGTGAACTGCCCTTCGTGGATCACGCAACATGTCATGCCATCATAGCTGCTCTTGATCAGGCGGACGAGCTTTGTGGGTACACCGTAGTGTCGTAGGAGTTTCCACAGAGTCTCTCGGTCCACACTGTCAAATGCTTTCTCATAATCCACAAAGTTGACGTACAGCGGGGAGCTCCACTCCAGAGACTGTTCCACGATGATGCGGAGAGTGGCGATCTGGTCTGTACATGATCGGTTCTTCCTGAATCCTGCTTGCTGGTCTCTCAGCTGGGGGTCAACGGAGCTCTTCATTCTCTCTAGGATGATCCTGTTGAAGACCTTTCCTGGTACTGACAGCAAGGTGATTCCTCTGTAGTTGGAACACTTGCTGAGGTCGCCTTTCTTGGGAAGCTTGATTAGGTACCCCTCCTTCCAGTCAGCTGGCATCACCTCCTCTTCCCAGATCTTTCCAAACAGTGGGTATAGCATCTCCACTGTTGTCTCTAGGTCTGCTTTCAGAGACTCCGCTGGGATGCCATCTGGCCCTGCTGCTTTGCCATTCTTCAAAAATGCCACTGCTCTTCTGATCTCTTCCGGGCTGGGTCTGTCACAGCTGATGGGTAGGTCGGTCTCTGCCGGCTGGATGTCGGGGGGGGGTCGGGTGGGCTAGGTCTGTTCAGTAAACTCTTCAAAATACTCGGCCCATCTGTCAAGTTGGTCTGCTCTGTCTGCAATAGGCTTGCCTTCTTTGTCTTTTACTGGTCTTTCTGTATGGCCATACTTACCCGACAATCTTCTGGTAATATCGTAGAGCCGTTTCATGTTGCCGCTGCCTGCTGCCTTTTCTGCCTCTGCTGCCAGGCTGTCTGTGTAGGCCCTCTTGTCTGCCCTGATACTCCTCTTCACCTCGCGGTTGGCTTCCGAGTATTCCTCCTGTGCCCTTACTTTGGCTGCTCTCGTGCGACTGTTGTTGACCGCTGCTTTCTTCTGCTTCCTCGCTTCTATCTTCTTCAAGGTCTGTGCCGACAGCCAGTCCTTGTGGTGGTGTTTCCTGAACCCTACAGTGTCTTTGCAGGTTGAGTTTAGCGCCTCTCTAACTGCCTTCCACTGCTGCTCTGTGGTGACCGCCTCCTCTTCATTTACTAGCTCCTGTAGTGCTTGAAACCGGTTGGACAGCACCAGTTTGAACTCTTCTCTAACTCCAGTTTCTCTCAGGAGGCCTACATTATAGCGCTGTCTTCTTGTTGTCTCTGTGCGGCTTTTCTTTAGCTTGAGCTTCATTCTTAAGGTAAGCAGATGGTGGTCTGAGGCGACATCTGCTCCCCTCCTCACTCGAACATCTTGAAGGGATCTTCTAAATTTCTTGCTAATGTCTAGATATTCGAAGCCAGATGGACGCAGTCTGGCCAGAAAAGGCTGTTAAGTGGGGAGATGATTCTGTATTCAGGTCATGAAGAGGAGAATGCCCCCCATACAGAAGGCGTAGCATTCATGCTGTCACCAGTGGCACAGAGAGCGCTGATGGGCTGGGAACCTCTTGGGCCAAGAATCATCACAGCAGCCTTTAGAACCAAGAAAAAGCTCAAGCTGAACGTCATCCAGTGTTATGCGCCCACTAATGACAGGGACGAGGAAGAGAAACAAGAGTTCTACGACCGACTCCAGAGTGCCTTGGACAAATGCGCGGAGCGAGACATCACCATCGTCATGGGCGATTTTAATGCCAAAATAGGGGAGGACAACACCGGATACGAAGAGGTGATGGGGAGACAGGGACTAGGCTCGGAGATGAGTGAGAACGGGGAGAGGTTTGTAGACTTTTGTGCTCTAAACCGACTTGTCATTGGAGGCAGCATCTTCCCACACAGAAGGATACACAAAGCAACTTGGGTCTCACCTGACCATACAACAGAGAACCAAATAGACCATATCTGCATTAGCAAGAAATTTAGAAGATCCCTTCAAGATGTTCGAGTGAGGAGGGGAGCAGATGTCGCCTCCGACCACCATCTGCTTACCTTAAGAATGAAGCTCAAGCTAAAGAAAAGCCGCACAGAGACAACAAGAAGACAGCGCTATAATGTAGGCCTCCTGAGAGAAACTGGAGTTAGAGAAGAGTTCAAACTGGTGCTGTCCAACCGGTTTCAAGCGCTACAGGAGCTAGTAATTGAAGAGGAGGCGGCCACCACAGAGCAGCAGTGGAAGGCAGTTAGAGAGGCGCTGAACTCAACCTGCAAAGACACTGTAGGGTTCAGGAAATACCATCACAAGGACTGGCTGTCGGCACAGACCTTGAAGAAGATAGAAGTGAGGAAGCAGAAGAAAGCAGTTGTCAACAACAGTCGCACGAGAGCAGCCAAAGTAAGGGCACAGGGGGAATACTCAGAAGCCAACCGCGAGGTGAAGAGGAGTATCAGGGCAGACAAGAGGGCCTACACAGACAGCCTGGCAGCAGAGGCAGAAAAGGCAGCAGGCAGCGGCAATATGAAACGGCTCTACGACATTACCAGAAGATTGTCAGGCAAGTATGGCCATACAGAAAGACCAGTAAAAGACAAAGAAGGCAAGCCTATTGCAGACAGAGCAGACAAACTCGACAGATGGGCCGAGTATTTTGAAAAGTTACTGAACAGACCTAGCCCACCAGACCCCCCAGACATCCAGCCGGCAGAGACCGACCTACCCATCAGCTGTGACAGACCCAGCCGGGAAGAGATCAGAAGAGCAGTGGCATTTTTGAAGAATGGCAAAGCAGCAGGCCCAGATGGCATCCCAGCAGAGTCTCTGAAAGCAGACCTAGAGACAACAGTGGAGATGCTGTACCCACTGTTTGGAAAGATCTGGGAAGAGGAGGTGATGCCGGCTGACTGGAAGGAGGGGTACCTAATCAAGCTTCCCAAGAAAGGCGACCTCAGCAAGTGTTCCAACTACAGAGGAATCACCTTGCTGTCAGTACCAGGAAAGGTCTTCAACAGGATCATCCTGGAGAGAATGAAGAGCTCCGTTGACCCCCAGCTGAGAGACCAGCAAGCAGGATTCAGGAAGAACCGATCATGTACAGACCAGATCGCCACTCTCCGCATCATCGTGGAACAGTCTCTGGAGTGGAGCTCCCCGCTGTACGTCAACTTTGTGGATTATGAGAAAGCATTTGACAGTGTGGACCGAGAGACTCTGTGTAAACTCCTACGACACTACGGGGTACCCACAAAGCTCGTCCGCCTGATCAAGAGCAGCTACGATGGCATGACTTGTCGCGTGATCCACGAAGGGCAGTTCACCAGGGAGCTCCAGGTCAGAACTGGTGTCAGGCAGGGATGTCTGCTGTCTCCGTTCCTCTTCCTCACAAAAATGTAGCTGCAATTAACACGCGTCTGCAGGAAAGCCTGCGCGAGGTCACCGACTGGTGTCATTCCAACTCCATGTCCCTGAATCCGTCAAAAACAGAATGCATGGTTATAACCACACGTCAAAAGCACCAGCTATGCCCGCTCTCTCTTAGTCTGTCTATAAACGGCAGCCCAATTGAGCAAGTATCACACCACCGCCTCTTGGGGGTCACTATAGATGATCAGCTTAAATGGCAACTGCATATTAATAATGTGTGCAAAAGAGTTTCCAGAAGCCTGTATATGTTGTCAAAATTGAAAACAATTACTGACACAGATACGCGTCTTCTTTTCTACAATGCTCATGTCAAGTCGCACATAGACTATGCATCAACAGTGTGGGATGGTTCTAGTGATGTACATTTGAAGAGGCTGAACTCCCTACATAGGAGAGCTGCTAAGCTTATATTTCCCGATCCCGAACTCTCAACTGACGAAAAGCTTAAAACTTTAAAAATTCTCCCTCTATCCCAGCACTTTCAGTTCAATAAAGGTGTATTGATGTACAAGCTGTACAAGCAATCATGTCCACTGTACTTGAGTTCTTTTTTCTCAGAACGGACATCTGTAGCTTCTAGACATGGACAACAATTCAAAGTACCCCTGCCGCGTATTGATTTATTCAAAACCAGCTTGTCATTCTCGGGAAGTTCATTCTGGAATTCTATTCCTGCAGAAATTAGAAACGCAAAGACGCTCACCTCATATAGGGACAGCCTCTTCAAACACCTAGAATCTCTGACGTAATCAAATCATTACAGTATTGGGATAACTTACACGTGTGTTCAGATGTGTACATGTGCGTGCTTGTGTGTGTGTGTGTGTATGTATGTGTGTGTGTATGTGTGTGTATGTGTGCGAGAGAGAGAGAGAGAGAGAGAGAGAGAGAGAGAGAGAGAGAGAGAGAGAGAGAGAGAGAGTCCCTTTTTCCCATAGCCGTACCATAATATTTGAATGCCAAAGAGTACCTTTGAATACTGCATGTACTGTGTATAATGTTTTTGCCTTCATATGTGTGTGCTCGATATGTTGGGCGCGCGCTCGCGTATGTGTGTGTGTGTGTGTGTGTGTGTGTGTGTGTGTGTACTGTATGTGTGACTCTGTGTGTGTGTGTGTGTGTGCGCGTGCGTGCATGCTGTGTGTGTGTGTATGTGTGTGTGTGTGTCAGCGTGAGAGAGAGAGAGAGAGAGGGGGGGGGGGAGAGATAGCACCTGCATTCATATTTGCCCTTGCTGTATGAACTTTAATGTACTTAATGATTCTTTGTTTATTGCTTTACTTTGTATTTTTACTCATTTTATACTTTTGTGCGTACGCGTATGCGGGTAGGTATGTCTGGAGTGCGTGTCCGAGAGCGTGTGTTTGTTTTTGTGCGTATGTGCCTGAGTGCGTGCGTGTGTAAGTGTGTGTGTGTGTGTGTGTGAGTGTTCGTGCGTGTGTGCATGCGTACTGAATTGCGGTGTACATGTGTGTGTGTGTGTGTGTGTGTGTGTGCGTGCGTGCGTGCATGCGCGGGTTGCGATGTGCATGCGTGCGTACCTGAGTGCGTGTGTGGGTATGTGTGTGTGTATGTGCGTGGTGCGTGCGTGCGTGAGCGAATGTAGCAGTGCATGCAGCAGTGTGTGGTATGTGTATGTTTACATGTCTATGTCACTTATGTAGTAGATGTAGCAACGGCAAGTTTGAAAACTGGTCCTGTTACCAATAACTTCTACCGTTGGAAAATAAAGGTTCATTGTTCATTGTTCATTGTTCATTGTTCCTACTGGCCATAGACTGGGTCATGAAGATGACCACAGAGCACAGACGAAGTGGAATACAGTGGACACTGTGGACACAGCTTGACGACCTCGATTTTGCAGACGACTTGGCATTACTGTCCCACACTCATCAACAAATGCAGGACAAGACCACGAGGCTTGCTGACATCTCGTCCCAAGTGGGCCTCACCATTCACAAACAGAAAACAAAGACAATGAGGCTGAACGCAACCAGGGAGGAACCAGTCTTGCTTGCTGGCACCCCGTTGGAGGAGGTGGAGTCCTTCACCTATCTCGGGAGCATCATAGACAAAAAAGGCGGCACTGATGCAGATGTCAGAGCACGAATAGGTAAAGCCAGAGCAGCCTTTCTCCAGTTGAAAAAAGTGTGGAGTTCCAGAGAGCTGTCACAACACACCAAAGTCCGGATTTTCAACTCCAATGTAAAAGCAGTTCTCCTATATGGAGCAGAGACTTGGAGATTGACAAAAACCACAGTCAACAGAGTACAGACCTTCATGAACAGTTGCCTTAGAAGAATTTTGAAAATCCACTGGCCAGAGAAGATCAGCAACGTCAGACTCTGGGAGAGAACAGAGCAGATAACAGCAGAGAATGAAATTGGGCGAAGAAGATGGGGATGGATCGGTCACAGTCTGAGAAAGCCAGCTTCCAGTATCACTAGGCAGGCATTGTCATGGAACCCCCAGGGAAAGAGGAAAAGAGGTAGGCCGAGAAACTCCTGGCGTCGAGACCTCCAAGCAGACATCAAGAGACTGGGAACCACCTGGAGTAGAATCGAAGGAGAAGCACAGGACAGGAGTTGCTGGAGGTTTCTCGTCGACGGCCTATACCCGGGTAGGGGTGACAGGCGTAAGTAAGTAAGTAAGTAAGTCTAGATATTCGGAGTGATACAATTTTGTGTTTGGAGACATGGTTTCAATAGCAGATAGTTTTGATGTATTGGGACATGTGTGCCTACCTACCGCGAGGTGGCATAACCACATGTTGGCAGTGTCAGCTGGAGTGATCGCCGTTTATGCCACACCTTGGTGCACCTGTAGGTAACTCTTTGGACACCAACGACACACATTGGTCACATGTGTAGTACGTGTATAGTCTTTACAACACTGGTACTTCCATCCGATCGTGTACGAGACACAACACAGACACACTGATCATCATTCGATGCCGCTTATTACATGTTGTATAGACCGTGGATATACCTTATCAGTGGCAGGTGTAAACATTGATATCCGGTGACAAGGTAGGGGTCTTACGTTGTATCGGTTTAACGAACGCCTTTGGGGCAGGTTTGGTCGGACGATGGTGTGACGTCATTAGCAGTTGGACCGAATGTACACATGCGAATAATGTAGAGATAAGCCATGTTCACGAGCGGTAATGTAGGTGAGCGATGTTCACGTGTCACGTGTGGGAGTGACAGTGTAGTATCGGGAATAATTGCCAGTTAGAGATGCTACACCAGTCGAGCCGAGCAGTCGTTTTCGCTAGGGCTCTGAGGAAGAATTCTGGCTAGAGAATTCGATAGCTGTATATTGAATACAGGTATTTATTCTTTTATTACCGGTATTTATAATGACCTGTAACGCTATTCAGATGAAAAAGAAAGTATTGTTTTATGAATTATTATTAGAGTGCAGAAGAGCCATGTTTGAAGGAAATGCGATGGCTCGTGTCAATACTTGTTTAGTCATGTAATTATGTGATGTAGTTATAACTAGGATGTCATGTTGTATTCATTCATATGTGAAGATGTGGGACTGAAATAGGAATAGAATTCAGTATATATTTAGGTATACCTAATGATGAAATGTGCAGTAATATGTTACGAATTGGAGGTGAGATGTGATTGTAATATTTGGCTCATAATCCATTGGGTGTAGGTACGTAAAATGTGTGCACTGTGTTAAAGTGGCTATAGGAATTGTGTGCACTGTGTTAAAGTGGCTATAGGAATTGTGCACTGTGTTAAAGTGGCTATAGGAATTGTCATAAGAATTATGACAATAGTGACTGTAGTATGGTGGCATAAAGAAGACATTTTTCAGAGGAAATGATCTAGAGCGCTCTGAAGAATAATAATGTGTCGAGGACACATTTAGACTTTTGGGTATAAGAGCGAACATTTATGAGTGTATAAATGTTGTGTACAGCGGGGCCGGTACGGAGCGGACACCCCTGGTGTAGGGCCGATGAAGCTGTCCTGAAGGCATCATGTACGTGACCAGGTGCGGACATCAAGCCTTCATCTCTCCTTCGTCCTACCATCACTGGTGCTACGAGCAGCAACGGTAGCGAAGTAAGCCACAGATTTGTGCTACAGGACTACATGCAGTGTTCCGTCAGTGTAGCTATTGTCGCCTAGCGCCGTTAGTTGCACGCCTAGGAATGTTCTAAATCTGTGAGTAGTCATTGAATAGTAATATTCAGTTTGGGAATCTCCGTCAAGTCGTCAATGTAATATTGACTGTGTCGACACTAGTATAAAGAGGAGTCGAGTGACGTCTCTCGAGAGAGACAACGACCTCTACGGTAGCGAGTGAATGTGTGAGCGCTGAAGTTGTAAATAACCTATATGCCACTTGTTAGTTATTTGTGCAGATTGGTTTATATGATGTGAATTGTTATTGGTGTAGATTGGTTTATATGATGTGAATTGTGTGGTTTAAATGTATGCTATGAGTGTATGAGAATAAGTTAAACAGAGGGCAAAGAGAGATAACCGTGTGGCCTTTGTCCTTGTTTGTAAGCGCGTGTGTGGTGGATGAAAGAGTCTAGTAAACAGAGATAGAACACCCACCTTTATACAGATTGGCAGAAAGCCCACGCACACACTCATTCCATAAACGTTTATATGTAACAATTTAGTTCAGTAGTACACTAAAAACACCGTCGTTACAATCGGCATGCTGGAAATGCATGGACACTTATGTGTCACACTAACAGACACCCTATTTAGTGATGCATGTTAAGTACCAGCGACCTGTCATGCACGAAAGACTTTTTTTTCAAGTTTATTGTCACCTGTCACTATTTTTGTCACCAGGCATTACGACACACGTGACACAGTGTGGTCAAATGCATAAAACGGTAGCCCATCCAATGGCAAATCTGTACATAATTATATACCTTTATGTGGATATCTGTTGTAAAGTATTATTTACAAATATTTTACAGTGCACAAGCATTTTCAACAGAAATTTCTCAAATAAGGTCAGGGCTGAAGGGTATATAGACTTCTTATTAACTCAGGGTTCAAAGGGTTAATGAAATTCTACGCTAAAGAAAAAAATATACCAAAATCTTTTTTGGTGTTGTTTTCAGTTTGTAGTCGGTAAGAGGTTTGGGGCCAATGAGAATGAGCGGAGCGAACTTGCGGTTTTCCCAGCTTGCATCATTTCATTCACAAAGTGCGTCAGATAAACAACGGTCTGAACCATGCCGAAGAGAAAGGAACCCGAATCGAAAAGTGCACCGCCTGAAAAGAAGAAAGTTTGTACCAGCCAACCAAAGTTCCGATCACTATATATAAGGCAGATTTCTGTTGTGCTTTGACTCCAACAGACAATAAAGTTGTGTTGTATTGAGAAATTTCCGTGCATCAAGCGTTTGGCGTTGAGCGAACAGTAACTTATGTACTAAACTACGCTTGACATCTCCAAAACTACTACCACTTGTCCAAAATTCTACCATAGCTGTGTAGGGGTTGGCAGGTCTGAATTGTCAAATGTAAAAAAATGTTTTAATGCACTCGCCAAAAATGTTGTTGTAGAACTTGTCTCTATTGCTTGCTTAGGATTACGAGAAGTGAAGGTTGAACGTTCTGGCACTTTCGGATTTAGGATTGAAAAACCAGTTTATTCACTTAGCTGACTAGCAGCAAGCGGGGCAGGTGGGAGGGCCGTCCGAGTAATGGCATCGGTAAGTATTTTTTGAAAAAATATATTTTAGAGAAAAATTCATTTGTTTCCTCAAAAACATTACCGATGCCATTACTACAAGGAAGAATAGCGAAAAGGAGGTGGGTGCCGCGGAAAACCCCGGGACCCAATCAAGCTAGCTAGATCCACCCTTCCCGGAGCAAACTCCCGATAATTTTAGCTAAGGGTTACCTACAGCACCGAAGGCGCCGGGAGGGAGTGTTGCGCCGCCGCGATGTCCCCCACCAGGGCCAGGTTGTCTTGCTTGCCTGCCAGGTTTCGGAGGTAGAATCGGGTGAAGGTCGACTCAGTCCGCCAGCCCACAGCCGCCACAATGTCTCGGATGGCACAGTTGCGGTCGAAGGCGACGCTGACGGCCATGGCTCTGACCTCGTGCGCCCTGATTTGTAGCCGCTTGGCAGCGTCGAGGCAGAGGTCCTGGTAGGCGGAGTGTATCAGCCATCGCAGACAGGATGAAATCGTCTGGGCCGAGATGTCAGATCTACCTGGGGACAGAGGAGGAAAGAGGCGGGTGCGTCCCCTGCGGAGCAGCTTGGTCCGGCGCAGGTACACGCGTAAGGCTCTCACCGGGTCCTGTTGTCAGGCTTCCCCGGTTGAGGCTCATCATCTTCAGCAGCCATACCAGTTCAGCGACGAAGTCCTAGCCAGCGACTTGTCGCAAGTTGGAAGTACAGCTGTTAAATGTCACCCGAGTGAGTCACGCAGCTAAAACATAACAATGCCATATACCCTGACACTGTTGGAGTAGGCAGACTGAGAACAGCTCTCTCCCATTTGGCCAAAGGGCATACAGCAAACGTAGGAAGGGTCATGCACTCGTGGCGCACGGCTGTGCAGAACGCTGGATTTTCCACTCTTTAGTTTAGCCAGCCAAATGCTTGCTGCAGCCGACTCCGGCAGCGCGCAGGCTTATGTAGGTCACAGTCTGATATCAGCTATTCCTTCTCTAATCTCTGTAACGGACTGCTGATGTGTGGTGGTTATGCCTGTGTTTAATGTTCTCTATCTCCTCTTCCAAGATTTTCTACATAGAACCGTTTGACACACTTGTGTACTGTTTTGTGCTGGTTCCTGTGTTGGTGGTATTATTCCAGTTACGTTTTTTTTCAGAGTGCAATCCGAGGATAAAGACAGGTACCGTGTTTGTGTGTGACTAAACATGGCTGGTAAATTATCTGAGCCTCACAGTACCGAGTTGGTTTGAACATTCATTCTCTGTTCTGGTGTTAATATAAAGGAACCAGTGTGATGTGCTTAAGACCTGTTGTATTAGTGGTTATGAATTTACTGTGTAAACCCAAGTGTACTGCATAAACACTGCTGTGATCAGCATGTTTGTTTTGATCGTCTTGATGGACCTAACGGATTACCAGCTTACCAGCTTCACAGCAGTGGAGTGCTTTCTGACGCTAGTGTTGCTCTAGCAGGAAAGAAACAAGAATTCTAGTAAGTGATAACAGTAGAGGCTAGAATGCTGCGTAGATACATCAACTTTTCATCCCACAAAAAACTTAGATGCACAACAGATTGAGCTTGAAAGTTAGTGCTTTTTTGTGTCAGTGCATGTTCATTGTATTGCAAATCTGAAATGTAACTGCTCTTGAAGGTGTACTGGTAGTAATCAGCATGGGCATGTTTAGTATGAAAAGAAAGCAAATTTTATCAGCTACAAATCTGCACTCATGTGATAATGACATTCTTGCGAAAAAAAAGCATTTTGTGAATGTTCAGTTACTAACACTTTTCAGCGTTTCCGCTGCCGAGCGCCGGAATGCGGCTGTCGGCACGTACACATAGCGTAGCGTAATGAAAGAGCACTCCTCTCTAGGACCATGAACAGCTCTGTCACTCTGCCTGAAGAGGCGCGCGCTAATGACTAGCCCGGCCTTGCCACAGATGGCTTATCTTGCACTCAGTGGCCCCCGGCCGCTCCTAACTAAAAGTATGGTTCTGCACAGCCGTGGGCGTTATCTATGCATGTTAATGTAACAGAGAAATAGAGTTCGCCATTGATGTGTGATGTGAGTGGTACTGACAGTTCGTAATCACAGTCCGATAGAAGAGCGTCCCCCTTCCTGGTTATCGATGTAAATAACAAAAAGTATAAGCAGGATTCAAGGGCTTAAGGAAATATTTAGAAGTAAATGCACTGCCATTTACGTCTGTATTCCTGAAGCTGAAATATGCTGACGGCAGTTTCAAATACACTTGCCTGTTGAATCTCAAGACCCATGTACCGTTAGGTTTCACAACTGCACAACCTTTTAAGGCGCAGATCCACGGTCAGATCGTGTCGTGCGACTGTGCGTGATCTGATGGGTTTCCAGGGCAACCATCAGATTTCTGACATCACCATCGGATCGCGCGGGCTGCGGGACGAGTAGAGGCAGGTGCTACTTTCATCCCGCAGAGTCTGACGGCTGGCACCGGATGATCAATCACATTGCGAGTTTCGCGCACACCCCTCTCTTTTGAAAAATGGTGCTGCTGCCACGTGAATCCGCCATTGTTTACCGAAGCAGAGACCTTGACCTCGTCTGGAATTTCCAGCAGGCAGTGGTATCTGCGGGTCGGGCTACGCGAGAACGTGGAGCGCTCCATCCCGTCAGACTTCCGATCAGGCGGCCGACCGTCCCGCACAGTCGCACGACACGAACGGACCGTGGATCTGCGCCTTTAGTCTGAAACATCGTACTTTACAATGAATTTCAAGGTCTCCCTGTAAATCAAAGATTGTATCATAGTTAGCATTTAAATTTTGCTGTCGTATGGATTAAATCGAAGGTTGCTATGTTTTGTCATTCGTTAGTTACTGTTGTTTTTCTCAGTGGTGTGCAACAAACTCAAATTTTCACTTTAAATGGTCCATTGCTGACCATTTCGTGATCCGTGCCGGAGAGTGATCGCTTGGTGATTATTTAACCGCTGGGAGCGAAAGCCCGCACAGTCTTCGTCCACTTACCAGCCTCACTGACCTCGAAATTATTTATCACTTCGTACCGGATGTGTCATCAATCGCAGCTTCGCTGGGACAACCATAAGTTTTGAATTTTTTAGCATTTAAAAGATCTCGCTTATGTAGTGGTCTTGTTACTTTTGTTGTTTTGATTGCATGCTTATTTCACGCTTTTCTTGCAATTCCCTGCCATAACGTTGCATACTGTGGTAAATTAGTCATGGGAATCTGTGATGCCCGGTACGAGAGTTTCGATGTCACCAGTCAAGGGTCGCCAGTGAAGAAGCAGGTGCAGTTGAAGCGGACGAGCGTAGAGATGGCCAAGGGGAAGGAGGTCCGCTGCCGCACTCATCAGACCCAGGAGCTGTAACCACACTCTGGCGGAGACCGCCTCCTCCTGAGACACTAGGCGAGCCAGGTCGGCCAACTTCTGTATCCGCGGTTCCGGGAGTCTCACCAGATTGAGGTCGGTTCAGAACTCCATGCCCAGGTGAACGAAGCCGCGGGACGGGGAGAGGTCCAACTTGCCCATGTTGACTATAAAGCCGAGTCTGTCGAGAAGAGCCAGCAACGCGTCTCGGTCCTTTTCCAAGGTGGCTTCCAACTGATTGCGCAGGAGCAGATCGTCGAGGTAATTCGAAGTTGGGCTCGAGGCTGTCTGTCTGGCCTTGGCGACGCCACCGTCCATGATGCGGGTGAAAACCCAGGGGCTGAGGTTGAGGCCGAAGGGGAGAGCCCGAAACTGATAGACTACGCCGTTGAAGGCGAAGCGCAGAGAGCGTCTGGAGGCCGGATGAACGGGCACATGAAGGTAAGCGTCCGAAAAGTCCAGGCTGACGGCAAAGCCCATGGGTTGCACGGAGGCGCAAAGGGCTCTGGCGGTCTCCATGCGGAAGGACGGCGCGGAGATGAACCTGTTCAGTGCCAAGAGGTCGATGATCGGGTGCCTCTCGCCTCAGGAAGAGGTGACTGTAGAAGGCGGGAGAGTCGTGACGCGATACCACCTCCGTGGCGTTCTTCTGCAGAGGTGCCTACCCCTCTTAGAACATTTTGTGTAATGGGCTGCTTAAAAATGTGTATTTTGTGTAATCATTTCAGCGCAACACGCAACAAAAAAAATACACCACAGCAAACAAATTAAAAATAAAGACATTTATCCACACTATTACTGTATTAGCTATTTTATTCACACAATATCAGGTATCACTGTAGCAAGCTTGGGTTTGAAGTTGTGAATAGTATTTGCGAAAAAAAACTTTTTGGGTGGAAAAAATATGGTAATTTTGGACATATTTCTTGAGCTCTTGTGACCCTTGCCTTTTCCGAGGAATCAACGAAATTAGTGTGCATATAAAGGTCTTTTCATCAGGTATCTTTGTACCAAGTTTGGGTTAGAAGTTGAGAATAGTATTTGAGGAAAAGGAAATTATGTCCCCAAATAGCTATTTTTGATATATTTCCTGATCCCCTGTGACCTTGACCTTTGTGAGAAACTGTCACTAAAATTGACATGTTTAGAAAGGTCTTGCCACAAAGTATCCTTGGGCCAAGTTTGAAGACTGTAGCTTCAATAGTCTCCGAGAAAATGCCAACGTTAAAGTTTACCACGCACGACGGCGGACAGACGACCGCTGGCTCAGAACATAGACTCACGTTTGCTTCACACGTGAGCCAAAAATGTCTTTCGTGCATGACAGGTCGCTGTTAGTAACAAGGGCATCAGTTACTGCGACACATTAGTGTCCATGCATTCCAGTGTGCCGATACACTGTAAGGCTCCTTCATACCTGGTCACCAGATGTCAATGTTTACACCTTCCACTGTACGGTATATCCACAGTCTAGACAACATGTAATAAGCCGCATTGAACGTTGTGTCTCATACACGATAGGATGGAAGTACCAGTGTTGTAAAGACGATGCACGTATTACACGTGTGACCAATGTGTGTCAGTCGGTGTCCACAGAGTCACCTGCATGTGCACCAAGGTGTAGCATCAGAGTTACAGAATATCAATTAGAACCTCCAAATCCAGCTTCTGAATCAAGCTGTACATCATTGCCATTGTCAGTGCCTCAACCATCGATCGCTCCAGCTGACACTGCCAACACGTGGTTATGCTGCCACATGGTAGGTGGACACACGAGTCCCAATATATCAAAGCTATCTGCTTTTGAAACCATGTCTCCAAACACAAAATTTATCACTCCGAATATCTACACGTTTACTCGCCATTTCGACCGTAATACGCATGCTAGCGCCGCAAAGCTGACCGTGTACCACGTACAAAAGTACGCACGCACTGTCAGGACCCTGTAGTATAAAACATGATGCATCAGTGCAGGGTGAAGGGCGAGGTCACCACACGCGCGGCGAGGCTCGCGTATCACCAGGCGCGCGATATAAAACACCCGACACCGCTCTAGCGAGTCAGCCGCTGTGCGACGGAGCGACAGACAGACAGCGAGACGACCCCCCCCCGCTCCCCTGGCCCAGCCCGCCTGGACGAAATCAGCGAGAGCTGGAAGTCCCTATCCCTTTCAAATCTTCACTTCACTTCTAGCGGTTTTCCGGGAAGACCGCCAACCAGTACAGTGGTTGGCCGGGCCGAAAGGGTTAACAAAAAAGTGCTTTTTTGGGATGTACTACTGCCTTGGTCTTGTGCCCAGCGGACTCCAAATGTCTTTGAATATCATACTTTTGTACGCACCACTGTGAGCAACAACAAAGTCCTTTCTGCACACGTTGCATGCATTTGTAGCAGTGGAGCCCCCTGCTATCGCTAGTTACTACCCGCGAGTCAGAGTTCAGTGTTTCAGTGAACGCTTGGCGCGCTGTGTGCGAGTATTTTTGCTGCCTTGGCTAGTCAGTGTGTAGCGGACTACACGCGCAAAGCTTAGTGACAGTCTCTGGTTCCAGAGGCTGGGAGCCTAACGGCCGATCTGCAGTCCACAATTAGCCAGCCAGCCCCCCCCCCCCCCCCCCCCCCCCCCCCCCCCGACGTAAATTGCGTATTTTAGAGGGACTGGTCGTATTCCCATAATTTGAGCCGAAAATGCATAAAATTACGAGCTAGCGCGTAAGTTAGGCACCTCTGCTTCTGCAACAGGGCGGCGATCTCTCCTCGGAGAGCGGCTGCCTTGAGTCGGTCCGAAGAACCGGAAATTCACACGGGGCTGCGGCGCAGGGGAGGCGGTGTCCGGAAGGAGAGCAGGAGGCCCTCGGAAACAGTGGAGAGAATCCGCCCTAGTCGTCTGAAGCATAGGCGACAAAGGAACCTTGCATGGGGAGGCCGAACGGCTAAGGAGCGCAGAAGCGGAATCCTCCGAGGAAAGGCTGAGGATATCATCATCCACAGGAGGAGCGGAGGGATGACGCAGAGGGGACAAAGGCGGCGGGTGCCAGCGCGACGAGGAGCGAGTCCGAGGAGAGCAACTGCGATGGCGAGGAGCGGTGAGAGCATGGTCGAAGGCGCGATGGGGAGGGGGAACGGGGGCGGCGGGAGGACATCCGCTGGGGAGGGAGAGGGGACGGAACAGGCCGCAAAGCAGAAGAGGGGGCAGGGCGGACGACGGAGGAGGCCACCGAGCGGGACACGCGACGACTGCAGGGACGATCCCCCGAGGCAGACTGATGACGAGGGCAAGGAGTCCGCGAACCCGAAGCAGAAGGTGATGCCAGGCGAGGAAAGCGAGAAGAGACCGAAGAGCGGGGCAGGCGAAGACACTGGGGGTCCCGGAATGAAGAGCCGCGGGGCTGCTGGCGAGAGTCCGCAGTCCGAGAAGAAACGTGTTGGCAAGGGTTCCATTCGCACGAGCAGGCGACCAAAGATCCAGCGGCTGTGTCCAGTCTGTCGTGTTCCAGGGGTCGCCTGTCATGGGCCGCAAGACGATGCCAAAGGTCCAACGTCGGGACGGCGTGTGGTTTACTTCTTTCTCTTTTCTTGTGAGCTTGTGTTCTGCAAGGCGGGGCAAGCTAGCTCACTGCAGGCCAGGCTCGAGCGAGCTGGTGCGCAAGGGGGGAGTACATCCCCCAACGTCAGGGCTTGGCAGCCGTTTGTTTTCCGCAAAGCGGGGCGAGCGGACTCGCTGCGGACCAGACTAGAGCGAGTTGGTGCGCAAGGGGGATCCTTCGTGGGGATCCGAGGCATGCGTGAGGCTGCGGGATGGCATAGGTCTTTCATGCCGATAAAAGCTCCAGAGCTGGGACCACTGCTCTTCTACCAAGGGCACGCAGACGTTACAGATGCGGCCGGAGGCACAACCGGAGCAGGAGAGGCAAAACACATGCGTATCACTCGGCCACTGGAAATCGCCACAACGGGTGCAGATGCGGACTTGACAACTGCAACATATATGTGAAATAAAAGGCGACCGGCCGTGGCTGATAGGCCACGTGACGAGTGCAACTGAGCACAAAATTCCGCGATGAGAAATGAAATTCCAAGAGTGATGCCGCCGCCCGCCGCCGGTCACTGGCAAACACCAAGACCTTACCTGCCATCTTGAAGAGGACGGGGGGAAGGAGAACCTGACACGAAGAAGACGTGGCGCCACCGAGGGCCGCACGTTTGGCAAGGGTGCCGAGTCCGCGACTTAAGTCCCAGAAATCCAGCAACACGCGAACTTGTCCGAGGGCACCTGAAGAAGGAGCACACAGGTAACAACAGTTCAAGGGCTCCGAGGCCAGGCACCACACACAGCAGGGAAACAAGTCTCCAAGTCAACGATAACAACAGGTGCAGAACACCAGAAGAAGAAGTACACAAGTGACAACAATCCCAAGGGCTCCGAGGCAAGGCTACGAACACACAGCCGGGAACCAAGTCTCCAAGTCGCAGGTACAACCGGTGCAGAATCATATACAGTCGTAGGCTAAACACTGCAGCAGGCTAACACACGTCTGTACTCCGTAAGCAAGGAGAATAAACTGGCGTGTCTGCACAGGGCAGTTACCCGTATGGGGTGGGACAGGAGGCTACTCGGGGTACTGGGTCACGGCATCCGTAGGTTGCCTCCCTTGGTCCTATAGGTACACATCGTAAGTTTTTGGTTAAAATTATGTAAGCTAAGAGACTGTTCCTTGTAGTAATGGCATCGGTAATGTTTTTGAGGAAACAAAGTATGGATTGCAAAACGCACGAGCGCACTCGCATTTGGCGAGTGGATTTTTTTTTTACTCGCCCCAAAAAATAAAAATCACTCGCCATGGCGAGTGAATTACTCGCCATTTTCAGGGCTGATCAACAGAGAGACACACCATCTACTTTTGACTAGCATGTCAGCAGTAAACCACAGTATTCATGCGGGGCCACTCCAAAAAGTCAAACTGTGCACTGACCACTGTAGCTGTGCCACTGTCTCCACATTGTGAGCGTAGACATCCAGCCCTGAGTCTGCAACAATGTCCACGCAGTGCATGTCGCCACGAAAGTCTGGGGTCAGGCACTCCACCAGCATAGCACTCTTTCTAGACACAAACAGAGCAGCAATTTGGCAGAACTGTCAATCAGAACACTTGTAGTACAGGCAAGTATAACCCGTTCACTGCTGAGAAAAAAATTAAGAGACACCCATGTTACGTGGTGGAGTTGTAGTCGAAGTATGATAAACACACCAGACACACACACACGTAGAGTTCTTTTAAATAGACCTCATTCAGCTGCAATCCGTCAACCGTGGCTTAAGGATGTAGACAAAACTGGAGTAACAGTTCCAACAATATTTAATTCAGCAATGCGATATCCTCACAGTAATGCTCTTTCAAATGCACAAACTACTGAATACAAAGTCTCTTTTGCTATGTCCACACTACGACTCAAAGTTTCTCATACACAGCGTCTCTCGCAATAAATTGCGTATCTCTACAACTGACAAAGCAAGACAATGTACTAACAGGCTTTCCCAGCGCCCTCCTTATATACACTATCAAAATCTAGAATCTTCTACGGAAATCATGAACTCAAACAACCAGAACGAAACGCGCAGCCGAAACTCATTAACATGAATTTTCCAGAAACAATATATCAGGCTACAAAAACATGGCTGCTCACTTCAGCTCTAAATTCTAACATATAATAAAGACACATAAAAGTATGGTATCCCTATCTATGATAGCTCAAAAAGGTACGAGAACATTCACCAAACAAAATAAAAGCTGCTCACTACACGCGCACAGGAAAAGTAGCGAAAATGTAGCGATGTCAGATGTCAACTAACCGACGTGACACTTACGAGGCCACCAGACAGTGCGACCTGTCTACAACGTTCCGGACTAAACTTAACAAAACAAAATCGGCTCTACTCACGAACAAAAGAAAATCTTACTAAAAAGGCACGAAATCATAACCGTGATAGCTCAAATAAACAACATATCGTTACCTACGAAAACACATGTACGCTCTCACAGGATAACACAACCACAATCGTAACAACCCAACCGCAAGAGGTTGCGGGGGCTCATGAGGATCTATACCTTTTGCTGAGACCACTTTGAGTCCATAATAAATAAGACACCCAAGTGCAAGAAGTATAGATGCTCGTGAGCCCCCGCAGTTGCCAATTCAAAATGACACACCAACACACACAAAAAATAAACATGATTCTTGTGAAGGCCTGTCACAATAAAGCATGTGATACCAACCTTGCCTTGATTTCTTTTACTGTCTGTGCAAAGTGAGCTGCTCCCCCATCTGGCATGTCTAAACACAGCCAAACAAACAAAACAATAACAAATTCAGCAAAATGGTTAAAAAAAAATAAAAACAAAAAAAAAAATTAAAAGGTAGGTCATGCGGCACTTTACTACAGCGATGTGACAACCCTAATTTTCATCATGGGACGATAAAGTTTTTTGAAATCTTGGAAGCAGAAAATGAGCTATAGCAGGACTTCAGTTATTCTGTGTGCCAGGACATATTTAGGTCCTCTTGCATTGCAAAAGGGCAAGGTCACTATAATAGCTTTAAAAGAAAGACCCAAGGCAATGTAATGAAACTCTTAAAACAGTTCGATTAATACTTTTTTCAGGGGGTGGGTAGAGGGGGCCTCTGCATCACACTTTCTGTACAACTGATTGTAGCTGAGCACATAGTTATCATCCGTTCAACGAAAATTTTACCATTCCAGCCAAGTGGTTGTTATTTCAAGTGAATACCCAAATCAGGTTCTACTGTTTGTTACTGTGAATTTTAGGTGTCACCTAAAAACCAACTACGGGAGATGGTGCCAAGCTAATCTTGTGCTACCCTTGAATTATCTTGGTCGAACCACCTCTTGCTATAGGGCATTAGGTTAAATGGGCTAATCTATCAGTGCCCCATAAGTGTTATGGCCAGTCCTTCTCCCTCTATAGTTTCTTGGGATAAAAAAGTGGAGTCATTCCCTCATACAGCTAATACCAACAATGTCCCCCTCTTACCATCCCTATCCACTGATGTGAGCACCACATAGTCAAGCCCCCACTGTGTCACTGCCTCTGCTGTACTGACAGGTTCCTGAGGATCAGGGGGTGGCGGGTTCTTGGCTGTCTTCACCGAACAGAAACGACAACCACGCGTGCAAGTATCACCAAGAACCTGCAAAAACAGCGCAGTCAACAATTATGTAGCAGCACACTTACTGAACCTGAGTCCAGTGAACTTTGCAAAACAAGAAAACACCAGAGTAGCTAAGTTTGTTGTTGTTCTTTCCCATGTTTAGTAGTTTTATAATTTATAGAGAAACTGCAGTCCACAGCTCTGAAAAATGTATTTTTGTGTAAAATGTATTTTTTAAAAAAATACTTATTAATGGCATTACTATATGGAAGGTACACTTAGCTTACCGATTTCAGCCTAAGAATCCGTTGAGTATACCTACACAACCAGGGAAGCAACTCCAGCGAGTTGCTACCAAAAACCTTGAGTAGTCTCCCTTCCCCCCATACGGGCACGTGAGCAGTGTAGTTATGCCAGTCTTACTCTTACTGGCAGCAAGCAGGGCAAGTGGGAGGGTCCTCCGAGTAATGCCATCGGTAAGTATTTTTTTTTAAAAAATACATTTTAGAGAAAAATACATTTGTTTCCTCAAAATCCATACCGATGGCATTAATATATGGAAGAATAACAAAAAGGAGGAGGGTGCCGCCCCCTACGCCCCAAGACTGCATAACGCCTAGGGAGTGACTAGGTGCAACCTCCCGACGATTTCAGTTAAGCGTTACCTATGGCGCCTGAGGCGCCAGGAGGGAGTGTTGCACCGCTGAGATGTCCCCCACCAGGGCCAGGTTCTTGCATTGGCCGGAGAGGTCTCGGAGGTAAAAGCGGGCGAAGGTGGACTCTGCTTGCCACCCCACAGCCGCCACAATGTCCCTCAATGCGCAATTGCGGTTGAAGGCGATGCTCGCGGAGACCGCTCTGATGCGCAGGCTTTTCACCCCCTCTGGGGAGAGGCCCTCATATGCGGACCGGATTACCCAGCGCAACCATGACAACACCGTCTGCGCTGATATGTCGTGTCTGCCCCGGGTCAAGGGCAGGAAGAGGGGCGTCCGGCCTCTCTGGAAGGGCTTTGATCTGCGCAAGTAAACCCTCAAAGCTCGGACTGGGTCCTGCTGCCGGGACTCCCGTGAAGGGTCGAGACCCCTGAGTGGGCGGAGGCTAATCACTAGAGCTGAGGCCAAGGTGAGTCTGTTCTTGGCCAAGAAGGCCGGGTTGGTCAGCAGCTGTACTGTACAGGCAAGCAGGGTCCACGGAAAGTGCGTGCAATTTGCTAACTCTGGCCGCTGTGGCAAGGGCAAGAAGGAACGGCTCAAATTCAGCGAGGTGCGGACCCAAGGGAGGTCCCAGTGCGGAAGCAGTGAGCGGGGGATCAGGCACTGGACCATCAGGTCAGACAGGTCCTTACACGTTCCCGGGTCTGTCCGGCCCAAGTGCCGGTGAGTATCTGCGATCATGGCAAGGTAGCCCCTGATGGTGATAGGCGCCAAGTTCTGCTCCTGAAACAGCCACAGGAAGAACTCGGCCAGTTCAGGCATCAGAGCCATGGGAGAAAGGTGCATGGAGGTGCCCAGGACAGCAGGACTCTCCACTTCCCCTCACACACCTTCACTACCACACGCGAGAAGCCTTTTGCGGCGAGGGCCTGCCACACAACCGCCAGGCTTGTAAGGTTCCGCCTGGGCTGCTTCAGCATGTTGGGAGGTGCGGGTAGTCGCACGGGAGGGTCCGTGGTGAGGCCCAAGAAGTCGGTTGTCCAGGTCCTGCTCCAACTGAACGGGGCCACGAGGAACAGCACCGAGTTGCAGCCCCAGAGTTTCTGCAGACACCTGGGCACCAGCACTGTGGGCGGGTACGCGTAGGCCACCAGGCCGTCCCAGGAGACGGAGAGAGCGTCCACGTCCCAAGCGAGGGGGACCGGGATAGGCGATACGAAGAGTAGGAGCTGTCTGTTCCACCTCATCGGGAATAGGTCGATCATGGGCGTCTCTCAGCGCGTGCAGATCATCTTGAAGATGTCCAGCCGGAGGGTCCACTTGGTGTGGAGGAGCTGACCCTGCCGAGAGAGGGAGTCGGCCAGAACATTCAGTTGGCCTGGGATGTGTCGCGCCCGAAGTGAGATTCCGCGATCCCTGCACCAAAGTAGAACCTGATGCAGAGGGACAGGGAGCATGTGCCTCATTGCTTCTGAATGTAGGCCACGACGGTCACGTTGTCGGAGAGGATCAGGAGCTCCTGGCAACTGAGACGAGTTTCCCTTTGGATGAGCGCCAGCCAGAGGGCCTTCAACTCCAGCCAGTTGATGTGCTTGCTCACTAGGTTTGGAGGCCACCGGCCCGAGGCCACGCTGAAGTCCGGCAGTAAGTGCGCTCCCCAACCGACGAGGCTTGCGTCCGTGCAGAGCGAAAGCTGGGGCGGCAGGGAGGAGAGGGGCACTCCCATCGCCAGCCAAGACGGGTCTGTCCGCTTCTGTAGGTGAGGCCTGACTAACGGCAGAACTGGGACCATCACCGCTAGGTCACCCGAGGAGGGGCGCCAATGAAGCAGAAGATGCACAGCTGGAGCGGGTGCGAGTAGAGCCTGCCAAGGGGTAAGAGGTCCGCCGCCGTGCTCACGAGACCCAGAAGCTGTAGCCAGACCCTGGCCGGGACCGCTTCCGCGAGGGATACCTGGTGGACCAGTCCTGCCAACTTCTGGATACGGGCCTCCGGTAGTCTCACCCTGTTGAGGTCGGTCAGGTACTCCATGCTGAGGTGGACGAACCTGCGTGAGAGTACGAGGTCCGACTTGCTGAGGTTGACCAAGAAACCGAGCTGTTGGAGAAGGGTCAGCAGCGCGTCCCTGTCTCTCTCCAGAGAGGGTGCACTCTTGTTCCAGAGGAGCAGGTCGTCCAGGTAGTTGGAGGTCGGACTTGAAGACTGCCGGGCTCTGGCCACCACCGCATCCATGATCCTTGGGGCTGAGGTTGAGGTTGAAGGGGAGGGCCCGAAACTGGAACACTACTCCGCGAAAGGCGAAGCGCAGGTAACGGCAAACCGAGGGGTGCACGGGAATGTGTAGGTAGGCAGGTCAAGGCTGACGGCAAAGTCCATGGGCCGGACCGAAGCTCTCAAGGCTCGCGCTGTCTCCATATGGAATGGGGGAGCCAAAATGAACTTGTTTAGTGCCAAGAGGTCTATGATGGTCCGCCACTTGCCGTCTGGTTTTGGAACCATAAAGAGTCTGCTATAAAAGGCCCACGAGTCGTGACGTACAACCACCTCCAAGGTGGCCTTCTGGAGTAAGGAGACCACCTTGCCTTGAAGAGCTTCCGCCTTGAGGTGGACGACAGGCACCCGCGTCCAGAGGGGGGAGCGCCACAAGAGGGGTGGGGGTGGGGGGGGGGGAGGTTGCCGAAAGGAAATCTGTAGGCCCTCCAAAATGGTGGAGAGGACCCAAGGGTCGTCCGGCAGCAGTGACCACCACGCATCGCTGTGTAGTTCGAGCGTCCCACTGACTGGAGACCCTGCAGATATCGGCAGGGGCAGAACTGGGGGAGCGTCATTGGGCCCTGCCATGCCCAGGCCTCCGGGCGGCCCTGGGCCAGGAGGAGGAGGCAGGGGCTGCGAAGGGGCGCGAGCAAGTGAGGTGGGAGTGACGACTGGTCTGGAATGGGGCGCTAGTGGCTGGACGAAGGGCGGGTCTTGAGCTACGCAGGGTGTGACCCACGGCCTTGCGGGGAGTCTGAAATCGGGAGGGGAGCGATCTAGGGGCGCGGGGCCAGAGGTCCTTGGCCGACTCCTTGACCTCCTGCCAGGTTGGTCCAAACAGGAGGACGCCTCCCAGGGGAGCCTGACGGAGCTTAGACTTGACTGCTGGGGGTAAGGATGGACACTTCCTCAGAATGGCATTCCACTGGATGAGGTCGCAGTTCGCAGCGGCGGCTAAGGCGTTGGTAGAGCCATGGTACGCCACCCAGTTAGCTGTCACCGCTAGGGAGCGGATGTTGTGTAGGTGAGAAGTACTGGAGTGTTCCGAAACTCCCTCCGCGAACCCCACTATCGCCTGAGTTGCCAATCCAGGAAACCGGTGCAGGCCAAGGTGTTCCAGATCAAGGTCGTCGTCTGGTGGAGACCCCGCGGAATTCCCCGACGAGCCTGTCTTGCCTGCTGCATGCACCTTTGCGCCAATATCCAGTTGTTAATGTTTTACACTGTTGCAATTTTTGGGGAAGGTAACACGCACCTTCCCCCCCCCCCCCCCCACACACACTGCTTGTACTCTTGGTGTACTAGTACTCAATGCTGTTCTGTGGCTAATGCCACTTGGGGGGGGGGGGGGGGGGGGGGGGGGGGGCGCTATGCGGCGCTGCCGGCCATGCTCTCCTGCTGAACGAATGGGGGGGTATAGGAAAGGACAGGCCTGAAGAAGACGGCCCAGCCTGGCGAGAGGAGAGCCCCACAATATCCAAAGCCGCCCGTCTGTGAGGTCCCGTGGGGCCGGGAGGCGCTTGGGCTGAGGGGGAGTGTTACCCCGAGGGCGCTCACGCCAGGTGTGGAAATAGGTCTCCGGGAGCCGCCGGGCGCTCTCGCCTATAAAACCCCCATAGCTGGGACCAGCGTTGCTCTCTCCATGAGGAGCAGGTACCGCACGGCCGGGTGGATGAGCAACTCGAACAGGGGAGGCATAGTGCGTGGGTATCAGAGGGCCACTGGAAGCCCTTTTTCGGCAGGTGCGAACTTGAGCACTGCAACAGGCGAGAGGAAGCATGAAATGAACCGTGCGTGACCACGAATGAAGGGCCACACAAGAACCCGACTGGTCCCGGCAAAAATGAGCAATAAAATCAAAAAGTCCAAGGATAATGCCCCTGTCTGCTGTGTCTGCCATGCCAGCTGCCAGAGGCATTACCCGAGGCCTTACCTCGCCATATCCAAGTGGGGAAGGAGGCAGAGGAAGCTGATGAAGAAACCAAGACACCAAGACTGAAGTCAAGAACGAAGGCTGAACCGGTAGTCCTTCCACTAGGAAACTAAGCGTAAGACTGGCGTGACTACACTGCCATATGGGGGGAAGGGAGACTACTCAGGGTTCTTGGTAGCAACTCGCTGGATTTGCTTCCCTGGTTGTATATGTATACACAATGGATTCTTAGGCTGAAATCGGTAAGCTAAGTGTACCTTCCATATAGTAATGCCATCGGTATGGATTTTGAGGAAACTAAGAAAGGACCTCATTGTCAACAAAGTTTACTGACTTTTATGGCAATAATCTTAGTTTGTTACACACAACAACAAAAGTACAAACACATAATAATATATGTTTAGCACACTCACACACTCAACATTCCAATCACTCACACACACACACATTTATGTTGTTAACCCTACTGAGCATTATTAATCCTTATCTGAAAATTAACCCAACTGGATACGACTCTACTGTGCACCATGTGCTGACATATGTTAGCTCTTTGGCTCTTGGTAGCGGTTTTTGTCGTGATGATTCCTACAGGAATCATCATGGCCAAAACTGCTACCGACAGCTATTAACAGCCATCAAAGATTTGCGCAATACTACAGTGACATGTACTGCTGTTACACAAAGATGATGGCTCCTTAAGATTAATGGGCAGTTCAGTTTGAGTTTTACATTGACACACATGATAAAACTATTGGACAAGAAATATAATATAGCTTACAAAAGTGTGCTTAATGTGTACAAAAACCAACCATAATGGTAGCTGTAGCTGTCCCACTTTCACCACCCCAACATTCTCCAATGTTGGGGCACTTTGCTTCTTCACACACCTGTCAGTGAAAACACACAAACAGCTGTACAACAGTTACTAATAGTATCAAAATATTGCTCTGTCATCAATTACCCAATTTAGCTCTGACGGTGACACAATGCAACAAGACAGGATTGACCGTGATAGTTAAATGGTAGTGCCAGAATAGCTTGGCAATTTTGGCATCCTTTTTGACCAAAGATGGTGAATCTGTATCCTATGGTCCTGGGGCTAGTTGCATGAGTGCACTTAGTCCTGCACCATCCACTATAGCAAAGCACCTTGCTTAGTGGCTGGTGCAGGACTAAGTTCACTCATGCAAATGACACCTAAACTATGAGTATGTGCATTCTCTTCTGAGGGCCACTTCCAAGTTGGGAATTATGGCATTGCGGCTCATATGTCTTAACACATCAGAACTTCCACGTACAAAACTCAATCAGTGTCAACCTTAAATGGTGTTGTGTGCTGGTCTGTGATTTTGGATATCACAGTTTCAAGCTGAAGGTACTTGTAAATCACAGACCTGCATGCATATTCAGACCACATGTCATAAGAGACGGATTAGTCGCCTCTCTAACAAAGAAAATTACTGTAACTTTCTTCATGAATCACACTAAGATCTTTCATCTCCATGGCTCCGGGGTGGTTCATAGCGCAGCAGTAAAAGCACCTACCACCAATGCTAGAGGAGCGAGGTTCGATACTCAGTTTTGGCGTTGGACTTTTCTCCTCTAATAAGTGTCACCATTAATTCGGGCGGACCGCCGGGGGTTCTTTCTCCAGGTACTCCGGCTCTTCCTCCCCCCCAACTTTGGTATCAATTTCAGCCCACTTAATCAAATTTCAGACATACACGATTTGAATTTCCAAAACTTCAGTAGCTCACTTGAGCTTGCCCTTAGCACCACGTGAATGTTCTGTGCTTATGTACAGTGTGTGAGTGAATGCGCGTGATTCACGTGAGCATGCTTGTTGGGTTCAGTTCAAGGCGGCACTTTGAGCCGATTTTCAATTGGGGTAAAGCGCCTATTTAATGGCGCAGATTTATTTATTATTATAGTGTTATGGAAGTGCATGCAAATGATGAAAATTATTCATGAACACAATACAGCCTGATTTAATGATTAGCTTGCTGAACCTTGTTTACAATAAACTTTGGCCTTAACAAAATGCCAGGGTACACAAATTTACTTGTTGCCATAAGGTTTTTTTTACATGTATGCAATGTAATTTACATAGAAAAGCTGAGGTTGGGACTCCGCAAAAATCGTCATCATATCTTTCATCTGAACAAGCAAAGTTTACTGAATGATGCAGGGTTACATCATATGACCATAAGACATGTGTCCTGTGTGTCTGCTTAATAATTTTTATGTTCCTTTTCGTTCCACATAAAAATTTCTATGCTACAAAGGACGACACAACACGCACATAGATTGAAAAATGCCACATTTAATTTTGTGTTGCTACTTAAAAGAAAAATTAAAAATACTGTTACAACAGCACATTGTCATATGTACCCAAAAATGTCACATGCATCCCCCAAAACTGTTACCTAAACCAATAGCGAAGAAACATTTAATCCTTGCAAATCCCCGGGAAAGGGGGGTACCAATCAAATGAGTGTGGGAGCTGCCCCCCCCCCCTCCCCCCTTTTCCCTGTAAAAGAAAACAGAACAGAGGTGGTATGGGGATGGGGGCGGGAAGAAAGTCAAACAATTCGCTGCCGTCGATCTGTTATGCTTCTTGCTGTCAAAGACCAAGGCGGTAATGAGCGCAGTGCCACTGCGCACCCTTAATACCAAAGTCGTACTGACATTAGTTTCCTGATTGGTTAGTTTCCATTGCCCCTAGAGGGGGGGGCATCCTCACTTGGATCGTCTGCTACTCAACAGACAGCTTCGAAGTGTTGCCCTGTTTAAATTTAGTGTCGCCTTTGTATCATAAAATAGATTTATCTAAGTGACTAAAGGGAGCTGTTATTTATGTCAAGGCCTGCAAACCACCAGATATTTAACCCATTTAAACCATGGGCCACATGTCTAAAATTGTAGGTGTCATTTAACAACTATGTACCAGTTGAAGGAGATGGATCGATTATGATATTGAATTGATAATTCAAGGTTAGTGCCAAATTAGTTTGGTGCAATCAGGTGCCAAGCTAATCTGATGTTACCCTTGAATTATCATGGTCAATCAATCTCCTGCTGTAGTGTGTTGGTGCTGAAAGGGTTAACTAATGTTTACAACACATACCGTATGCAGTTTGAGTGAGCGCAGGGATGACTTCAGTTTGTGGTACTTTTCTCCCATAGGGATTTCTGTTTTCAGCCATTTGGGCAAGCGCAATCTGAAGTCATAAAACATGTATCACGATCAAAATCTGTACAACATAGCTGAAACCACACAACCTAATTTACATGACTACAGATCTGTACAAATTTGTAAAAAGTTTTACAAACAGCAAAATATTTATACCCATTCATTAGACAATTTTAAATATTCATTGTGCAGACCATGGTTGCTCATTTCTGAAACAGTGAAAGACAAGGGGTATTGATGCCCCCAGTGAAAATTTCAGCGGTTTTTCATACTCCCTATAAAAAAATGTATTTACCCGGTATACCCCAAGAAATTTTAATAGAGGATAAATAATCTGTTTGCTTTATAAAGTGTACACTCTAAGGCTCCCACTGATGGGCGTGCTTCTGTGGTTTCATTCTCCTGCTAAGTATCTAACAATAACACTTCATTGGACTGCATTGTACCATTACCAACAGTATCCCTACTGGCTTTGCAGGCTTACTTTTACATTTTCATACCCCTTACCATGAGTTGCAATACGTGGTCACACCCTTTCAGCCCACCTTCATTACGTGATCTGGGATTGTTTACGTAAAATGAATTTTTCTCTAAAATGTATTTTTTTGAAAAATACTTACCGATGACATTACTACTGGGAAATATCTCTCAGCTAGCCCAATTTTAGCCAAAATTCGGTTGTGTACCCATAGCGCACCCATAGTGCAGGGGGAGGCAACCTCGGGTGACCACCCCAACCCCGTACCCGGAGTAGCGTCCTGTCTGCACCCATCCGGTCATGCGTATAGCTCACCAGTCTGTTCGCTTAGCTGACTAGCGGCAAGCAGGACAGGTGGGAGGGTCCTTCCAGTAATGTCATCGGTAAGTATTTTTTGAAAAAATACATTTTAGAGAAAAATTCATTTGTTTCCTCAAAATACATTACCGATGACATTACTACTAGGAAGAATAGCTAAAAGGAGGTGGGTGCCGCGTAAAGGCCCGTACCCCTAAGTACTGCCAATGAGACCCGCCCTTCCCGGGTCAACCTCCCGACAATATTAGCTAAGAGCTATCCACGGCACCCAGGGAAGAACCAGTCTTGCTTGCTGGCACCCCGTTGGAGGAGGTGGAGTCCTTCACCTATCTCGGGAGCATCATAGACAAAAAAGGCGGCACTGATGCAGATGTCAGAGCACGAATCGGTAAAGCCAGAGCAGCCTTTCTCCAGTTGAAAAAGGTGTGGAGCTCCAGAGAGCTGTCACAACACACCAAAGTCCGGATTTTCAACTCCAATGTAAAAGCAGTTCTCCTAAATGGAGCAGAGACTTGGAGATTGACAAAAACCACAGTCAACAGAGTACAGACCTTCATGAACAGTTGCCTTAGAAGAATTTTGAAAATCCACTGGCCAGAGAAGATCAGCAACGTCAGACTCTGGGAGAGAACAGAGCAGATAACAGCAGAGAATGAAATTGGGCGAAGAAGATGGGGATGGATCGGTCACAGTCTGAGAAAGCCAGCTTCCAGTATCAATAGGCAGGCATTGTCATGGAACCCCCAGGGAAAGAGGAAAAGAGGTAGGCCGAGAAACTCCTGGCGTCGAGACCTCCAAGCAGACATCAAGAAACTGGGAACCACCTGGAGTAGAATCGAAGGAGAAGCACAGGACAGGAGTTGCTGGAGGTCTCTCGTCGACGGCCTATACCCGGGTAGGGGTGACAGGCGTAAGTAAGCAAGTAAGTATCCACGGCACCCAAGGTGCTGGGAGGGAGTGTTGCGCTGCGGCGATGTCTCCCACCAGCGATACGCTTCCCCGCTGACCGGAGTGGCCCCAGAGGTAGAACCGGTCAGAGGGTGACTCTGCTTGCCAGTCCACGGCTGCCACAGGACTTGACGGTGCCGCAGCGGCCAAAGGCGTAGCTTGCGGCCAAGGTTCCAACCTCCAGGACTTCGAACCCCAAGTACCCTCCCGTAATGGAGGGTCGGCAGAGCGATCTATCTCTCAGGGGAATAGACTCATCAACAGCACCTGACGAGCAAAACCCCAATGGACCAACAGTCTCTCCAGGCCCACGGTACTTCGCAATGGTCCAGGGGTGGGAACCCTTAAGTGCATGCTGGCGTGGTTTGCGGTTAAGGTTCCAATCTCCCGTGCTTCTAACCCCAAGTACCCTTCCCGTAATGGAGGGTAGGCAGGGCAATCTATCTCTCAGGGGGCTAGACTCATCAACAGCACTTGACGAGCGGAACCCCATTGATCCAACAGTCTCTTCAGGCCCATGGTACTTCGCAACGGTCTGGGGGCGGGAATCCTTATGTGCCTGTTGGCTTGGTTTGCGCCAAAGGTTCAATCTCCAGGACTTCTAACCCCAAGTACCCTTCCCGTAATGGAGGGTAGGCAGGGTGATCTGTCTCTCAGGGGGCTAGACTCGTCCACAGCACCTGACGAGCGGAACCCCATTGGTGCAACATTCTGTCCAGGCCAACGGTACTTCGCAACGGTCCGGGGGGGAGGGAGGGGGGGGGGGGTGGGGAATCCTTACGGGCATGCTGGGTGAGTCTCGACGTGTTGGAGGGTTGTACTGCGGAAGCCACGCCGATCCCTGGGCCGGCCCGAGTGGGAAGGCGTGTCGTGCATGCACTCTGTGGAGCAGCCACAATCGGTCACTCACATCGCACCCGGAGTTGGTGCGCCATCCGTCCGAAGTCCTAGGGAGAGTAGGCGGGAGCGTCATCTGCGTAGCAGTTTGAGCCGGTGCAGGTACCTTCGGAAGGCTCTCACCGGGTCCTGCTGTCTGGTCTATCGTGCCGGGCTTGGTTCCCTCCACGGCCGAAAGGTGATCCCCCATGTGGCACACAAGGCGATTGGGTCTTGCTAGGTAGCAGGCTCGGTCAATAGGTGCATGGCCCCATCCGTCCCGAACTGCCGGCAGGTCGGGCGTGTGGAGAGTGCGCGCAGGTCGCTGCAGCCGGAGGTCATGGCGAGGGCCCTGAAGAGGCAATTCTGCAGGGCACGTAGGCCAGCCGTGCCAAGGCTCCCTTGGAGTCGTCCACAGCATTCCGAGATGAGCGATGTCAGCACCCAGGTCAGGTCCCAAAGCGGAATCCGCGAGCGGAAGGTAGGTCACCAGAGGCCAAGGGAGCGATCAGGTAGGATAGGTCTAAGCAGCCACGCAAGTCCGGCCAGCCCAAGGTGGGACGTGTCGGCGAACATGGTTAGGAACCCACAGAGGAGATCGGGGCCAAGAGCTGCTCAGTGACGCTAGGGGACAACCCCGGCCAGCTGGGGTTTGTCAGATCTGTGGGTGAGGCGTCAGTCGTCACACCAAGACTACAGGATTCACCATCTTCACCTGTAGACTCGAAGGGTCGCGGGCGTGCTGGCTGAAGCAATAACTTTCACTGCCGCAAGTGAGAAGCCTCCAGCGGTGAGGGAAGGGAGTGCCATCCAAACTTCAGGCGTGGGAGAGGAGACGCTCGGGGCACGGGTGGAACAGCGCCAGCCGGGGCTGCTGAGCAACGTAGTGGGAAGTTGCAGAGGGGGACCTGTGGCAATAGGACTACAAGTATCAGGAGGTAGGTGGTCCAAGATGTATTCCAGCAGCACGGAGAGAGGTGCCTCAGTCCTCGTACCCCCGGGGAATCTGGTAGAGGAGGCTGCACAGGGAGGGGGAGCGCGTCTCGTCCTGCCACTGCATGCAGGAGACCACTGTGGAGAGGTCGTCGAGGACGGGTGCTCCTGGCATCGCCGAAGTGACTCGAATGTGATGAGGGCTTGCCCGACCACTAGACACTCCACCCAGTTGAAGTACCGGCCGCGAGGTCCGGGGGCCAGAAGCTGGAGGCTGTGGAAACATCGGCTGCAGAGACTCGAGGTGGCCAGTCGAGGGTCGGTCGCCATCCGTCCGTCATGGAGAAGCAGGTGCAGCTGCAGCGGGCGGTAGTAGAGATGGATGAGGGGAGGGAGGGCCACTGCATCCGGCCCAGGAGGTGAAGGCCACTCTCTGGCGGAGATCGCCTCCTTTAGAGACACCTGTCACGCTAGGCATGTCAGCCACTGAATCCGTCGCTCCGGGAGTCTCACTTCGTCGTGAACTGCGCGAAAAACCATCCCCAGGAGAACGAAGCAGCAGGATGGCGTGAGGTCGGACTTACCCCTGTTGACCCGGAAACCCCCCCCCCCCCCCCCGGTTGAGCAGAACAAGAAGCGCATCTGACCCATCTTCAAGGAGGCCGCCAACTGGGTCCGCAAGCGAAGATCGCCCAAGTGGTTCGGCGTGAGGCTAGAAGACACCGCCTGGCCCTGGCGACAACGGCATCCAGAAGTGGGTGAACACCCCGGAGCTGAGGTTGAGGCCGAAGGGTAGCGTACAAACTGGTCGAACGCAGCATCGAGGGTGAAGCGTAGGATGACAGGAAGTGTGATGCCCGGGACTGCGCAGAAACGCATCCGACAAGTCTAGGCTGACAGTAAGTCTAACGGCTGACCTGCAGACTGAAGAGCTCGGATGGCCACCAAGCGGAAGGACGGGGCGGAGAAGAAACTGCACAGTGCGGAGAAGACAGACGGGGTGCCACTAGCCGTGGGCTAGGGGACCAGGCAGGGGCGGCAGAGAGGGAGGTGTGGCGCGAACCCATCTCAGGACGTCGTCGGAAGCAACGGCGACCTTGTCATGAAGGGCGTTGGCACTGAGCGATCCGTGGGGACTGAAGTCCGCAGGGGGGAAGCGAAGCTTGCGTGACGTGGCCCGGAATCCCATGGAGGCCAGGGCAGGCGTAGCAGGTCACTGTCCTGCAGCGGCGGGGTCCAGGATGAGAGAGGCACCCCACAGGTGTGGAGGCCTGTCCAGTGGTGCAGACGGGGTAGGTCAGGGAAGTTCGCTCGGAACTCTGCTCCGCCTGCACCAAAACTGTATCCGCGTGGGAGCCGGAGGCCAATCGGGAAGGGAGGCAGAATGAGCAAGTTCGCCGTATGCCAAGCTCGAAGTTAATTAAGACGAAGAGCGGGGTCACGGGTTACGTTGCGAGCGATGCGCTGCAGAAGGGTGAACTGTGTCAGTAGCGCCCGTCCTGGCAGCAGGCCTAGAGCGACGATGGTCGTCTCGGTGAGGAGGAGCCATCCGCGGGAACAAGTCCTGGCCTATGCTCGCGAAAGAGGCCGCGGTCCAAAAGTCCGTCCAGGACTTCTAACCCGAAGTACCCTTTCCGTAATGGAGGGTAGGCCGGGCGATCTATCTCTCTGGGGCAAGACCCGTCAACAGCATCTGACGAGCAGCACCCCCTCGGTCCAATAGTGTCTCCAGGCCGAAGTCTGACAGTCCATGCAGGACTGCTAACCCAAAGTACCCTGCCCGCAATGGAGGGTAGGCCGGGCAATCTATCTCTCAGGGGCCTAGACCTGTCAACAGCACCTAACGAGCGGAACCCCGTTGATCCAGCATTGATCTTGTCACAGGTGAAGACATGACCAGATCCACGGTACTTCGCAACAGTCTGGGGCTGGGAGTCGAACACACATGCTGGTCATATCCCGACGCCTGGAGGGGCTGTAGCGCTGAGCCGCGCCGATCCCCTGGCTGGCTCAGGTAGGGAGGCGGGTCGTGTGTGCACTCTGTAGAACAGACTCAATACGCGTACTCACATGACTCCTGGAGCTGGCGCGCCGTCCGTCCAAAGTCTTAGGCTCGGTGACGACTGTCGCAGCTTGCGCCGTCCGAGTGTCCGCCTCCGAGGAAAAATGTCTCCTCGCATCCTTGGAGGAGGTAGGGGGGTGGGGGGGGGGGGGGGGCGGCAGCAGGTGCCTGATCTCGGGCTGGCATCAGCCGTCGCGGTGACCGAAGCCCCAAGCTGCAACCATGTCACGGACGTGCCCCCAGCACGTGCAGGTGTGCCCTTGCCGCAAAACATAAAAGACAGTGAGGGGCAGGTGAGCGTGGCTCCCCTCAGCTACGAAAATGCATACACGACCGAAGGCAAAAACTGCACACAGTCTCTTCCATGGCTAGTGCCGTTGCCCGGTGCTCTACTTTCCCTTGCCAGAGCGCCGGTCAAAGGCCGCCACCAAGGTTTTACCTTGCAAAGTCGGAGAGGACGGTGCCAGGGCCAAGGCCCAGGTACCACCGCGTCATGGAGGTGAAGCCCCTCAGCACTCATTGGCAGGGAAGCTCTGGCCATGGCAATCAAGTCCACCGCCGCCGGCATCCCAAGTCAGGCAGAAGCCCTGGCAGATTGAAGGTAAAGCAAGCGAGCACAGAACACATGGGCATAGACCAAAGTCACAATCGACTGGTCACCCCACACATAGGCCAGGCACCGAAGAGTAAGTTCACGGCGATCGAAGCCCAAGGCTGAGCCCACTGCTCTTCCCTCCAGGAGGCGCCGGCAAGGCCCCGGTGAGTGGAGGCACCGCCGGAATAGGGTAGGCACAGGCAAGCTCTAACCCGGCCCTGGAAGGCCCCACCGCACAGGCAGGTGCGGACTGGACAACTGCAAAACATAGTCAACAGTGATGGGCGGACAAGTGTGGCACTCCGAGGCCATGCAAACAAACGTACGCGGGTGAAGGTGAACTTCGTATACAACGCCAATTCCAAAGCGAGTGCCGTCGCCCGACCCGACGCTCTAACCTCCCCACCCTGAGCGCCGGTTGCTGGCAACAACCGAGGTTTTACCTTGCCAAGTCGGAGAGGCCAGAGCCAGAGTAAAGGCCATAGGGACCAACCATGTCGCGGAGGCGAAGCCCCCAACCACCCACTGGAAGAGGCCGCACCATGAAGGTAGCTCCAAGCTAGCACAGTGAACGCAGTAATCCAAGGCTTGCGTGGATAACACGGGAACAAGTCCCCAGCACCACAAATCCGGCAAAAGCCCCGACACGTAAGACCTACGATTTGTTTTCAAAGAGATAGAACAATAGAGATCGCAAAGAATCAAAATTCATTAATGCCGCACCTTTCTATAAATCTCGCTATTATCGATCATAAGCTCATTGACCCGTCATGACCCCCCATTATCGCCGAATCAACCCTGTTGATTTGAAAAAATGGCGACCATGATTAGTGCGGCATTATTGATTTTTGATTCTTTGGGATCTCTATTGTTCTATCTCTATAACTATTGTCTCTGACAACACCTAATCACACACTGTTAATTTAAAAAAATGGCGGCATTTTTTTTTTTTTTTTTTTTTTAAATTTTTTAAAAATTTAAAATTTTTTTTTAATTTTTAATTTGTTTTTTCTTTTTTTCTTCTTATTTTTATTATTTTTGTCTTAGTTTTATTATTTTTAGAAAAGGTTGTAATTATGCGCCAACAACTAATGTATGCGAAAATTCAGAAATGCGCAAACAATTATTGTATGCAAAAATTACAGAAATGCGCCAACAATTAGCGTATGCGAAAAATTTTAGTTTTTGAAATGTGAAAATTACAGTTTGTGAAAAAAAAAAAAAAATCTGTCTTCGATATGCACCAGCACGGAATGATGACCCTTCTGGTATGCAAATTCAAAATGTGACCCCAAGGTAATAGGTTTTAAACAGCAGCACATGACACATTTATTTGTATTTTAAGTCAGTCTCCTCTCAGCAAGTTAGAGTGGCAGTCTCTTAATCTGTAATGCAAGACCATCCTTGGGTACACTTAAAAAGTTACTGACTACATAGCTGAGTGGTGTAAATGTATGAAGTTACTGTTCATGTAACTTTCTAGAAAACATGATTTTGCTTGATAACAAATTACAAAATTACCTGCAATTTTGTTTTTTGGTTTTCTTTTTTAAATTACGTTATAAAAAAATGAATCAAGACGAATTACTTCATCTAAGTGATATCAATGATGTAGAAAACAAAGATTTAGACTCGAAAAAACAGCATCTTCTATCTGTAATTGTTTCAGGCAAATCAAAAGCGTATCTGGGAAAACAATACATGACAGAAGATATAGAATCCCTCACGGCTGAGGAGTTAATTAAACTACATTCTAAATATGAATTGTACATTGCTTAACGTCCCGACAGCAACAAGGCTTTCTCAGGACGTGCCTGCACTGCTTGTGAAAAAAAATAAATAAACAGAACATTGAATGTATGTCGCCATCTGGTCAAATACGTTAAATAAACCTAACACATGGGGCCTAAATAAAGCTAAGACCATTTAGCAACACACATCCAATATCAAGAGCTACAGGCAGTGCAGACAGTAGGGAGAGTTTTAAAAAGGCAAATACAGGTGAATGGACAAAGGGTAGACAGAAACACATGCCCCAGAATAGAGAGAAAAACCCACCCTGTGGGGCTGACCAGGGTGACCCTGGGAACTAAAAAATACCTAACCCCACCCAAGTCCCCCAGCATTCTAAATATGAAAATCACATCGCTTCACTAATGACTCGTGATTTAAGTCGATCTCTTGTATGTCTATACACAAAGCAGTGAGTCACTTTCTACCTGTTACCCCACCCGGGTCTGCCCTGGGGGACTTGGGTGGGGTTAGGTATTTTTTAGTTCCCAGGGTCACCCTGGTCAGCCCCACAGGGTGGGTTTTTCTCTCTATTCTGGGGCATGTTTCTGTCTACCCTTTGTCCATTCACCTGTATTTGCCTTTTTAAAACTCTCCCTACTGTCTGCACTGCCTGTAGCTCTTGATATTCGATGTGTGTTGCTAAATGGTCTTAGCTTTATTTAGGCCCCATGTGTTAGGTTTATTTAATGTATTTGACCGGCTGGCGACATACATTCAATGTTCTGTTTTTTTGTTTTTTTTTCACAAGCAGTGCAGGCACGTCCTGAGAAAGCCTTGTTGCTGTCAGGACGTTAAGCAATGTACAATCAACTTTCTACCTGTAGACACTGACAGTCTATCACACGACCTTGAAAGCAATCCTATTGTTTCAAGTTCAATTGGTAAATTAGCATGTGTCATGTTTTACAAGTTTGGCAATTACCTTGCACCTGTGGTAACCTTGCTCGTTACTGGGAGTCATATTGATTTTTCGAAAATAAATTTTACTGCAGAAGAAAATGGACGAAACCCAGATGACTCCACAACCGAGTCCTGTCTTGACACAGGTTCAAACGGTGACTAAGACTAAAAGTCCAGGAAGGATAGAGGCTGGAAAATGATTAGCCGAATATAACAGACAAAAAAAATTAGAGCTTAAGGCGTTAACAGAAAAGGTTCATGTAACTGACCCGCCGTCAGCACCGTCAGGACCAGTGTCAATACCAACACCGTCAGGACCATCAGAGCCAACACCGTCAGGACCATCACACCCTCATCAAAGTGTAAGACTAACAACTGAGTCTAAACCTGAAACAACAAAATATATTGTTGGATTTGTTGTCGGATTTGGTTACGTAAGTTACACGCTATGGAAAAAATACAAACCACAGACTCGAACAGTGACCAAAAAATCAGACACTCCAAAAACAAAACCAGAAGTCGCCACATTACCAGTAGCATCCAAAGCCGTTGACCCATTTTTCATGCAATAATAAATTTTTTATTTTAATTTTTCTTGTATTAGAAATGAGCGACACAAAGAACATAATAAACCTTGTCTATCATTCTGCCGTGATAAGCGGACTAGCAGTAGCTTACTCTATGCTGGGAAAAAGTCTACTCAAAATGAAATCGACAGACTTGAGTAGATTAGACTTTGAAGACAGTGCTAAATTAGTTGCTGTTGTAACAGCATCAACTGCCACAAAAGACCTTCTTGTCAAGCAGGGAATTATTCCTGAAAATATATCTATGTAAATAAAAATAAGTATGGCTACAATAGCTATTATGATTGGTGGCGCCATGGTCAATGCACTTGCTTTTAGTGGATCAAACTATCTCTTTTCAAAAATGGGTAGAGAGGAATCAGCAGAAGAAATGAAACGTCACAATGAATTGATTGATTGTACATTGCTTAACGTCCCGACAGCAACAAGGCTTTCTCAGGACGTGCCTGCACTGCTTGTGAAAAAAAACTAAACAGAAAATTGAATGTATGTCGCCAGCCGGTCAAATACATTAAATAAACCTACAACATGGGGCATAAATAAAGCTAAGACCATTTAGCAACACACATCCAATATCAAGAGCTACAGGCAGTGCAGACAGTAGGGAGAGTTTTAAAAAGGCAAATACAGGTGAATGGTTGATTGTACATTGCTTAACGTCCCGACAGCAACAAGGCTTTCTCAGGACGTGCCTGCACTGCTTGTGAAAAAAAAAAAAAAAAACAGAACATTGAATGTATGTCGCCAGCCGGTCAAATACGTTAAATAAACCTAACACATGGGGCTAAATAAAGCTAAGACCATTTAGCAACACACATCCAATATCAAGAGCTACAGGCAGTGCAGACAGTAGGGAGAGTTTTAAAAAGGCAAATACAGGTGAATGGACCTCGGGTAGACAGAAACACATGCCCCAGAATAGAGAGAAAAACCCACCCTGTGGGGCTGACCAGGGTGACCCTGGGAACTAAAAAATACCTAACCCCACCCAAGTCCCCCAGGGCAGACCCGGGTGGGGTTACAGGTGAATGGACAAAGGGTAGACAGAAACACATGCCCCAGAATAGAGAGAAAAACCCACCCTGTGGGGCTGACCAGGGTGACCCTGGGAACTAACTTGCACAAGCTCAGCAGGATTATGAGAAGCAAAGAATAGAGAAACTTGATTTCATCAATGAAAACTTAGACTAGAAGGTCACGCACAACATACGTTTTCAAATACCGACAACACAATCCGTGAATACTATCTTGTCACGGGTGAAGACATGACCATCCCAAAACCAAAACTTTGTGATTACTATCAACCAAGTCCACAACAAAGAAACGGAGAAATAATCTTTGTTCTAGTGGGAATGACATTTGTATATTTTACTGGACTTTATATTGCTAGAAAAAATGACAGACGTTAAACTATCAAAAATATATTACTCCCCAATTGGGTACTGGAAAGGACAAACCGCTATTCAGAAGTTACATGCGGCCATAGGCGGTGATGTATCACTCAATCAAATAAAAGAATGGTTACAAAAACAAGCAATTTGGCAGATATATTTACCTGCACAAGAAAAATATCTAGACCTCATTTTGAAAACATTACACCAAATGACACCCATCAAATGGACCTCCTGTTCCTACCCATGACATAATAAGAAAAAAAATGATACAAATACGCACTGACTGTTGTCGACATTGCTTCAAGGTACAAAGACGCTGAACCTATAACTGACAAAACAGCCAGTACTGTTGTGACTGCTTTAACAAAAATATATAGTCGAGGCCCTTTAAGATACCCCAGGCTTGTGCAGGTTGATGACGGATCTGAATTCAAAAGTGCCGTTAATCAGTTATTTGCAAAGAACGGTGTACTAGTGCGGCGCGGCATTCCAGGCGTACACAGATCACAGGCCATAGTTGAAAATTTCAACAAGCAATTATCAGAAAGACTTTTCAGTTACCAGTATGCTAAGGAACTCATGCATGACACGCGTAATACTGAATGGGTAAAGAGATTACCGTCTGTGATAAAAGCAATGAATAACGAAGGCCATTTAAAGCCTGCTGATGTTATTAAATTGAAAACAATTACAGACCCAAAAACAACAGCCCAGGGCCCACAACCGCTGGCGCCAGACACAAGTTTATTTACAAAGCAGGCAAGATATTTATATCAACCAGGTGAGTCTGAGAACGACGTGAAGCGCAGAGCAACGAGAACGAGAGGAGAGAGGGAACGAGAGGAGAGAGCTCACAACGAAGGGAACGAGATAGATGGACGGAGAGCTCACAACGAATGGAACGAGATAGATAGAGAGAGCTGGGGAGCAAGAGACCGAGCTCCCGATTTTCGCCATCTCGTATGTCATGCTGGTAGGTTGGTTGTGCCCAACCTATTAGACCCACGATGACCAAGAAATAAAAGACTCTTCTGGAAACACTCGTCTGGCTGCGTCTTCAACAACACCTTGCGTGTGGCTGCGGTAGTGTAACACCAGACAACATTAGCAGAGATAAACTGCAAGTGCTTGTGTATGAGAAAAGGAGGTATCTTCTTATGCACAGGAAGGGCAGATCAGATGCTAAGGTCGTGTTTGTACCAACAAACTTTACCATCGCAAGAGAAGCGACAATAGTATTTGAAATTATTATGAGATCTGTTTCTTCTGCCAAAGAGACATATTTTGTGCAGGGAATAAAGCTTACGTGGGATGAAACAGTGACAGAATCATCAAAGGTCTTTATTGCTATTAGAAAAAATGTAGATGTTTTTGAAGTTTCGAGCAGTATTCCAGCTGTTAAGATATTGGTCAACAAAACAACTTTTGTTTATCTAAATTACATAAAACTGAAACACATTGATCTTGTTTCATTTTATAACGCCAGCAAATTGTATACTTTTGATGAGTTGCAAAATGTAATCACTGATTAAATAAAAAATATTTGTGAATAAAAAAATGGTAAACTTCTATCCGCAACTACCGACGCTTGAGACTGCGACGCCTGAGCCGCATGTGCCATTTGCATCAGATAAAACATTACAGGCAGACGTATTCCGATTAATAAATATTACAGAAGCAATTACATATTTGGAGGGAGAAGAAGCAAAATACTCCAGATGCAAAAGACAGTATAAGACCGTTTTCAATTCTGTACAAAACACATCTATGGCTGTTGGTGTGGTTTCAGCTGGATGTTCTGTAGGGGGTATTGTTTTGTTTGCCACCGGAATTGGAAGTTTAACTGGAATTGCAATTGAGGGTGTTAGCGTTGCTACATGCCTGGCATGCTTTGGTTTGGAAGCCCTAAACAAAAGATTTCATACAAAATTACAGAAACATGAAGCATTGTACGACACTACGGTGTACCCACAAAGCTCGTCCGCCTGATCAAAAGCAGCTATGATGGCATGACATGTCGCGTGATCCACGAAGGGCAGTTCACCAGAGAGCTCCAGGTCAGAACTGGTGTCAGGCAGGGGTGTCTGCTGTCTCCGTTCCTCTTCCTACTGGCCATAGACTGGGTCATGAAGATGACCACAGAGCACAGATGAAGTGGAATACAGTGGACACTGTGGACACAGCTTGACGACCTCGATTTTGCAGACGACTTGGCATTACTGTCCCACACTCATCAACAAATGCAGGACAAGACCACGGGGCTTGCTGACATCTCGTCCCAAGTGGGCCTCACCATTCACAAACAGAAAACAAAGACAATGAGGCTGAACGCAACCAGGGAAGAACCAGTCTTGCTTGCTGGCACCCCGTTGGAGGAGGTGGAGTCCTTCACCTATCTCGGGAGCATCATAGACAAAAAAGGCGGCACTGATGCAGATGTCAGAGCACGAATCGGTAAAGCCAGAGCAGCCTTTCTCCAGTTGAAAAAAGTGTGGAGTTCCAGAGAGCTGTCACAACACACCAAAGTCCGGATTTTCAACTCCAATGTAAAAGCAGTTCTCCTATATGGAGCAGAGACTTGGAGATTGACAAAAACCACAGTCAACAGAGTACAGACCTTCATGAACAGTTGCCTTAGAAGAATTTTGAAAATCCACTGGCCAGAGAAGATCAGCAACGTCAGACTCTGGGAGAGAACAGAGCAGATAACAGCAGAGAATGAAATTGGGCGAAGAAGATGGGGATGGATTGGTCACAGTCTGAGAAAGCCAGCTTCCAGTATCACTAGGCAGGCATTGTCATGGAACCCCCAGGGAGAGAGGAAAAGAGGTAGGCCGAGAAACTCCTGGCGTCGAGACCTCCAAGCAGACATCAAGAGACTGGGAACCACCTGGAGTAGAATCGAAGGAAAAGCACAGGACAGGAGTTGCTGGAGGTCTCTCGTCGACGGCCTATACCCGGGTAGGGGTGACAGGCATAAGTAAGTAAGTATGAAGCATTGAGTACGCTAGCTGGTGCAAAACTCAGTAGTTTAAAACTGATTATAAGTAAGGCATTGGACGATAATTTTATTGACGATATTGAATTTAAGAGAGTGCAGGATGATTTGAATAATTATAAAAAACAGAAGTCAGAAATATAAAATAAAATGCGTAGTCAATCTCCCGTAAATGTTGAAGAACTAAAAGCTAGTTTTTTAGAGGAAGGAAAAAAGATCGGTGTTCAGGAAACCACAGAAAAACTACACAATCTTTTAAACAAATAAAAATCAGATTTGGTAATCAATAAATATTTTTGCCATATGCTTCGCAGAGAGATGACACGTCATTTACATCACTTGTGCCTGATTATTTAGCCCCATCCGCTCCACCGCCAGAGTACTACTGAGAAAAAAAAGTTTTTTTTTGTCTTTGTATCTTGACAAATCTGTCTCAGTATTTTGGGACTGGAGTCAAGTTGTTGTAAGAACTTGTAAGAACTTAGGGTAAGTAATTAATAGGTTCTTATGTTAAGAAATTATTAAGTTCTTAGGGCAACTAACTTAAAGGTTACCTCTGCAGGTTCCTAAAAGTTAGTTGTAACTTATTAGTAACGTATAAAGTTCCACTTAAAATCACTTAGACAGGTAATTGATTAGGTGTTGTCAGAGACAATAGTTATAGAGATAGAACAATAGAGAATACAAATAATCAAAAATCAATAATGCCGCACTAATCATGGTCGCCATTTTTTCAAATCAACAAGGTTGATTCGGCGATAATGGGGGGTCATGACGGGTCAACGAGTTTATGATCGATAATAGCGAGATTTATATAAAGGTGCGGCATTAATGAATTTTGATTCTTTGGGATCTCTATTGTTCTATCTCTTTCCAACAAACTCCCAGCTAGCACATTGATTGATTGATTGATTGATTGATTGTACATTGCTTAACGTCCCGACAGCAACAAGGCTTTCTCAGGACGTGCCTGCACTGCTTGTGAAAAAAAAAAAATAAACAGAACATTGAATGTATGTCGCCAGCCGGTCAAATACGTTAAATAAACCTAACACATGGGGCCTAAATAAAGCTAAGACCATTTAGCAACATACATCCAATATCAAGAGCTACAGGCAGTGCAGACAGTAGGGAGAGTTTTAAAAAGGCAAATACAGGTGAATGGACAAAGGGTAGACAGAAACACATGCCCCAGAATAGAGAGAAAAACCCACCCTGTGGGGCTGACCAGGGTGACCCTGGGAACTAAAAAATACCGAACCCCACCCAAGTCCCCCAGGGCAGACCCGGGTGGGGCAGCTAGCACATTGAACACAGTAATCCGAGGCTATCACAGAGCTGCCTACCCCCCAGCACAGAAATCAGGAACAGCTTTCCCAAAAATCAGAAACACTGTTAATTTTTCAGGAACATCACAAATTGAACTCGAAGTACCGTTTTTAATGGCGCATGACTAAACAGCAATAGTCTATAAAAAAAAAAAAGTAATAAAAAAATAATAATAAAAGTCCAAAATAAAATGTCTTTGTACAGCAAGACAATGGGCAGGTCTACTTCTTCAATGATTGGTAATAACAACTCTTGAAGCTCTCCAAATCGGAGGATTTGTACTGTCTATCCACAGCCTTTCCATCTTGTCCCTTGTTGACCATCAGTGCCTGAAGCATGTCATGGCCCATGCTTTCACAAAAATTCAGTGGCATTTTTTTCTCACGTGAGAAATCTCGCTTACAATGAGCTGAGCTGTGGGGAATAGATAAGATGGCCACCATGACTTTGGGAAGTGCTTTGAATGTGGGCTCTTGCCCCTCTCTTTCCACCATCTTTGAAATTTCCCCCCATGTTTCATCTGCCCTTTTCTTGACACAGCTCCTTATGTCTGTACTCTGGTATTGCAGGAACTCCTGCTGAAGTGAATCAGAAGAGAATCCAGGTGGTAGAATGGATGGAAACTTCTTGATAAAGTAATGCAGAGACGACAATTTGGATTGCAACTGCCTGCTTGGATCAGCTACTTCAGCATGGCACAAGATTTCATCACTGAATGGCAGCTTGCTTTTCATGTATTTGCAAGAAGTGAGGTACAACTGCTTGGCAGATTTGAAGAAATCCTTCTTTCTGTCTTCTTGAAGATGTCCAAGGGTCTCCAATGTGCCACTGTCAATGTTGACATCAGCATCCTCCTTCATGTTATAGGCCAGATCAAGATCTACATCAACAGCCGATTTGTAGAGCAAGGCGGAGGGCTTCACAAAACGAACAAGGAGCATTCGATAGAATGTTTCCAGCAAGCTCTTGGTGCGGTGGATGAGTGGCTCATCACATTGCAGCTTTGTGTTAATGACACTGAATGGTGAAAGGGCCATCCATCAGAAAGAGGCAAAAAGCCTTGTTAATACATGACTGGAAGAGCCTGTGAAGTCGTGCAGCTTTCTCTTTTTCAGCAGTTCCTGGAACAAACACACAAATGTCTTTCAGATAAAAATAAAAGTAGCTTAGTCTTCAGGTTTTTTTGTCATTGTTCTTCAAAAGAAGTTATCTTTTCAAATTCTCTTAATCTAAGAAGTGACACCCTGTCCTTGACAAGCACACGCAAAAATACAATAACCAAAATAGAAAATAAAAACACACACAAACACAAGTGACAACCCGTGAATATTCTAACCTTTGGCATTGGTTTCTTCCTCTCTGAAGAATCTGTATAGTGCATCCCACCTCTCAATAACCCTTGGCAGGCAATTCTGTATGCTGAGCCACCTCGTGCTGACGTGTTTGATAATTTTTCTAGCTTTCAGATCATACAGCAGTTGCCCTGCTTAAATGACACTTGGCGTTTGCTGGATTTCTCCAGATAGTAGTAAAGGTCTACAAGCATTTGACTACGTCCAGAGGTAAACAAGCTGCACCTGGAAAAAAACATTTAATGGTTACCAGATGAGAGGTGGGGGGTGGGCAGTGGGTTGGGTGCGTGGGTTTCCAAGCAATTTTATTTAAATGACAACTGTTTCTTTTTTTTAAAAAGCCACATATTTATGTATTATCTACCTACCATTCTGTGCAGCAATGTGAATGAGGTGGCACACACATCCTGAAAAGTATGCCTCAGATTGGGCTTTCAGGAAATTTCCATAACCTTTATGTTTTCCAGACATCACTGGAGCATTGTCAGCACCCAGTGCCAAGCAGTTTTTTTACAGGAATGCTGTGAACGTCTAATTCACTGGTGATGAGCTTGCATATTTTCTCCCCTGCAGTAAAAAATAAATAAATAAATAAATAAATAAACAAACAGATCAATTGGCTAGTATGGGGTAACAGTTCAGGGCATTAAGCCCCACTTGCTCAGACACTATATAATTTCAAAATATTATTCTTACATAAAATTTTTGTCTTTTCAGTAACATACATGTCAAGCACATGCAGCTTCCGACCATAAGATTTTGCATGAAAAAACTTTCTATCCAAAACCATGAAAATAATGTCATTAAATTTAGATTGGACCCTTTTAAATTATTATAATAATTATTTATTATCATTCATTATAACAAAACGATTTGCAAAAAAAAAAAAAGAATAATAATTATTGTTTTTGAAATCATAATTTTTCAGAGGAAATAATTTTTTTTACAGTTACCTCCCTTTTTAAGGCTGCTTTTTTGTCTGCAGTTATCTTTTATTTCTTTTAAAATTTACAGCTTTTATGCCTCAGATTTATTAATAATATTTTATTTAGCATACTAAATGAAAAGCCAATCGCATTTTCGCATTTTTTTCTGTATATTTGTGATCTAACTGAAGGTTCTCCTTTTGAAATTTTTTATAAAAACTGCTCCATAAATGTAAGATTATCATCAGATCATATTCAAAGTCACCTTAAAAAAAAAAATAAAAAAAAATCGGTCGGGTAAAGGACAATCTATGTAAGATGTTCAGATTGGCCTTCGCCGTGGGATTTAAAAAAAAAAAAAGCATAATATGTAAGAATTAGCCAACGGAAAAAAACACAAGACTTGACATGTATGACCATGATGTATCATTGTATGCAGTAATTTGCTTGAATGCAAACTTAAATGTTATCAAAATGTGTACTAACCTGTGGCTGAACCTTCAATCTTTGGTACGGCTAGCACTTCAGATCTCACAATCAGAGTGTCTGGATCATATGTTCTAACAACCAGGGGGAACAGCTTTGAGTCACCTGCATCAGTGCTGCCGTCAGTTGAAATAGTAAATGGTTGTTCATGTTGTTTCAGTTTATCAGCAATGGCAGTTGAAGTCTTGGCGGGAATTTCCTTCAGAATAGCTGTGCCTTTACTTCGGCCACACAAAAAAATTTGTGCAATTTTCGAGTCTGGAAACATTTTGGGAAGAGCTTTATTGAAGGTGTCTAGAGATGACAGGGGCAAGTTTAATTCTGTTACTAAATCGACGAGCATGACTTCGGCACGAATAGAGGAGTCGCCATTTTTCTTTTCTGCAGTCGACTGCGATGATGGGGCTTGCACAAAAAAAAAACTGAAATCTTCTGACACTTGTTTTTCTCCTTCTCTTTCTTTTCATTGTCGGTGTGTTTAACCGACTCACAATGCCTGCAACAATCATCTGCACCTCCGTGCCCCACAGAAAACTATTTGTCACAGAATTTGCAGTAAACAGTTTGGTTTCTTTCCAGCCAAGAGGCAAGGATAATCGCGAGTGTACGCGTCACGAAATGCTTGGATACGGTAACGCCGCTGCTTCTTATGTGTTGTCTTTGGTGGTGTCTTTGCAGTATCACTGTCGCTCAACACTTCTGTGGGATTTTTCCGTTTACTAGCCATTTTAATTTTATCATCGAGCACAAGAGTTGAATACACACGTGGAGATGCGATGTTAAACTAGTAGCGGCAAGGCGCATGCCCGAAACTTCGAATCAGTTTGACTGCGCATGCTCGCAAGGGGCGGAAGGTGCTCGGAAATTTTCGGAAGACGCTCGGAAATGGGTTAAGGCTGAAACCACAGGCAAAAAAAAAAAAAAAATCCTCGACTTTTTAAAAAATCTTCCAGAACGTTTATAAAATATCCGTATTTTCCGTAACGCCGCATATTTTCGTCAATTTTCCAGAACAAAGTACGGAAAATTGTAACGGTAGGCAGCTCTGCTATCACAGTGCACACGGTCCGCAAGTCTAAGCTTGTCCCAAGCCGACCGGTCACACCGTACACAGCCAAGGCACACAACCGTTCACGGCTAGCAAAGAGAACAGACTGGTGAGCTATACGCATGACTGGATGGGTGCGGACGGGATGCTACTCCAGGTACGGGGTTGCGGTTGTCACCCTGAGGTTGCCTCCCCTGCACTATGGGTATGCTATGGGTACACAACCAAATTTTGGCTAAAATTGGGCTAGCTGAGAGGTATAATTTCTTAGTAGTAATGTCATCGGTAATGTATTTTGAGGAAACAAATACCCCCATTTTTACACTTTGTGCAACTCTGGCAGACATATATGGATCTTCTGTTAACTCATTCAAGACGTGCCACCTCCAGATATGCGGCTCATATCTGGAGGCGGGAGTTAACAGGAATTATATAATATATATTATGTAAAACTGACCTTTCCCCTTTAACCCTCTTGATGCTAGATTGACCCTCATACTGTGGCACATCGCCACTGACAAAATCTTCCAGGCCAGGTCCCTCTGCTAGACGTTTTTTCTGTTCCTTACTCAGAGTGGCATAGCTCCGAGACACCAGGCACCCATCCTGCATCAACAGACAGAATGGAGTGAACATAACTTCTCCTTTATTCTGTGTTTCATTGCAAGTGTACATTATATGAAACAGCCATGCTCTACCAGTAGCAGGCTTTCGGTTAGCAGTACATTCTCCATATCTGATGGACACATTTTCAAAGGGGCGGAAAAATAAAGGCTGTACATAACCAGGACAAATAAATAATTAGAAAAAAGTCCAGTTGTTAATGTTTTACACTGTTGCAATTTTGGGGGAAGGTAACACGCACCTCTCCCCACACCCACTGTTTGTACTCTTGGTGTACTATTACTCAACCCTGGCCATATTAAAATATGTGATGGACTGTAGAGCGCCTGGGACAGATTGTTTTGTCATGCTGATCATCCCAGTGACAGATAATTTTAAATTCTAGTGGGTCATCAATAAAGTGTGTACAATTAAGGCCTGACATACGTATTGCTTCCGGTGCATGTAGTAACTATTTCGCAAGAGATAGTTAAAAAAATTTCCTCCCTTTTTGCAATTGTTTTAGGGTGTAAAACTTCATTTTTTTTTGCCTTTAGGGGCATTTTGAGCAGCAAAAGGCATGACAGTGGTGTGAAAAAAGAGCACAATTTTGGAAATGTTAGTTGACCCAGAATGCAGAGTTGTTAGATCCATTAAGTAAAGCATGCAGATGTGTTCAGTCTGTTCACCAAGGGCAGTGGGCAGATGTTCACATCTGCACGGGACATAGACGACCCCGCCCTCCACGAGTCGCCTGCAGACCTGCCTACCCCTAAAAATGACCTTCAGTAGTTTGCCCATCAAAAAACCACAATATTCAGTAGTTTTGGAGACTTATCAGTAGTGACAAGAACGAAACCATCTGACTTTGATGGTAAAGTAAAAAATGCTGCATTTGTGTGTGTACGTAAATGAAAGAACATTACAAATTATTGACAAATGACTAAACTAATTCCACAACATCAACAACCATCTTGTCATCAACAACCAACCAACCTGTCAACATGTGGGTTCAATTGACTCAAAAGTTACAATTCTGATTGAATTTTTGTTTATTTCTAGTACCAATTGTATTATTCAAGATTATTGATAAGACATTCTGCTCACTTTAAACTCACAACAAAAAAAGTACTGTGAGTGTAATCTGTGACAAGCAAATACAAAAAAACAATTTTTTTTCTTTTTTGTTAAATTCAAACAGTTCTGAACTGTTAGAATAAAACAAAAATAAGCCAGTTAGTTACTAAAGTAAAACACACAACAGAGATGTGTCTTGTTCTCCTCTCTCAAATGAAGATACTGTTACGATTATGAATAATCAAAATACTAATATTGTTCCTTAAAAAAGAGCCCTAACCCTTCCAACACTTATTACACTTTAACAAATTGTGTTAATCACTTCAGCATCACTGAAAGTTAGTCACCAACAGCATGTGTTACTCATTTCTTATTCTTTCTCAGAGTTTCCTTGTAGCAGGATTTCAGTTCTGCAAGCTCTTGACTTGTGTACCCCATCACTCTCTGACATGGTTTGCCTGGCTTGGACTTTACCACAAGGAGAGCTTGTAGAGTCTCTTGTCCAATGCTTGCTCTGGTGTCAGTCCTGTTTTTCCTGACACAGCTGAAGATCCGTTCGCAGTGTGAACTGGAGTGAGGGATGGTCAGAATTCCTTGCATGAACTCTGGCAGATGCTGGAATTTTCTGCCACCAGTTTCATCAGTCACGTCTTTGACCCTATTCCAGAACTCATCGACTCTCTCTTCCTTGAGCTCAACATCTGCCTCTTCAAGAATGTGAGCTTGGAACCTGGTAAATTCCAGCTTCACTGCCTCTGCACTGGCTCCAGGAGGTATCAGTACTGGAAATCTGGTGAGAAAGTATTTCACACTGTCCAGATGTCGGTCGTCTGGAACTCTGGATTTTGCATTTGCCTGCCTCTGCATGTCCTTTTGCACGACAGCAGGATCCGTCACCTCCGCATGTCTAAGGAGGACATCATCCACTGGCAGTCTCTTCCCAATGTAGGCCGAGGCTGTGATGAAGAACTGCTTCACATCTGAGTAAAACTCCTTCAATCGTTCTGGACGAAGGCAGTTCTGCTCACTGGCTGCAATGAAACTTCTTGCATCATCTCCAATGATCAGGTCATCATCAGCTTTGTGGTGGTATGCTTCCCTGAACTGTACCTCCTTGAGCAGTTCCCCATGCTTGTTTGCCAATGCGACTGGCCTCAGATAGCGCTCAAACAGGTGGTGCTGCAACTTGAATATTGTTCTTCTTAAGATGTGCACCATTGGCTGGTCGCACTGAAGGGCTACGTTTGGTGTGTCAAACACCTCAAGGGCACTCTTTAGGAACATACAGTACAACTTAGAGGTAGGTGACCTGAAAATGGTACACAGGCGGTCCAGGCGGTCTGCTTGTCTGCTTGATCTGTCAGCGCGGGCTAGCTTCTCTTTCTTGAAAAATTCCTTCAGAGCCTCCCAGTTCTCAAGTAAACGGGGCAGGCAGACTCTGAGGCTGAGCCATCTGGTGGACACGTGCTTCAGAATTTTTTTCCCTTTGACCTCATAATGGAGCTGAATGGTCTTCAGGTCCAACAGTCTGGTTGAGCTCTTGTCGAGATAATAATACACATCGACAAGAAGCTCATCCACTTTTAGGGACAGCTGCGAAGATGCTGCAAAATAAATACATTTGAAATAAGACACAGAGAGAATAAAAAATCAATCGCAATTAGAGAAGAAAACAAACATGTACGGCTTATTGCTTTTTGTCCAACATGAAGGTAATTTCGAAGATGGGTCACTAAACAGGGTCTGAAAAAATTATTATCACAGTTGGATTGGAAACTAGGACCTTTCGATCAAAAAAAAAAAAAAATGATTAGAGCGTAACGCCTTTTGTCCACCACACGGGAGATTTCAAAGACGGGGCACCGAAAAAAGGTCTGAACAAATTTTGACCCAAGCTGGATTCGAACCCGGCACCTTTTCGGTCGAGAGGCGAACACTTTCACCACCGAGCCACCCAGCTCCCCACCTTTCAAATGAGAGTCGACAGCACAAACATATGTCATGTACAAAGCACACAAACATTACGCAAAGTCTGGAGACAAGATCAATCAATGTGTCTTTTTTAAAAAGTTGAAAGTGATTACCATTATGAGCTGCGATGTGTATCAGATGACACACACAGCCAGACAGGAAAATGTTTGGATGCTTCTGCCTCATGAATCCGTTCACCCCCTTAGTTTCCCCAACCATGACGTTAGCATTGTCACAGCCCAGGGCAATACAATTCGTCCATGGAATGGCAGAAGCCTCCAGCTCATCTTCAATAAGCTTGAAAATGTTTTCACCTGCAAGCAAAATAACCAAAAATGTAGAACCGAACTAGAAAACAAGAATGCCAACGTTAAGTTTACCAGGGACGACCACTGGCCCAATACATACTCACTTTCGCTTCACATGAGACAATAATGTTGACAGAAAAATAGTTGGAGATGATCTGACAGCAAACCCATCTCACACAAGCGCACACACAAATTTACATTTCTAAATCATTCTTTTTTTGTTTATTACTATCAACCCATCTCACACAGTTGCACATACACAATTACGTATAGTGGTACACATTTCTTAATTAATCCATAGCAGTTAGCACACAAGTGTATACACATTTACATTTCTTAATTATTGTGTGCAACACTTACCTGTGGCACGATCAGACAGGAATGGAAGTGACAACAGCTCTGACTGCACCAAGCCAGTGTTGAGGTTTAATGTCCGCACCACCAATGGGAACATCTTCTCGTTTGCATCGTTACTTCCATCGGTGGAAATTGTAAACGGTCCCTTCTTCATCCTGTTCACAAGTTCCTCTTTGAAGCTTTGCCCTATTTTCTTTACAATAGCAGTTGCTTTGCTCCGTCCACAAGCGAAGTCAGCTGCTATTTTTGAGTCCTTGAACATCAACTTGAAAGCTTCACTGAAACGATCAGCTGCGGCGAGCGGCAGGTTGAATTCTGCGATAAGTTCAACCATCATGGTTTCAGCGCGAGTAACCTCTTCAACTGTCGGCCCGGTCACCTTCTTCTGAGCAAAGAAGTTCGTGATGGCATTAGCACTCTTCGGCTTTGATGCATTAACATGTTTTTGTGCCTTGACATGCCTCCTGCAGTCATCAATACCGCCATGGGCTATAGAAAAATCGCATCTGCATGCAATGCAAAAGGCAAACTGTGGGCCTTTCTCGCTCTTCTGAATCAAAGGATACCTTTCTGCATATTGCGAACGAAAGGTCTGCACTGAAGTAGCAACAACTTTCTTCTTTTTCCTCGAAAACAAAATTCCACTTTCTTCATCACTTTCGTCGGTTTCGTGCATACGCTTGCTCTCTTTCATAGCCATGTTTAATCAACGCGTGTTCGCGCGGCACAAAATGGTCGCCAGGAAAACCCTCTAGTAGCAGTGCGCGCATGCGCGGGGAGAATACTATACGCGCGACTATGTCTCCAGACGGACTTGCGCTCACTCGAACAAAATCGTATTTTCGACCAGCCCAAAATCGTAATTTTTGACAAGCAACCGTAGTTCCGTAGTTTGTTGTCAATTTTCGTAGAAACTACGGGAAAATCGTAGGGGTAGGCAGCTCTGCGCCTGCTGCCTTGCAGGCCTGGCCGCTTGGCTGCAGAAAGGCTAAGGGAGGAAACCCCTGACATCAAAGCCCCCGTGTCTCCGGGGAAGGCTTTTGAGCCAGAGACTAGGACAAGGACAGTCTGATATAAAACCTACGACCCGAGGACCTCGATGCCATCGTCCCAGCTTGCTAGGCCATGGCAGATGAACCAAGGGTTTAAAGGGTGGGGCCAGTACTGCGCACACTGCACTCCACCAAAAAGCTCCACCACGCAGGCTTTAGGAAACGTCCACGGACCATGATACTGACCATTCCAAGTCCTGTAGCGACGGGCGAGGGGCGAAACGGCAGGTGAAAGATGTCACTGGAAGCCGCAGTCTCAAACCTGCATGCAGGTGGTTCAGGATATTGGTCGCCTGATGTTGACCTGGGGATGACAACATCACTCGGCACACCCTGAACGACCAAGCAGCCTTCTCTAGGGACAGCACTGCTTGCTCCACACGGAGAGGGGCCTAGAAAAGGTGGCCTAACCAAAGCTCGTCCCCTCGCAACCCCAGTTGGCTAGACGCGGTCAACGGGCATCTTCTCCTGCGGTCAAAAAACAAGAAAAAATAACGGATCCACTCCCATGACGACAACGACCGGACTCAACGTAGCATGCTGGAACGTCCGAACCATGCTCGACAAAACAGACAGCGGACGCCCTGAACGTCGCTCCGCCCTCATTGCCCATGAATTGCGGAGGTTAAACATCGACATCGCCGCGCTCAGCGAAGTACGCCTTCCGGACGAAGGCAGCCTCCAAGAACTTGGTGCTGGGTACACCCTCTACTGGTCAGGCAGGCCTGCATCAGAAAGACGGCTCTCAGGCGTGGGTTTCATGGTCAAGACATCCATTGCAACTAAGCTGGAAAACCTACCAACGGGCCACTCAGACCGCATCATGTCCATGCGCCTCCCACTGAGACACCAGCAACACGTCACCCTTTCAGTGTGTACTCCCCAACCCTCCTGGCAGAGCCTGCTGAAAAGGACAAGTTTTACACTGACCTGCGCAGCCTCCTACAGAGTACCCCTGCAGACGACAAAGTCATCATCCTTGGCGACTTCAACGCCAGAGTGGGCCAGGACTCTGAAGCCTGGAAAGGAGTCCTCGGCAAGCATGGCGTGGGGAACTGCAATGACAATGGCCGCCTACTGTTGGAGTTCTGTGCGGAGCAGCAACTGGTCATCACCAACACTACTTTTCAGCAAAAGGACAGTCGAAAGACCACGTGGATGCATCCTCGCTCCAAACACTGGCACCTTATCGACTATGTCCTAGTGCGTCAGAGGGACCACAGTGACGTCCTCCTCACCAGAGTGATGCCCAGCGCAGAGTGCCACACTGACCACCGCCTTGTCCGCTGCAAACTCAGGCTCCACTTCAAGCCAAAACCCAAGAAATGGGGGCCCCCCAAGAAAAAGCTTGATGTTGCCAGCCTTCAGCGTGACGATGTGAAAGCTGCCTTTCAGACAGATTTACAGCGCAGGCTCAAAGACACAGCGGACCCAGTAGACTCCTCCCCTGAAACACTCTGGGAACAACTGAAAACTGCTACTGCAAAATCCTCTGCAGAAGTCTTGGGTTTCGCCAGAAAGAAGAACAAAGACTGGTTTGACGAAAACGATGTAGGAACACCTAGCAAAAAAAAGAGCCGCCCATCAGGCCCACCTAGCCCAGCCTTCCTGCCCTGTGAAGAAGTCTGCCTTCCGCCTCGTCTGCAGCAGTCTCCAGCGCAAGCTCAGAGATCTCCAGAATGAGTGGTGGACCAGACTTGCACAGAGGACCCAGCTTTGTGCTGACAATGGTGACTACAGGGGCTTCTACGAAGCACTGAAAGCAGTGTATGGCCCCAGGCACCTGGTACAAAGTCCCCTGCGAAGCGCGAATGGCCAGGCACTCCTCACAGATAATACCTCCTTCTTGAACCGCTGGTCGGAATACTTTTAGAGCCTCTTCAGCGCTGAGCGCACTGTTCAAGAAGCAGTCGTCCTACAAATCCCACACCTCCCAGTAAAGGTTGAATTGGACGAACCGCCCACCGCTGAAGAGACCCTCACAGCCATCCACCAGCTCAAGAGTGGCAAAGCAGCAGGCATTGATGGAATACCGCCAGAGATCTGGAAACATGGAGGCCCAGCACTGCACAACAAGCTCCACGACCTCTTTCTCTGCTGCTGGGAGGAAGGAACACTACCAAAAGATCTCCGTGATGCAGTTGTTATCACCCTGTACAAGAACAAAGGCGAGAAGTCTGACTGTTCCAACTATCGGGGAATTACCCTGCTGTCCATTGCTGGGAAAATCCTTGCAAGGCTGCTCCTGAATCGGCTGGTACCTGCCATCGCTGAAGACCAACTCCCAGAGGGCCAGTGTGGCTTCAGAGCAAACAGGAGCACCACCGATATGGTCTTTGTGCTGAGACAGCTACAGGAGAAGTGCCGCGAGCAGAACAAAGGGCTGTACGTAACATTTGTTGACCTAACAAAAGCGTTCGACACTGTGAGCAGGCAAGGCATGTGGCAGATCCTGGAGCGACTTGGCTGTCCCCCAAAGTTCCTCAACATGATTGTCCAGCTACACGAGGACCAACAAGGCCAGGTCAGACTCAACAATGACCTCTCAGAACCATTCCCTATTCTCAACGGCGTAAAGCAGGGCTGCGTGCTGGCACCAACCCTCTTCACCATCTTTTTTAGCATGATGTTGAAGCAGGCCACAGTGGACCTCGATGATGACGATGCAGTGTACATCAGGTATCGTCTCGATGGCAGCCTGTTCAACCTCAGACGACTGCAGGCCCACACGAAAACCCTAGACCAACTGATTCGTGAGCTGCTTTTTGCTGATGATGCTGCCCTCGTTGCACACACAGAGAGAGCCCTGCAGCGCATCACGTCTTGCTTCGCAGACGCTGCCCAGCTCTTTGGACTCGAGGTCAGTCTGAAAAAGACAGAGGTCCTCCATCAGCCGGCACCCAAGACAGTGTATCGCCCTCCTCACATCACCATTGGCGAGTCTGAACTAAAGTCAGTGCACCAGTTTACTTACCTTGGCTGCATTATCACGTCGGACGCCAAGCTGGACAAGGAGCTTGACAGCAAGCTGGCAAAAGCGAACAGCGCTTTCGGGCAACTTTTCAAGCGGGTGTGGCACAATCAACAGCTGAAAACAGGCACCAAGATCAGCGTGTACAGAGCTGTGGTCCTCACCATCCTGGGCCCTCTACCGCAGCCAACTACGACTCCTCGAACGCTTCCACCAGCGCTGCCTGCATACCATGCTAGGCATTCACTGGAGTGACTATGTCACCAACGTCGAGGTCCTTGAACAGGCTGAAACTGTGAGCATCGAGGCTTTGCTGCTGCGGACACAGCTCCGCTGGGCGGGGCATGTCTCCAGGATGGAGGATCATCGCCTACCAAAAATCACCCTGTTCGGCGAGCTTGCTACTGGACACCGTGACAGAGGGGCACCAAAGAAGAGATACAAAGACTGTCTCAAGAAGTCACTTAGTGCCTGCCAAATCGACCACCACCAGTGGTCTTCGCTTGCTGCGGACCGTGACACCTGGCGCTCCACCATTTACAAGGCAGCTGTCTCCTTTGAGGACTCTCACAGAGCTAGCCTTAAGGACAAGCGGCTCAGGAGAAAAAACAGAGATGCCGCAGCTCAGAACCCTGGCCATACCTTCCCCTGCAGCCACTGTGGTCGAACCTGCCTGTCTCGGATTGGCCTCCGCAGCCACGAACAAGCCTGCAGACGTCGTGGGCAACTCCTATAAAATCTTCGTTCGCGAAGTCAAGCCAAGAGAGAGTTGACCTAGTGTGTTCATGGGAGCCTTATATGGGACATGTGCACAGTTGTATGCAGGCTTGCAGACAGTTTTGTCATGGGGTACTTGGTGCATTAGAGTGTTGCAGAAACCGCTAACAGTAACAGACAATGCTGAATTAATGTTTCACCTGCGATATACTCTGCGTCAAAATTTTGTGTGGGCAGAAAGGTTGTTCGTTCATAGCTTTGTATTGCAAGAAGCTAATAGAGAAGAATGTGTGAAAAGGGGGGGGGGGGGGGGGGGGTTAATCTCATATTTTGGGTAGTTGAAACACAATTCAAAACCTGTGTGTACTGCAACTGTTAATGTTAGCAACGCCACAAACCCTACCCCCTCCCCTTGAACTATACAATCAAGTTGGACTAAATATACACATTTCTTGTTTAACACCACTGCAACTGTCATAATGGTGAAATTATTGCTGTGACTGAGAAGACAAGTGAAAAATAAGATCAATGCGCAGTAATGTTATAACTTATATTTGAGGCTTACGCCGCAACCTGACATTTATGTTAACACTCCAATTTCAAGTAATGAACATAATATGAATATATTTATTACAACTACTACTTTACCTTAGGACAATGTGCTGCGCACAGTAATGGAGCTATTTTTCCAGTCAGGTGATGAAGAGTCCAAAGACGTTCTAGGTGAGCCATGGGGGCCACCATGTTTTATAGCTGTCTGTTTACTCCAATATAAAATCTATAGTCTTTTTACCCAAATAATCCTAAATGATGATAAGATAATAACCATCCGGCATCCGTGTGGTGTATGTGTCTGAACATGTATGATGTGTCCATAGGGGTGTGGATGTCAGTGTGTGTATATGTGTGCGGCGGTATATGTGTGTGTGTGTGTGTGTGTGTGTGTGTGTGTGTGTGTGTGCGCGCGCGCGCGCGTGTGAGTAAAGGGAAATAACCAGGTTGTTATGGATACAACAACCAGGTTGGACGTCATTTCAACGAACCTCCTCATAGCCTCACACATTTCAAAGAAGTACCCAACTGAGAAAGAAACACGCTTAGAAAAAACGGTACAACACAATTTATTAATATTGCAGTTGCCACATTCCTTCTGCATCTGAAGATAAGTAGCGGCTAATGTCTCTGTTTGTTTGTCTATTTTGACAAAGGGTATTTACCCGAAATATTAATAAATTGTGTTGTACCGTTTTTTCTAAGCGTGTTTCTTTCTCCGTTGGGTACTTCTTTGCATTTCACACGCTTGGCAGTCACCTTTTTGGTCTGGATTGCTCACACATTTCAGCATACGCATCCTTTGGCAAAATACATCCCACTTCATCCGCCGCAAAATCCTTTTTCGCGGATAGGCTTGGCACTTACCATCCGCGCGGCTTGAACATTCGCACCTATGGATGTATGCTCGGCCTGATAAGTAGTTGGTGCCAGACTTGACCTCACTGTTGATACTGGATGTTACCGTTGAGTGTGTGTGTGTGTGTGTGTGTGTGTGTGCATGTACGACGTGAGCGGCAGCAGGCACGATCGTGAATGCGAATATATCAGTGCCGCAGTGACGTGTATGTATGTCGACGTAAGTTCAGTTTGTGCTACGTGAGTTTTGGGCTTGTGTATTTGCGTCATTCTCCTTTTTTTTCCTTTCATTTTTACGTCATTCTAAATTCTCACTATACAGGATGACGTCTTTTCTTTCTCTCGTGTTCTTTTCTGTTCTACATTTGTTTCCATGTCACCTGAAGACTAAGGATCTTTGATCCGAAACGTCGTTTAGGTTGTTTCTATTTTAAAGGGTTTTCCGCCACCACCTTCTGTTTTTCTTTCACATGAAACCCTAGCGGCAACAGTTTTACTACAGGTTGTTATGAGACACTTGTTGCTGAAAAATGAGTACAAAACGTGAGTATAATGCCCATGCATCTCTTGAAAAGAACTACGATACATTTTTACTGGGCCATATATATAGATAGTACCGTTACACTGTTGGTCTCAGTAGTACAGCCGGCACATCACTTCCAAATGCATACCAAGTCGGTTAGAAATGATATTGCCATGACAACAGAAAGGGGTTCCCCATGTCAAACCTGGAGAGAAGAAGGCAACATTCAATCGCGTTTCTGGTCGATACAGTTCTCAGTCCACTAGAGGTCAGTGAAATGTTGTTCCACAACCAACGACCATCATGTATTTCTTGAGAGGAAGAGGCCTTATCATGCATGCTGAATTCCGGCAAACACCGCTCCTGCACTATATCATAAACACACATCACTTGAAACATAATGGGGTGCGTGTGCACCTATATACTTATCCTTGTATGTATTTTTTAAATATTGTTTTCTTTCTTTATTTTTATGTTTTCCCTTCTTTCTGTTTATGTTTTAATGATCATATTTGAAATTGATACGATGTGTGTGTGCGCGCGAGTGTGTGAATGGGTGTATTTGTCTGCGTGTTTGTCTGTGCATATCTATCCGTTTGTGTGTCTGTATGTGCATGTGTCTGTATGTGTGTTTTTTGAGCATGTGTGAAGAGATACGAGAGATACATTTCATTGTTTTTTTTTTTTTTACATGTACATTTGTCATTTATGCACTAGATAAATAAATGGCAAGTTTGAAAACTGTTCATGTAACCAATAACTTTTACCATTGGAAAATAAAGGTTCATTGTTCACTCAACAAGTATTGGCTTCATACATGTCTCCAGTCAATGCTTTTACTTCTGGGCAACAGAAATGCCATGAATCCAATCTGAGGTCTACAATTTTGCACTTAACCCTTTTCATCCTGATACACTATTCCTTGAAATAAATTTGACTATGATAGCTCAAGGATGGTGCCAGAATAACTTTGCGCCGGAGGTGCCAAGCTATTCTGGCACCACCCTTGAACTAAAATGGTTGATTTACCTTGTAATCTGTAATGTAGCTTCATAGGACAATAAGCAAATTTTAAAAAATCAGCCTCAGGGTGTAATGGGTTAAAAAGGGGAAGTCCCACTAGTCATGTGACGCTGAACTTTACGTGAATGCAGCCAGTGAATTTAGCACGGAATAAATTGTTTTGTTGTTAGTGCAAATAGATGTCGGAATGGCCCAAACCATGAGATAGCATGCCTGTCTTTCTCATGTACAGCTCGTTTAAAAAAAAAAAAGCTTGCCTCATGCTTTTGAACACATATTTCTGAGAACTCGAAGATAAAAGGTGATCGCCAAATTTGCACCTATTTTTACTTTTTTAGGCCTGACATAGTGACAACAAAGGTTTACCTGCTGCCTTCATGTCATTTTGGATACTAAGAAACACGGACATGCATTTTATTCCTGTAAAATTTGGTCACACCCTCTATGCTGGATGTTCGATAGGCTGGTCTTGCATGGTGTCTGATCCGTGCACAGCACATCATAGTTACATCGTCAGTGATGTAGGTCAGTGGACACTGAGGCCTAACTGGGTATACATTTCAACTTTGAAGTAGATCATCTCCATGATTTCTCAAGAATAGTGGCCAAGTTTAGAAACTAGTCAAAGTTTAAAATAAATTAGGTTCAAGTTTGTGATCGCTTCTTGCTTGTGTTGTTTTGTGAAGCAAAATTAGTTATTTGGAAAAAAAAACCAGGAGGCAAATTTAGCACAAACCTGCAAACCTACCAGTAAACAAAAAATAATGCAAACAAATAAAAACAAAGAAATCTTAAACACACGAAATACTGTCAGATTCTTGTTATTTATTTCATTGTCACAGCTGCACAGCCATAGTAAACATGCAGGGACCTTGAACAAACCTTGCAGTAACACATCCTCTTGTTTGCATAAGCATAGACAGAACGGTACAGTTAAACTCGTGCAAGGCAACCACCCAAAGGCCTATCAACAAGCTGTCACCTCTGACAGCTGGTCTCCTTACACAGGGTCATCTAGAAAAAATGTCATAGGACCAAAAATGGGTGGTGAGCCAAGACAGGTGGTCGCCTCATACAGGCAGTCACCTTGATATGTTGGACTGTCTTGTGGTTTGTTACAAACATGTAATAAAGCACAGAGAAAGCATTTCTACATGTCCTACATCAGTATTAAAACAGCTGGTTTTATAGAGTTGACATTCAGGAATGCAAATAAGTCAGCAATCTGCATACAGCACATGAGTATCATGATGTGCTTTGAACATAAATAAATTTCAATTGATCCATCAGTTGACTGATCAGTCAATCGATCAATCAATTGATGGATCAGTCACACATTCAGTAGTCCACCCATTAAGCAATCCATCCATCAAAGATCAAGTTATCACACTATTGTGCTCAGTCTGATACAGCTCTAATAACCCTGCATATCTATATCCACACTGATTTTTATTTCCTGAGCAAAGTGGTACCAGTACTTACTTCAACATATGTATACATTGCAAAGTAGTAAAGTGTAAAAGTATAAAGCATTCTGCCACAATCTCATAAAGATTAATAACTAAAAATATACAGTAAATTTTTTTTTTAAATCATGTACACAACAACTCCAACTTGGTGGAAAAGAGTCAGTGAAGAAGAAAATCAAAAGCAGAAAAATATTTATGTACAGTGTAAAACTGTAAAACTTCTCTTTTTTATGTGTCAGACATGATCACGCGTACTTGATATGAATTGGCATTGCATACACGAACCATCAGGCACTATGGACATTGTGCATCAATGACTTAGAACATGGTTTGAACACTCAAACCTGTGATCATAGCTGACTGTACACACTGCATATCACAATATTACAATACCACAAAAGCATAGCGTACAAAAGTACTTGACAACAAAAGACTAACAAATCCTAAGTAGTTTTATTCAGCGGACTCTGTTTCAATCCTAATTTGTGGAAAAAAAATGACTAAATGACAAATCTGTTTGCTAAATGGTTCTGTGAATGGATATGGAAGAAATAATGGCAGGTTGATACATTTACAATAACATGCAAGTGTTGGCCTGATATTTTACACCTCACAGCATTAAAACATAAGGTTGAAACTCATAGACCAGCACACATAATTTAACAAATACAAATAAAAAGCTTCACGTTATAAGTTCAAAGCAGACAATGTAATATAGGACAACACAATTACAAGTGTATACTAAAAGTATAGTCATAACATCGCTTGGTTTCATGATCACAATACTTACAACTTATAGTAAGTCTATTACTATAAGTATGCAACACCTATCACAAAATTTGATGCCCAGTGTCGTGGGCGATGTGCGTTTGAATAGGTATTTTACAAGTGTCTAAGACAGGGAGTCGAGAACACACTGGTAAAAAGTACCGCATAAGCCAGATACACAGAAACCTTTTACGTAATAAAATATTCTTCATATGACATATTGGCACGTAAACATCATGTAATGTTGAAAAATTACTTTTGTTGTATAGTGCAGGATTTTGCATGGTGTGTGTGTATGTGTGTAGAGTAGAGGGGTGGGAGTGGGGGGAGGGGGAGCCAATGCTTGCATAAGATGACAAAAGGAAAGGGTATGATTTTATTTTTATTTTTTTTATTTTTTGCACCTGCACAGATGTAACAAAGCAAACAAAAAAATCCTGCTCAACACCTGCCTCGTAATTATCAGACATACAGGTACCTTTAAGTTTAACACATCATTCCTCTTCCTCTTCAATCTATTTTCGGAAAAAAGAATCAAGCAGCATAGAATGACAGCATTTGCTGCCATGTTGCATACTATCTGATTACATCACCTTGCCTAAGATAATGACGTAGTGTCAGGGATTTCTACGCAATCTTCCCATCATGCCGACCAGATTGTTGTTCTTTGAAGTCTGTATACTTATTTTTTACGTCACTATGGAACCTTCAAGCTAGGGCTATTACACGTCAACTAAAGTTACATGTTACTATATTGCAGCTGACGTTTTGCATACTTATAGTAATAGACTTATGTTACAACTTATAGTACGGTAATGCAGCATACAATATTGCACAAACACCTAATTAGCAATGAACAACCTATGGCTATGAAGCATACAATATTGCACAAACACTTGACTAAAAAATAAACTACATTGTACTGTATTTATCACTCATCACTTCCAGCGGACACAGATTGTGTTTCTGAATGCCAATGAGGAACATGGATTCAAAGTGGCATAGATTCTCATGAGCCCCTGCAACTGTAGGGGCTCATATGCCTCTTGCAGCTGGTTCAAGATCAGTTTTTGGGGCAGTGAAGGGGTTAACCAGCACCATACTCAAAAAGTGCATACAAACTCTTAGTTGTATTTTTGTGTTCATTTTCCACTTATGTTTTCTACATGCAAGATGTACATAACTGTCAACTAAACAGTAATAAAGATAGTGATCCCCCTCCCCCAAAAATAGCAGTAGTAGGTTTCGCTACCAACCATACATGCTGAATTTTTCTTAAAGACAAAAGATGTTTTCTTATCATGTTGTGACAGCATGAGCTAACACAGGCAATGTACTCATCATGTAAAAACATTATACTGGTATGCTGAAGGTAAAAGGTTGGTTGTACATTACTCAACGTCCCGACAGCAACAAGACCTTCTCAGGACATGCCTGCACTGCTTGTGAAAAAAAACCTAAACAGAATATTGAATGTATGTCGCCATCTGGTCTAATACACTAAATAAACCTAAGACATGCTAGGGATGCTGCATCTTCATGCTAATTTATCATACCATAGTTTACAAAAAAAGAGTAGAAAATAATTTAAATTACAAATTATGTACAGGAAAATAATATATAAAAAATGCATTGACCGCAAACACATAACTCATCATCTCAGGTGTAGCAGACCATTTAGCAACACACATCCATTATCAAGGACTACATGCAGTGCAGACTGTAGGGAGAGTTTTAAAAACAGGAAAATACAGGTGAATGGAAGGGAGAGTTGTAAAAACAGGAAAATACAGGTGAATGGAACAAGAGCAGACAAAAACATATGCCCCTGAAGAAACAAAGAGAAAAAACCCACCCTGTGGGGCTGACCAAGTTGACCTTGGAAGTAAAAAGTAGTTAATCCCATCCAAAATGGGGCAGACCTGCCTGGGGAAGGAGGGGAGGAGGGGGGTGGGGGGAGGGTGACTAGAAAAGGTAATCAACTAGCATACAAAATGGGACTAGTTATGCTGTTAAAAAATAATATAACATATTAAGAAAAAAGAACATGATTCAATCATAAATGCATACCTTTATAAAAAGCACAAAGGAACTGCTACATATGACATGCACAGCAGTGTTTTACATGCCTCTATGCAACATTGTCCATGCATTTGTTGACTACCAGCGAGCTAAGCTAAGATATAGTGTGAATGAGCCCCCTTGTACTTACTTACTTACGCCTGTCACCCCTACCCGGGTATAGGCCGTCGATGAGAGACCTCCAGCAACTCCTGTCCTGTGCTTCTCCTTCGATTCTACTCCAGGTGGTTCCCAGTCTCTTGATGTCAGCTTGGAGGTCTCGATGCCAGGAGTTTCTCGGCCTACCTCTTTTCCTCTTTCCCTGGGGGTTCCATGACAATGCCTGCCTAGTGATACTGGAAGCTGGCTTTCTCAGGCTGTGACCGATCCATCCCCATCTTCTTCGCCCAATTTCATTCTCTGCTGTTATCTGCTCTGTTCTGTCCCAGAGTCTGAAATTGCTGATCTTCTCTGGCCAGTGGATTTTCAAAATTCTTCTAAGGCAACTGTTCATGAAGGTCTGTACTCTGTTGACTGTGGTTTTTGTCAATCTCCAAGTCTCTGCTCCATATAGGAGAACTGCTTTTACATTGGAGTTGAAAATCCGGACTTTGGTGTGTTGTGACAGCTCTCTGGAACTCCACACTTTTTTTAACTGGAGAAAGGCTGCTCTGGCTTTACCGATTCGTGCTCTGACATCTGCATCAGTGCCGCCTTTTTTGTCTATGATGCTCCCGAGATAGGTGAAGGACTCCTCCAACGGGGTGCCAGCAAGCAAGATTGGTTCTTCCCTGGTTGTGTTCAGCCTCATTGTCTTTGTTTTCTGTTTGTGAATGGTGAGGCCCACTTGGGATGAGATGTCAGCAAGCCTCGTGGTCTTGTCCTGCATTTGTTGACGAGTGTGGGACAGTAATGCCAAGTCGTCTGCAAAATCGAGGTCGTCAAGCTGTGTCCACAGTGTCCACTGTATTCCACTTCGTCTGTGCTCTGTGGTCATCTTCATGACCCAGTCTATGGCCAGTAGGAAGAGGAACGGAGACAGCAGACACCCCTGCCTGACACCAGTTCTGACCTGGAGCTCCCTGGTGAACTGCCCTTCGTGGATCACGCGACCTGTCATGCCATCATAGCTGCTCTTGATCAGGCGGACGAGCTTTGTGGGTACACCGTAGTGTCGTAGGAGTTTCAACAGAGTCTCTCGGTCCACGCTGTCAAATGCTTTCTCATAATCCACAAAGTTGACGTACAGCGGGGAGCTCCACTCCAGAGACTGTTCCACGATGATGCGGAGAGTGGCGATCTGGTCTGTACATGATCGGTTCTTCCTGAATCCTGCTTGCTGGTCTCTCAGCTGGGGGTCAACGGAGCTCTTCATTCTTTCTAGGATGATCCTGTTGAAGACCTTTCCTGGTACTGACAGCAAGGTGATTCCTCTGTAGTTGGAACACTTGCTGAGGTCGCCTTTCTTGGGAAGCTTGATTAGGTACCCCTCCTTCCAGTCAGCTGGCATCACCTCCTCTTCCCAGATCTTTCCAAACAGTGGGTACAGCATCTCCACTGTTGTCTCTAGGTCTGCTTTCAGAGACTCCGCTGGGATGCCATCTGGCCCTGCTGCTTTGCCATTCTTCAAAAATGCCACTGCTTTTCTTATCTCTTCCCGGCTGGGTCTGTCACAGCTGATGGGTAGGTCGGTCTCTGCCGGCTGGATATCGGGGGGGTCGGGTGGGCTAGGTCTGTTCAGTAACTCTTCAAAATACTCGGCCCATCTGTCGAGTTGGTCTGCTCTGTCTGCAATAGGCTTGCCTTCTTTGTCTTTTACTGGTCTTTCTGTATGGCCATACTTACCCGACAATCTTCTGGTAATGTCGTAGAGCTGTTTCATGTTGCCGCTGCCTGCTGCCTCTGCTGCCAGGCTGTCTGTGTAGGCCCTCTTGTCTGCCCTGATACTCCTCTTCACCTCGCGGTTGGCTTCCAAGTATTCCTCCTGTGCCCTTACTTTGGCTGCTCTCGTGCGACTGTTGTTGACCGCTGCTTTCTTCTGCTTCCTCGCTTCTATCTTCTTCAAGGTCTGTGCCGACAGCCAGTCCTTGTTGAACCCAACAGTGTCTTTGCAGGTTGAGTTCAGCGCCTCTCTAACTGCCTTCCACTGCTGCTCTGTGGTGACCGCCTCCTCTTCATTTACTAGCTCCTGTAGCGCTTGAAACCGGTTGGACAGCACCAGTTTGAACTCTTCTCTAACTCCAGTTTCTCTCAGGAGGCCTACATTATAGCGCTGTCTTCTTGTTGTCTCTGTGCGGCTTTTCTTTAGCTTGAGCTTCATTCTTAAGGTAAGCAGATGGTGGTCCGAGGCGACATCTGCTCCCCTCCTCACTCGAACATCTTGAAGGGATCTTCTAAATTTCTTGCTAATGCAGATATGGTCTATTTGGTTCTCTGTTGTATGGTCAGGTGAGACCCAAGTTGCTGTGTGTATTCTTCTGTGTGGGAAGATGCTGCCTCCAATGACAAGTCGGTTTAGAGCACAAAAGTCTACAAACCTCTCCCCGTTCTCACTCATCTCCGAGCCTAGTCCCTGTCTCCCCATCACCTCTTCGTATCCGGTGTTGTCCTCCCCTATTTTGGCATTAAAATCGCCCATGACGATGGTGATGTCTCGCTCCGCACATTTGTCCACGGCACTCTGGAGTCGGTCGTAGAACTCTTGTTTCTCTTCCTCGTCACTGTCATTGGTGGGCGCATAACACTGGATGACGTTCAGCTTGAGCTTTTTCTTGGTTCTAAAGGCTGCTGTGATAATTCTTGGCCCAAGAGGTTCCCAGCCCATCAGCGCTCTCTGTGCCACTGGTGACAGCATGAATGCTACTCCTTCTGTATGGGGGGCATTCTCCTCTTCATGACCTGAATACAGAATCATCTCCCCACTTAACAGCCTTTTCTGGCCAGACTGCGTCCATCTGGCTTCACTGATACCTAGCAGGGAAAGGTTGTACCTTTGCATTTCCGCTGCTATCTGGGCGGCCTTGCCGCTCTGGTACATGGTCTTGACGTTCCATGTGCCCATGGTTGTGTCCCTGGATAGAGAGAGGTGGCTCGGTCCTGTGGCTTCCGAAGACTTCCGGCTTTCACCACAGGACGTCATAAGTCTTCTAGTAGAAAGAAAGGAAAGGAATTACTGTTAGTCTTTTTGTTGGCGTTTTTGTAGCTATTTCCTTTTTTGCAGGGTGGGGAAGCTACCCCCATGCCCAACCCCCTTACTAGGAGGACCAGGGGTTTTCTGTCGGGGTCACCTTCCCTTAGACCATGTTGGTTCACGGCACCTTATTTCATTCGGTGCACCCCTCTCACGAGGGACCCCCTATCCACCACCCAGGGGACGCGCCTCAACGCCATATGGTCCCAGCGCGAGGGAGCCCCCTTGTGCATGCAGCAATATCAGCAGCAGTGGTGACTGCACAAGGTGGCGAAACAAGTAATGGCACCAGACTTATAATTTATATCCAATATTATATCAGGGATTAAAAATACAGCTATATGCATGCAATATGTGTAATCCTGTGTGACTCAAACTTCATCTACAGTGAAATATAATGGCACTTTCACATCTTTCCCTTCAAACATATATGTCCACATTCTGCATAACATTGACAGGGGTCACTTTCACTTTTTGATTAAGACCAAATACATTTCAGTCAGGTGTTGTACACTGTTATTTTGAAACCAAATGTATGACAATGAATGGTGAATTAAAATGCTTGATTCGTTACAGTGTTGGCTGATTTTGGCAAGATAAATGCTGGCTAGAAAACTGTGATAAACATCATTTTACACCCCATCGTCCACCCCTCCCCAGCTGGACACCTGCAAGAGAATTGAGATTTTGTAATACATGTACACTACAGTACCCACAGACTACTTTTGCACTTTCTTCAGCACTACACACCAGTTTGCATGATCATGAAAAGACTGCATTATCTCAACCTGAGGAATATAATTCCTGACAAGTTCCTCTAGTTCCCCCTCTCGAAACACATGATAAAAGCGACAAAGGTCTGTATTCAATTGTTCACAGTGTGTAGCAGTGGTTTTGTCAGCAGTCTGAGGAATAGGATTTTCTTCTTCTTGAGTGCTTGGACTCGTTTTTGTGACTGCATCTAAACTAGTGTTTCTCTCTTCGCCCCAATCAGTGTGAGTATTCTGTGGGTAACTTTTGTTGTTCTTGTCATGTAAGCAGCCATCTGCTGGTTGAGCATTAATTGTTTGGCCACTCTTTTGGCACTGACAATCCACAGAATCTGATGTGTGCTTTTGTCCTTCAATGCAATTGTCATGGAAAGGCAAACAGTCTGACACAGGCCCACATGCCTGAAGACTGCTCTGTGGAAATTCACGAATCTGGAAGTCTTCAGAACCTGGTAAAGCCTGAACACCGCATGGCATAAAACATGACGATGGTGAACACTGATCATTTTCTGATGATGTTTTAGAGAATGTGTTCTTAAGTCGCTTTATGACCATGCCTATGAAGGCTGCTGCTTTTTCTGTGACCTCAGTCTCCTCTCTAAAATTGGAATTAGCCTGGATTGTGTGAAACCCATTTTTCTCATGACATAGCACTCCACATTCTCTCTTGCTCATCCAATTTGTACTGGGAAAACCATCCTGATCCTTTCTGTCATCCGGGCCGTAAGTGATGTTTCTTGTGAGACATGCATCCTTCATGCCCACTGGTGATTGTCTCCCCATATTTCCCAGGAGCTTCTTATTTGAGGAAGAGCTGCAGGGATGTCCTGCCCAAAACGTTCTATATGGCAGCTTACCTAGAAACTCTGACTCTTCAGCAGGGTTTGTGCCTGTAATAGGATCACTCTGTATGCTGCTTTGATCATTGATTATATCAGGATCAATGGCAACATAAGAAGTCTGCTGACATTTAGAAGAAACAACAAAAACATCACTGTTATCATCACATGACAAAGAAGCACTGGCTGCAAGCACCAGAGGGTTTACATAGGAGCCAGCTCTCTTGTGATCTTTAGTAATCATTTGGTAACTGGATCCCTGGCAAAACAAACGCATGTTATCCGGCCTACAGTTCCTTGCACATGCACACCCACTGGCACTGTGTTGTTTTGGTGTGTAGCCAGAGGACGAAGAGCTGGCTGCACCAACCTTTCCCAATAAGCCCTTGTGTGGAGACTCATCATCACTGAAGGAGCTGCCAAAAGAGCCTGTCTTGTTTTTCTCCGCATCTGATGACATCAGGAAAGAAGACCACTGTCGTCTGCGATCATCACCTGAAAAACATGATGATGTAAAAGATACTACTGGTGCACTTCACTGCAAGCAAGGGAAAAAAAAATGCACCCGATAGAAAACATGCGTCACACAGTCTTTGGTATACACAGAAATCCTTGATAACAGTAATAATAATACAGCTTTTTTATACTCGTGCCCTTCCCTGACAGGCTCGGAGTACATATACTTTACAAGAAAAAAACATTTTCTCTAAATTTTTTAAACTTACAGGTCCATGTCATTATTCATATTTTACCAGTCGGGCATGCAGTTAATGCAAAATATCATGTAAGAAATTGTTTTTTCCAAAAGTGTTGGTCTGTTCATGAGCAGCGGCCAACTCTCAGTGGCCAAAACATCTTGTTTTTCCTTGAAAATGCCAGTGACCATAAACATAAAGCCAAAGTTACTGTGCCCTACATTTGTGTTTTTCTGCAACCATCACACAGTCGTTGCCTTGACCAGTGCGACTTTTGGCTCTTCCCTAAATTGAAAAAGATGCTGGCAAGGCAGAGTTTTCCCATATCCTGGACCTAGTAAAAGCCGTAAATTCACTGGTCCAACCCCGATCTTCATCAGAATACCACATCCCCTTCGATTCTTGTCTGAGGTAGCTGAAATTGTGTATAAACAGTGGGAGACAGTGCTATTACAAAATGTGAAAATATCAAGCAAATTGGGCCAGCGGTTTCAGTTTTACGGCACAACTATCATTACTTTTTTTAAGCACACCTTGTACATAAATTAAAATACAATCAAGACTTATTCACCTTTCTGTCAAATTTTGAAAATTGGAAATCTAGTGATCTTTTGCAGCATTTTCCTTTCATGACATAAAATCAGTTTTAATTTTTTTTTCAGCCACTGCAAAATTACTTCCCATAGAATGCTATTGGTGATGCTTGTGCTTGGCTATTTTTTAGCAATATGTTGTTACAAGGCGTTACTCAATGTAAGTTTACGGGCTTACCAGAGGAAAGACTGGTACATGTGATCTTTACAGAGGACATAGTCCTCAAGAAGTTGCAAAACCTGAACGCTTGCAAGGCGCCAGGGGTTGACGAAATTTCTCCAGCCGTACTGGTGGGAGCAGCAGAATCCGTAGCATATCCCCTGTCACTGATCTTTCAGGCTTCCTTGGACACCGGAGAGGTGCCAGTGGGGTGGAAAGAGGCAAATGTTGTGCCGATATTCAAAAAGGGTGCAAAATGTATAGCAGGAAACTACAGGCCGGTATCGTTGACTTCTCAGGTTGGGAAAGTCTTTGAAAGTGTTGTGCGGGATTCTCTGAACAATCACCTTGAGAGGCATCCGAGGCAGCCAACATGGTTTCTCAAAAGGAAAGTCCTGCCTGACAAACCTGCTCGTCTTCCTGGAGGACATGACACGCATGCTGGACAATGGGAAAGATGTAGACGTCATCTACCTTGACTATGCCAAGGCGTTCGACAAGGTCCCTCACAAACGGCTTATGGACAAGCTGAAAGCACACGGTGTAGATGGAAAAGTGCTGCAGTGGATGGAAGAATGGCTACGTGGCAGGAAGCAGAGAGTTGTGGTCAACGGACAAGCTTCTCCATGGGTAGATGTGACGAGCGGAGTTCCACAAGGATCCATTTTGGGGCCGACCTTGTTCCTGGTGTTCATTAATGACTTGGAGGACGATATGCTGACCAGCGTTCTAAAGTTTGCTGATCTCACTAAGATCTACGGCGACGTCTCCGACCCAGCGGGGAGCGACAAACTACAGCATGACCTTAAGGTAGCAGAAAGATGGTCAGAGAGGTGGCTGATGCAGTATAACGTGGACAAGTGCAAGACTCTGCATGCAGGCCGTAAAAACACTTGTCAGGCTTACACGCTGGGAGGACAAGAACTTGGAGCAGTGGAGGAAGAAAGGGACCTAGGCGTCATCATGCACAGGTCACTGTCGGTCAGTCGCCAGTGCTGCGTGGCAGCAAAATGAGCCAACAGAGCAGTGGGGCAGATCATGCGAACAGTTACAGCCAGAACTAGAGAAGTTATTGTCCCACTCTACAAAACAATTGTACGACCACATTTAGAGTATTGTATCCAAGCATGGCGACCATACCTCAAAAAAGACATCGCAGAGTTGGAAAAGGTGCAGAGGAGAGCTACAAGATCGATTACAGGGATTGGTTACCTGCCGTATGAGGAGAGACTGGCCTTTTGCAATTTGCAGAAATTGGAAGAAAGGAGAGACAGGGGAGATCTCATTGAGACTTTCAAGATCATAAAGGGACTTGAAAAAGTTTCTGCGGACATATTTTTTACTTCATGCCAGTCATCATTTTACCATAGAGGTCACAGCAGCAAACTGTTCAAAGGGAGGTCCAGACTGAATCTTAGAAAAAACTTTTTTTCCCAAAGAGTTGTGAACCCATGGAATGCTCTGAAACAATCAATTGTCGAAGCTGAAACTGTCAACCAGTTCAAGAACCGCCATGATAAAGAGACAGTTAAGGGGGTTAAAATAAGTTCTCAAACTTCCTACCCCGTTGGCCGCGCTCAGTGGCCACTCAGGTAAATTCAGGTAAATTCAGGTAAATACCAGATCCAGAAATAAACTCTTAACAAATTACTTAGTGGCAGATTACATAATACAGAAAAGTTACTTAGGCAAAGATTAATACTGATCCCTGCTTAAAATTTTTGATGTTTGAGTCTTACAAAAAATTAGTTTCTTAATCTTACTCTGATGATATATTAAAAAAATGTTCTACTCTAATTGAAAAGCACACATCTGTTTTTTTTTCCACTCTGCAAAATGTTCAAGGTCCAAAAAGTGGGAAACCTATTGCATTCTACAAAGCTCATAACAGTTCTGACAAATTAGTGTCTTTACATACTATGGGGTAAAGACAAGGGCAAGGAAACCAAAACAAACACACACACATCACATCTTCCCAGGCTAATTGTGTCCACCTTGTGTTTCAAAGTGGGTGCACATGAAAAAATGTGAATCATGCATTTTCGTCCTATTTATATTGAATGTGATGAGTCGACCTGCGAGAAGAGTGATCAGTTTTTATCATCTGTTAATCATTGAAGAGTGTTTGTGCTCAGTGAATTCTCCACGATGGTGTAGTTTCAGGACTGTGGACATTATATTTTGTAAGTTATTAATCTGTGAATTTTTCATTATATTTTACTATTGACTTTACATGGTCCATCCAGGTTGCGCTTCTAGTTACGTAAAGTGTAAGCGGCTCGGACTCTGCCTCGGCTAGTGAGGCTCTTAACGCGTGTTGTGTCACACTATTAGAATGGTCAGTCCTTGTCGCCACATCTCGTCATGCATGAGTGGTTTTGAAAGACTGGCCAGATGTTGAAGTGTCCTGTACTGTGTAACCGCGACTAACTCCAAGCTGATCAGCAAACATGTCGACACCCCGAGAATAAGCTGATTATGGCGGCACCACCATACTTCCACTATGTCAGTCACACGCTCCACTGCGGCCAGCTCAAGACTGTCTTTAGAAAAGATAATACGGACTAACGATCCAATTCAAGTGACTTTCGAAACCAAGGGCTGGAAGATACCCCTATGGCGAGGAGCCTATGCCGCCTGGTATAACCCTCTCCTGGAGAGACAGAGATAAAGACCATGAGGCGTTGAAAACCAGTGATCCAATCAGCCCGCCCTACCCCAGTGAACTTTATGAAACTATCATTCAGCTGTTAAACGGGACCCGGAAACTAATTACAGTAACACTGTTCTATACCACCGGGACAGGCCTAGCCCAAGGTAACTGCTGCAAAACTTGGGTTGACGAGTTCGGCGCACTGAGGGACAGTGTTGCCAAGATGGCCCACGCTCTAATCTCCCAGCCCCCTCAGGCCAGTCCTTCGCCCCCTCTTGCCGTTGATCCTGTCTTGGCTCAGTGCAGCTCAAGCAATGAAGTGTCAGACACCGCAGCGAACCCCAGACACCTGCCCTTAATGCCCTCCAGATCACCAGGTGTCTCCACCCAGCCAGGCGTAGAGAAATCCCCGCTGGCCCGCGACTCGACCTTCATTGTCCGCCCAGCGGGCGAGGGTAATCCCATTACCCCACCTAGCGGGACCTCTTCCCCCAGCGGCCCTAATGACTCCCCGCCGGTCAACACACTGGATCAACCTGATCAGGTCACGCCGCACCCTGATGTCATCAGTCCTCTCAGTGCTGATCTCATCACCAAGCCATTTACCAAGCTCTCTGCACTGTCAGGGGCCTGTACTGGAGTGGATGCTCATGATGCAAACCACCATCCACACACTACAGGCAGAGCTACATTTGACACGGAGAGAGCTGTCAGAAGTGAAAGCTCGCTGTGCCTCCTTGTCGGACAGCCAGGCACAGCTTGACAGTCTTGCCCGTGACAGTGACGTCAAACTGAAAAACTGTTCCAGGGCGATAGACAGATTTGTCACTGAAGCGATCAACTCATTGCTAGAGCCAGTGACAAAAACACAGCAAGGCCATACCAACTGCCTGAACCAGCTGGCGTCCTGCAAAGACAGCCATGCCAGCAAGCTACACGACATGGAGCGGCAGCTTAAGGCACCGAGTGCAGCAGCAGAGTCAAACAAACCCAAGCCTGCTCTCTCCGCCTCTCCCACCACCACATCCAAACCATCCTCCCTGAAGTCGACATCCCCCATTTCCCCCAAATCTTCAGGGAATAGTACTGTTCAGTACACCCCCACCCTGACGTCATCATCGAAAACATGTTTGCTGCCCTGTCAAATGGCGACAGGAAGAAGCAGGCTCCCGGTGCTGGTACTGATGACGGTGCCACACTCAATGCTGCCACCGACTCCCATGAGACCAATACCTCAGAATCACCGGTCACCCCGCTGGACAATCTGCAAGCCCAGACCATCAGGCCCGACGTTAACATGCTCATCATCGGCGACTCTGTCCTGAAAAGTGTCGATGCTCGGAGGATGTCTGTGGACGGCGCCGTTGTGCAGAACATGTCGGTGTTAGGGCTTAGTGTCAGCGAGCTGGCAGAATGGCTGCGCAATCAGCACCAGGCATGACACATCCGCAGAGTTGTGTTTCACGTCAGCATCAATGGCTGCATGCAGCAGGGCCCTGTCACCAAGCTGGCGTGGATACAGCTCCTCCGTCTTCCCCAATGCCCGCATTTAGGCCTCTGCCATCATGCCCCCGAGAGGTCAGAACCACCCCTTCTTTGTCCCCACCTCCATCTCCAATGACGCCCTTAGGGAGGCCTGTGAGCAGATGAGAATTCTGTTCACGCACCACACATCCATCTTTCTCACAGCCAACAGAGCCCCCCAAAAGAAGCTCTACCAGGACTGCACCCACCCGAGTCCTGCTGGTGCCATGAAGCTGGCACTGAACATTCGCTTTACAGGCGTTCTACGCCAGTCCCACAGTGGACACGGGATGGAGAAGAGCCACCGCGCCAGAAGCCAACCTCTTCACATCTACAACCAGAAGCAAGAGTCCCTCAGGCCATTCAGCAGAGCCAGACACCAACAGCAGGACCTGAGACGCGGTAATGGGACTCTGCAGAACTACGAGCAACCACAGCGTGACCAGCTTCAGGCCCACAACACCCGCCCACGCCTTTCCCCCGCGTCCTCCGAAAGGTCAGGGCGGGCCAGTCATGACGTAACAGGGAGAATTCCCCAACATGCCAGCGGCTAGGGCTTACATACCAGCCGGTCACCCCTTCGCTGCGCCTGGCATAGTTACAGCAAAACCGCCACCCAGAGGGTGGGAACAATTGCCGCCAATAGAGACAACTCCTCCCAATGCCCTACAAACAATGCAGCTTATGGCACAGCTGCTGCTGCCGTATCTACCTGCATGTGTTTAATTGTTCACCTCTTCAATACCGGAACACAGAGACCTCTGTGGAACGAAACTAACTTGACAATCTGAATGCAAAAAGGCACAGATCCTCATGCACCCCTGCAGCTGCACGGGCTCAGGACGCCTGCTGACTACAAAATGCAAATGCAAGAGGCATAGATCCTCATGAGCCCTTGCAGCTGCCCTGGCTCATGTGGATAGATACCTCATGCTGACTGCAAATTCTAAATGTAGAGGGCATAGATCCTCATGCGCCCCTGCGGTTGCACGGTCTCTGGAGGATAGATACCTCATGCAGGCTGCGACTACCTATTCAAATGCAAGAGGCATGGATCCTCGTGAGCCCCTGCAGATGCACGGGCTTATGAGGATAAATACCACATGCCATATCTACAAGCCTCAAATGCAAAAGACATAGATCCGCATGAGCTCCTGCAGGTGCATGTGCTCGTAAGGATAGCTGCCTCATGCAGTTTACACTCACATCTGTGTTTCTCACGAGTGTAAATTAGTATGTTTAGTACTGCATGATAAAAGTGTGTATGGTGCCTTATCTCCATAGCTTCTGTCGATACACGATTGACTTGCCCGGACTTCTGGACTTCTCTTACATCTTTTGCGGACTAGACCGAGTGTCTTAAGTGAATGCTGTGTTGGTGTAGCGCTTTCACTTACATTCCACTGAGCACCTCCGTTTGGAAGCTTTATTTCGTCATCATTGCATGTATTTATCCACGGCAGCACAAACAATTCCTAACCAGACGTGGAGTATTTTGACATTGCTCCTTCAGGGTAGCAGACATTGATATTTCCCGTATACACTTAATAATAATAATAATTACGGTATTTATAATGCGCTTATCTTATAATAATTATAACTCTAAGCGCGCACTCACAACTCACGCACGCATGCGCACGCTTTAGACAATGACTCACGTACCACAAATAGTGAAATACATTACGACAGTCAGCTTGGGGTGGGGAGTGTGGTGGTATAGTGCTAGAACTGTTGAAAGAGGTGAGTTTTGAGGGCGGACTGGAAGGAGGAGAGAGTGTTTCTGACGGAGAGAGAGTGGGAGAGTGTTCCAGGTGGATGGACCATATACTGAGAAGGAGCGGGGGCCGAAAGTGCTGAGTTTGGTGCGGGGGATGTGGAGGTGGAGAGGGTCGGAGGCGGAGTGGAGGGAGCGGGGAGGAGTGTAGGGGTCATCATCATCATCATCATCAGTCCCTTGCCCGAACTGGGCGTTGGGGGGACTGAAAGGCAGCAGCAACAGACAGTGCTCTCCACTGAGTTCTATTTTGGGCGGTGGCAAGCAAGTCTGACATCTCGAGTTCGGTCCATTCTTTTATGTTTGCGACCCAACTCTTTCTCTGACGACCTCGCCGACGACTTCCTTCGAGAGTGCCTTGCAGGATAGTCTTGGACAAGGTGTTGTGTCGGGTCACGTGGCCAAACCAAGCAAGCTTGCGCCGTTTCACGGTTGCCAGAAGGGGTTCATGTGGGCCCACCAGGGAAGTGACGATGCTCCGTACATATTCGTTGGTCTTGTGCTCGCGGTACGAGATGCGGAGCAACTTCCTCAGGCACTTGTTCTCAAAGGCCTGGATTTTCTTTTCTGAGTCTGCAAGCAGTGTCCAAGTCTCACAGCCGTAGAGTAGAATAGACACTATGAGGGACTTGTAAAGCCTGTACTTGATGGTGAAGCTGATGGAGTTACTTCGCCATATCCTGTCCAGCCTGGCCATTGCGGATGTTGCTGTACCTATCCTGATACGGATCTCTGCTATGCAACTACCGTCTTTGGATAGGGTGGCTCCCAAGTACTTGAAGCTATTGACCTCTTCTAGCTTTTGGCCATTCATGTGAATGTTGCTGCTGCTGTCGCTTGTGGTGTTGATCATCACTTTGCTTTTATCCGTACTGATCTCCATGCCATAAGACCCTGCGCTACTTGAAAGTTTGTCTGTCAGGTTTTGGAGCTCACTATTGCTGCCTGCCATGAGGTCAATGTCGTCTGCGAATCGAAGATTGCACAGGGATCTGCCACCAATAGAGATTGAAGTATGGTGGTCGTGGAGGGTTTCCTGCATGATCTTCTCCAGGAATATGTTGAAAAGGACAGGAGAGAGCAGGCATCCTTGACGGACACCGATCGTCGTCCTGAAGAACTCGCCTGACTGATTGTTAAGTAGAACCGCGCTGCAGGCGTTCTTGTAAAGCGCTTCTATCATTTGGATCAGTCCCTCCTCTATGTTGAACGATCTCATGACTTGCCAGAGTCCGTCGTGCCAGACGCGATCAAATGCTTTCCTGAAATCAATGAAGTTGTGGTAGAGTTCGCGCTGATGCTGCAGATGTTTCTCGATCAGGACGCGGCAGTTGAAAATCTGCTCTACAGTGCTTCTTCCAACTCTGAAGCCAGCCTGTTCTTCTGCCAGCAGTTCCTCGGCGAAAGTTTTGAGGCGGTTGAGAATGATTCTAAGCATTACTTTGCTAGGGTGACTTATCAGACTGATAGTTCTGTAGTTCTGGCACTGTTTCAGGTTTCCTTTTTTGGGGAGCGGGATCACTAGAGACTGTGTCCATTCTACTGGCCATTTCTTTTGCTCCCAGATCTTTTGACAGAGTGTAGTGAGGACCTTCGTTGTTACTTCTCCTCCATGCTTCAACAGTTCAGCAGGTACGTTGTCTACACCTGGAGACTTTCCTCCCTTCAGGCCGCGTACGGCTGCTTCCACCTCTTCAGCTAACACTGGCAGGTCTTCAGCCTTCCTGGCCCCAGCCTGGTTGTTTTGGAGGATGCTGGTGTCTGGCTCAGCCTTGTAGTTATACAAGTCTCGGCAGTACTCAGTCCATCTGTTTAGTACAACAGTGTTTTCCGTAAGGAGTTGGCCGCTGCTGTCTTCGATGACTGTGGCTGTTCGCTGTTGAGTCTTGGTGAGGGTCCTTAGCGTTTCATAAGCCTTCTTGCTGTTGCCATTTGCCATGCCCTCTTCCACGCTACAACACTGGTCTTCAATCCAATCTTCTTTGGCTTCTTTCATCCTCTTCCTGATCTTCTTGTTGACAAGTCTGTACTTGTTTGCTGATGTGAGGTCTTGGCCTCTCTTTTTCTTCCAGGCTCTCCTCTCATCACAGAGATCGAGGATGTCATCGGTGACCCAGGGCTGTTTGCGCTTCCTCTGCTTCCCCAGCACTTCTTCTGCTGTAGAAAGTAACACCTCTTTTATATTTCCAGCAAGGGTGTCTACGTCGCAGTCCAAAGTAGCCAAGGCTGCAAATCTGCCTCCCACCTGGGCTTGGAAGAGCTCTTCTACTTCCGGGTCTTTTAGCTTCTGGAGGTCGAATCTGATGCGAGGGTTCTTGCTATCTCGTTTCAATGCCAGCTTCAACTTGAGGCTAGTAAGGACGAGGTTGTGGTCGCTGCCAATATCAGCGCCAGGAAAGGACCTCGTTTGTGCTTTGTTAACGCTGGATTTGAATCGTCGAGGCAGCAAGATGAAGTCAATCTGGTTATGGACCAGGCCTCCTGGCGATTGCCATGTCACTGTTCTTGACTTCTTGTGTGGATGGAGGGTATTAGCAACGGTGAGACGGTGACTCTCTGCGAACTCTAAAAGTCGCAGGCCTCTGTCATTTGTTTCTCCAAGGCCAAACTTGCCAGCTGTTCCTGCCCATTGTTGGTAGGCGTCAGGGCCGATCTTTGCATTCCAGTCACCGAGGACAGTCAGAATGTCTTTCTTAGGTGTTTTCTTGATGATGTTGTCCAGTTGTTCGTAAAATTCTTCTAATTCTTCATCATCATGGTCAGCTGTTGGAGCGTATACTTGTATGATAGTGATGTTGTGCGGTCGGGCGTGTAGGGGTGAAGTAAGTTTAAGAGATAGGCAGGAGCGCAGTTGTTCAGGGATTTGTAGCAGAGAGACAGAATCTTGTATTGGATGCGTTGGGGGATGGGAAGCCAGTGAAGGAGTTTGAGCAGGGGAGTGATATGGTCGGATTTTTTCTTTCTGAGGACGAGGTGGGCAGCATTGTTCTGGACGCGCTGGAGAGTGAAAGCGATGGAGTGAGGAGGCCGGAAAGGATAGAGTTGCAGTAGTCGATGCGAGATAGGATGAGAGAGACAGCAAGTTTGGTGGCAGCTTCGGTAGTGAGGTATTTTCTGATCTGACTGATGCGGCGGGGGTGGAAGTAGCATGCCTGGGCCGTGGCGGAGATGAAGCTGGTCATGGAAAGAGAGGAATCGAGGATAACGCCGAGGTTTTTGGCTGAGTCAGAGAGGGAGATGGGGGTGCTGTTGAGTTGAAGGTGGAGAGAGGGAGGGAGCTGGGAAAGTTTCTGGCGAGTGCCTACCAGCATGGCTTCTGTTTTGTCGTCATCCAGTTTTTCACGTCTTCGTAGCAGTCAGCCTTGCGAGTCAGTAGTGACTGAGTGTTGTCGAGTTTGTCTTTGTCTAGTAGTTGTGAGTCGTCAGCGTAGAGGTGGTGGTTTACGTGGTGAGACTGGATGATGTTGGACAGGGGAGAGGTGTAGAGTGTGAAAAGAACCGGGCCCAGGACGGACCCCTGTGGAACTCCGCAGGAGAGCGTGACTGGGTTGGACGAGACGCCGTCGATGGTGACAGACTGCTGTCTGTCGAAGAGGTAGGAGAGAAACCAGGAGTGAGCAGAGTCAGTGATGCCAAAGGAGTGGTGAAGGCGGTGGAGGAGGATAGAGTGGTCTATAGTGTCGAAGGCGGCAGAGAGGTCGAGTAGCGTAAGAAGGGAGATATTGCCCGAGTCGGTGGAGAGAAGCAGGTCGTTTATGATATGTAGAAGGGCTGTTTCAGTGCTGTGATGTTTGCGATAGGCAGACTGGAAGGGACTGAGGAGGTTGTTGTCGGCGAGGTGGAGATTGAGCTGGTTGAGAACGACCTTCTCAAGAAGCTTGGACAGGAAAGATTGATTGTACATTGCTTAACGTCCCGACAGCAACAAGGCTTTCTCAGGACGTGCCTGCACTGCTTGTGAAAAAAAATAAATAAACAGAAAATTGAATGTATGTCGCCAGCCGGTCAAATACGTTACATAAACCTACAACATGGGGCCTAAATAAAGCTAAGACCATTTAGCAGCACACATCCAATATCAAGAGCTACAGGCAGTGCAGACAGTAGGGAGAGTTTTAAAAAGGCAAATACAGGTGAATGGACAAAGGGTAGACAGAAACACATGCCCCAGAATAGAGAGAAAAACCCACCCTGTGGGGCTGACCAGGGTGACCCTGGGAACTAAAAAATACCTAACCCCACCCAAGTCCCCCAAGGCAGACCCGGGTGGGGTTGGACAGGAAAGAGAGATTGGAGACTGGACGATAGTTTTTGAGTTCGTTTGGGTCGAGGTTGTGTTTTTTGAGGAGAGGATGGACGATGGCGGATTGAAGATATCAGGGATGGAGCCGTTCTCTAGAGATGTGTTGATGATTTCAGTAATGAAGGGCAGAAGTTTTGGAAAGTCCTCCCGGTAGAGAGAAGCTGGGAGAGGGTCTAGTTCACAGGTTTTGAGAGGCATGGACTTTATGAACTTGAGGACTTTGTCCTGAGAGACGGGCCGGAAGGACAAGAGGGGGGGGGGGGGGGGGTGCCGGAAAAGGGGGTGTCGGGAGGGCAAGGTGGAGAAGGCAGAGTGTTAAGTGTGTTGCGCAGAGTTTGGATTTTGTCGGAAAAATAGGTGGAAAAAGCGGACGGAAGTTCTTCTTTGCTGTGTGTAGAGAAGTACCCAACGGAGAAAGAAACACGCTTAGAAAAGATGGGTACAACACAATTTATTAATATTTCGGGTAAATACCCTTTGTCAAAATCCTGGAATCCACTTCTTCCAAAACCCTCTACGCTACCATGAACACACTCCTAGGCATTTCTAAAGACTCTCCTCTCCCCAACTGGTTTGCTGTGTGTGTTGGGGAGAGGAGAGTCTTTAGAAATGCCTAGGAGTGTGTTCATGGTAGCGTAGAGGGTTTTGGAAGAAGTGGATTCCAGGATTTTGTTTTGGAGGTGTTTACGTTTGGAGTCGGAGATCATTCTGCAGACTTTTTGGATCTAATTGTTTGGAAGATCTGTCTGTGAACGGTGAGGTCAGATGAGCACCAGCAGCGTTCCGCTTGTCGGCGCTCGCGCATGGCCTCAGCTATGTCGTCAGTGAGCCAGGGGGAAGGGGGGTCGGTTGGGTATGGAGGAGGTGGTGATAGGTGCATGGGTGTCTAGAAGTTTTCGAAGGGAGGAGTCGAAATGGGATGCAAGATCAGGAGAGGAGGCGGGGTCCAGGAGAAGGTCAACAGCTTCGTTGAAGAAGCTCTCTCGGTTGACAGATTTTAGTTTGCGACGAGAGACAAGGAGCTTGTTTTTTTTCGGGGAGGTAGGTTGAGGGAGACGAGAATAGCGAGGTGGTCAGAGGGAAGCACAGAGGAGGTGTCAGAGTCGAGAAAGAGTTGATTGGAGGTGCGGGTGATGATCCAGTCGAGGGTGTGGCCGAGTCAGTGGGTGGGTTTGGTGATGTGTAAGATTGTGGTTTGAAAGTGATGTGCAAAGGTGTTTTGTGTCAGGGTGGTCGGGTTTGTCGACTTCAGTTGTGGGAGAGCTTTTTTTGCAACGCTCAGCTCTTGTAATCCCTGAACGTTTGATTATCACATTAATTTTTGTCTTCATACTTTATTGTTTTCTTTGTTTTGTTTTCTCTTTACATTGGCTTTCCATCTTTGATTGACGTTTGCTTAACCACCACTATTGCAGGTGCTATTTTATTGTGAAACAAAATACAGCTGTTAGCGAAATACTCATGGCTAGAGGCAAACAAAAAGAACATAAATTACGAGTGGGTCACCTCAATGTTTTTCATCTTTATAATAAGGCATCTGACCTTTCGGCATTTCTTAACAGTCCCACACCGTTCGACATTTTCAGCCTTACCAAGTCACCCCTAAATTCAAATATCAGTGATGATGCCATGAAAATTCCTATTTTAGTATCATAAGAAGAGATTCCTCCTGTCACAGTCAAACAGGCATTGCTGTATATGTTCATCACTCTATTGAACACTTAGTCCGTAGGCGTAAAGACTTAGAAACGGCTGAAATAGAGTGTGTGTGGATTGAGGTCAAAAGCCCGTACTGCTCGCCGTCATTTGTCCGTTTTCTTTACCACAATCCGGCGTCTACCTTCGAGTGGTATGACAATTTTACTACTAACCTAGACAAAGTGTGTAAAGGGCAAAATGACGTCATTCTTTAGATATGCTTAAACCCCATCCTGCATCGGCCACTACATCTTCTTTATTTGGCCTGGTACAGGTAGTTAAATCCCCTACCAGAATTACTGCCACGAGCTCTACGCTCATTGACCACGTCTATACAAACAAACCACAAGTGGTCACCGATGTTAGTGTCTCAGATCTTAGTGTTAGTGATTTGTTGCTGGTCTATAAAACTCCCCAAATTAAAAACACATCGTCATACCACAACGACCTACAGGTCGTTTAAGCATTTCAAACGTAATGAGTTTCTACACGATCTTAGTAACACTCCTTATGACCAGGTCCTTCTCACAGATGATCCATATATTGCGCTCTCCACTTGGTACAGATTATTCCTTGGAGTATTAGACAGACATGCGCTGATTAGAACAAAAAGAGTAAACAGTGAGATACTTCCCCCTTGATTGACAAAAGAAATAAAGCATGCCATATCAGTGCGAAATGACCTAAAAAGAGAAAAGAAATTTGATGAATTTAAAAACCAGCGAAACCGTGTGAGGTCAATGGTGCATGCCGCGAGGAGAGACTTTATCCGCAACACTGTCACGGACACAAAGATGGGTCAGCATTGTGGTGGGTACTGAATTCGATCACCCGAGGCAATAGCAGTAGGTCAACAGCCATCCCCAGCAATCTCTCCGTCGACACATTCAACGAACAACATTATCTGTCTGTTGCGGATTTGATAACTACTCCTAGTCGTGATACAGAGGCTGACATATACCCCGATTACTTAGTTAATTTCTGCAAAAGAAAAACAACTGGCACACCACCATTTAATATCCCCGTACTTGCTGTGCACGAAGTGGGCAAACTAATTAGTGACCTAGCTAATAAGAAATCCTCTGGCCATGATGATAATTATCAACCCACAAATATTAAAGTTGTCTGTACCATACATCATAGAGACCCTTACTTATCTTTACAACTTATGTATTCAAAAAAATGTATTCCCTACAGACCTTAAAGTCGCAAAAGTCGTTCCACTGCCAAAATCAAAAGATCGCACCGACCCTAACAACAATAGACCCATTTCTCTGCTGTCAGTATTATCTAAACCCCTCGAAAGGCATATATACATAAACACCTGACTGACTACTTAGAATCCTGAAAGTTGCACCATTCGTCTCAGTCAGGATTTCGCCCTCGGCACTCATATCATACGGCTTTGAGCAGATTAACAGACACCTGGCTTTCAAATATGAATAATTCGCAGCTGACAGGTGTAATTTATCTTGACTTTAAAAAGACTTTCGACTTAGTGAACCATACAATATTGATTTGCAAACTCAAGCATTATCTTCGGAACGACATGGCTGTTTCATTTTTTACGTCATACCTTGAAAACAGGAAACAGAAAGTAATTGCTAATGGAGCATACTCTTCTACTAAAGATGTTAAACTTGGGGTTCCGCAGGAGTCAATCTTAGGTCCTCTTTTATTTTGTATTTACAATGACCTACCTCTAAGTGTCACCTACGAAGCAACACAGTGTGATTTGTTCGCCGATGATACCTCAATCCACACAGCTAACAAAGACATAAGTGTAGTTGAAAACGGCCTTCAAAAAAGTCTCGACGATATATCAGCATGGTGTTAAGTCAACTCAATGAATCTGCATCCTACTAAAACAAAATCTATGATTATTGCAACATGCCAAAAGCACCAGTTGAAACCATTAAAGCTTAATCTATCACTCGGCGACGACATCATAGAACCAGTAGCCGAACATCGTCTATTGGGGGTCACAATTGATAATCAGCTGAGGTGGCAGATGCACATTGACAATGTCTGTAAAACAGTCTCTAGAAATGTCTTTGTGTTATCGAAATTAAAGTATTACACAGATAGTGAAACCAGAAAATTGTTCAGTAATGCACACATCATCGATCATGTCACATATAAACTACGCATCGACAGTGTGGGATTGTTGCAGTGATGTCCACTTAAAAAGACTAAATTTTTTACATAGGAGAATGGCAAAATTAATTCTTCCCGACACACATTTGACGACCGAGGAAAAACTCAGTAAAGCTGGATTCCCACCCCTTCAAAATCATTTTAAATTTAACAAAGGGGTACTGATGTTTAAAGTGTGGAACCATAGCGCTCCAGAATATCTAAGAGAGTTGTTTAAAAAATCAGATTCCTGCTATGGCAATATATGAGGGGTCCTTATATTGTTCCAAAACCCCGAATAGATATATTTAAATCTACTTTGTCATTTGCGGGTTCCACACTGTGGAACTCACTCCCACATCACGTTAATGCCACTCTGACATTATCTCGTTTCAAGACAAGTCTTTATAGATATCTGACATCACTCAATAATATCTAGTTATACGTAGACACACGAATGTACATATAATATTCTAACAATCATGTGTATGTGCGTGTGTGTGTGTGTGTGGAAGAGCGGGTGCGTTGTGCGTAAATGCGTGTGTTTGTGTTTAGTGGACTATATATTTTGTATCACTGTGCTTTGATGTCCCTGTTTTATGTATATTTTGTACTTAGTTAGTCGTAGTTGTAGCAACGGCAGGTACGAAAAATGACATAGTCACTGACTGTATTAATATCTTCACCGTTGTAAAATAAAGATTCATTGATTCACCTCGCAACACAACACTCAATAAACGGAACTAATCAGCACAGGCAGGGAGAGTTGACACCAGTAATCTAAAATCAATGGCCATAAGCACCTCTTTACGTCCACATTATCTTCTGTAGCACACTGCTTAGTGTTTTTCAGAACAGATGTGCATTAGCAGCAAACAGTAATGCTAATACTCTGTAATGCTAATAGCCTGTAAATGAAAATCAATAAAATGATATACTGCTACAGAAATCATTGTTTCAATCGTCAGCATTAAATGTAAACATGACATTTTGTATTTAAGTGTTTAGGAGTGTTTTCAAATTATGTTAATCTTCTCTGACAGTAATTCTCTGCTGCTTTTCTTTTGAAACTATGAGGAACAATAACAAAGTTTTCTAAATTAATTAAACAGCTAGCAGTGTGACTGTTACTGTACCACTGCCAGTCAGGCATGTTCCTAATGAAAACTTAGATGCTTTAACCCTTTGAGCATTGGAAGTGGTTTTAGACGCGATAATTTCTACAGGAATCATCATGACAAAAAACGCTACCATCACGCAAAGGGTCAGCACATGACCACAACAATGACAAATATATTTGTTAGACTGACAGAACCACAATGTGTACACACACATGCAATTTCATCACAGATGCATGGGTGGGACCGAAAAAAAGTTGAATCCTGAAGCGAGGGTCTTAGGGCACTTTTTAAGTGAAAAAAAAAAATTCTTCTTTTGAATCCGAAAATCCGGCTGTAGCCGGAAAAGTCCCACCCATGTAGATGTAACGCCATTGGAAGCACATTTTGAAACTTTTAACCCTTTTCATCCTGATACACTACTGCTTGAAATTAATTTAACTGTGATAGTTCAAGGGTGGTGCCAGAATAGCTTGGTGCCTGAGGCGCCAAGCTATTCTGTCACCATCCTTGAACTAAAATGGTTGATGGGGGTAAAGATTCTAGATTCGGTGTACGTCTTCTTTTTCAACTGCGTAACCATTTTCTGGGGTTTGCTTACGTCAGCAAAAGCAAGAAAGGGCAAACATTTTGCACTCATCATTTTAGGAGTGCTCACTGAAGAGCACACCTTCTTTACACCTTATGGATGCTAGCTTCAGTTGTACAGACATGAATCTGTTATGAATGCAAAGAAGAAAAAGATGCAGTCATTGTTTGACTAAGAAGTAAGATGCTGGTCGGCTGAGAAGATAGGGAAGAGTGGACTGGAAAGGATAAGTGGTCTGGAATGTAGCACTCATTTATTGGTCAAGATATTCATGTCTTTCGTCAAATCTATATTTTTTTCATTTGACGGATACACGTCTGTGTCATAGAAAGTACTGGTTAGACAAATCTTCAAGAGTAGCAAGTCTCATTAAATAAAGTCCGAGTTGAATATCTGGTGTTGTTTGCCGTCATTGTCATATATTCAGCTGTTAAAAAAGTTTGTTGATTGAGATGGGGGAAGTTTTGATTGATCCTCCTCGTTTCCTCTGCTGAATTCCGTCTGACAGCATCTTGAAGTGTTTGTCTAAATAAAATTAAAAGCAACCGAAACTATTTGTTGCTCAATGTGATTTTCTTTTATCTATAGTAAGAAACTGACAAAAAGATTGATTGATTGATTGTACATTGCTTAACGTCCTGACAGCAACAAGACTTTCTCAGGACGTGCCTGCACTGCTTGTGATAAAAAATTCATTTTTCTTTAAAAGGTATTTTTTCGAAAAATACTTACCGATGACATGACTACCTGGAGTGTCCACTCCTTGCTCAATTCTAGCCTAAGAACCCGTTGTGTAAACACAACCCGGGAGGCACTCGGGGAACCCCCAGAGGGATCGAGAGTTGTCTCCCGCTCCTACCCACCAGCCCTATTCACCTGTGAACTCCAGTCACGAAATTAGGCTCACCAGCGGCAAGCGGGGCAGGTGGGAGGGTCCTTCGAGTCATGTCATCGGCAAGTATTTTTCGAAAAAATACCTTTTAAAGAAAAATGAATTTGTTTCTTCAAAAACATTACCGATGACATGACTACCTGGAGAATGCCGAACAGGAGGAGGGTGCCGCACCTCCCAGATGGTTTTCTCTAGGCTCATGGCCCCCTCCTCTCCTCCGACACTCTGCACTCCCTAATAGGTGCATACCTACGGCGCCTGTGGCGCCGGGAGTGTTGTGCCGCTGTGACGTCCCCCACCAAGGCGAGGTTGTCTCGCTACCCTGCCAGATCCCGTAGATAGAAGCGGGCGAAAGTAGATTCTGATCGCCAGCCCACCGCAGCCATGATGTCCTTGACAGCGCAGTTCCTGTCGAAGGCTACGCTCGTGGCCATGGCCCGTACTTCGTGCGCCCGAATCTTTAGGCTCTTCGCTCCCTGAGGGGAGAGATCGACATATGCTGAGCGAATCACCCAGCAAAGCCAGGAAGAGACTGTCTGTGCTGTAATGTCGTTTCTTCCTGTTTTTAAAGGTAGGAAGAGGCGTGAGCGTCCCCTCCGGACGGCTCTGGTTCGTCGCAAGTACACTCTGAGGGCTCGTACAGGATCTTGTTGCCTGGTCTCTCTGGGGAAGTCCTTCCCGCGTAACGGTCGTAAGGTGATAACCTGTGGCGCCGTCAGTGGAGACCTAGTCTTGGCAATGAAGGCAGGGTCGGTCACCAGTTGGACCGAGTGATCAGCTCGAAATTGCAGGCATGTAGGCTGGACTGATAGAGCGTGTATCTCACTTACTCGTGCCGCGGTGGCGAGCGCCAGCAGGAAGCAGGTCTTCCGTGTCACATCCGCAAGACTGGCCAGCGGTAGTGGTTCGAAACGTGGTGAGTTTAGCCAGGTAAGAACCCATGGTAAATCCCAGCGGGGAAGAAGTGAGCGAGAGGCAGGCCTTTGTAGTCCGAAGTGTGACATAAGATCTGCCAGGTCCTTACACGCGCCGGGGTCCGCGCGGCCGAGATGCCGGTAGGTGTCGGCAATCATTGAGAGATATCCCCGAATGGTAATAGGGGCCAGTCCTTGGTCTCCGAAGAGCCAGAGGAAGAAGTCCGCAAGTTGAGGGGTAGTCAGTTCGGTGGGGGAGAGACGACGGTCGCTGCACCAGGTACAGAGTACCCTCCATTTCCCCTCATAGATACGTCTAGTCGAGGGCTTGCGAGCTGTAGCGATCGCTTCCACTGCAGCACCCGAGAAGCCTCTAGCTGAGAGGGCTTGCCGCACAACCTCCAGGCGTGTAGCAGTAAGCGTTCCGGACAAGGGTGGAACAGCGCCTGACGTGGCTGCTTGAGCATAGTGCGGGGCGTGGGGAGCAGTAGAGGCGGGTGCGTGGCGAGGCTGATCAGGTCGGTGGACCAGGAACGAGTCCAAGCGAACGGGGCGACCAGGAGCAGGATCGCATTGGTTCCTCGCAGCTTTAGGAGGACTTTGGGGACAAGGACTGTCGGGGGAAAGGCGTACGCTATGAGTCCGTCCCAGGGAATGGATAAGGCGTCGACCACCCAAGCCAGGGGATCCGGTACTGGGGAAACGAAGAGGGGAAGCTGGTGATTCCACCTCGTGGCGAACAGGTCCACCATCGGGGTCTCCCAGTGAGAGCAAATCATCCGGAAAATGTCCTGGCGTAGCGTCCATTCCGTGTGAATGAGCTGTCCTCGGCGAGATAGGGAGTCCGCTAAAACGTTCAGGCGACCGGGAATATGGCGAGCGCTGAGAGTCAGATCGCGGTCCTCGCACCATCGCATCAATCGGAACAGTAGCATGCAAAGATCGGGTGAATGAGTTCCTCCCTGCTTCTGTATATACGCTACCACTGTCGAGTTGTCCGAAAGGACGAGAAGATGCTGGTGTCTGAGTTGCTCTTCCCAAACGATGATGGCCTGCCACACCGCTTGCAGTTCCAACCAGTTGCTGTGTTTGTCCGCGAACTCCGGAGGCCAGAGGCCGGACGTCGTGGTGAACTGAGGAAGCAGGTGGGCTCCCCAACCAGCCCGACTCGCGTCGACACACAGGAAGAGGTGCGGGGATGGTGAGGAAATGGGGACTCCCAGAGCCAACCAGGCTCTGTCGGTCCACCGTAAGAGGTGGGGGCGTACCAACGGGGACACGGGGACGATCGTGGTCAAGTCGCCCGAGGAGGGACGCCAGAGCAGTAGGAGATGAAGTTGTAGCGGTCGGGAGTAGAGACGCCCGAGGGGGATAAGATCTGCTGCTGCGTTGATCAGGCCCAGAAGCTGAAGCCAGACCCTGGCGGGGGCTGCCTGTTGCTGATCTACCAACGCGGCGAGAGCGGATAACTTCACAATCCGTTTCTCTGGCAAGAGTACCCTGTTGCGGTCCGTGACAAACTCCATGCCTAGATGGATGAAGTGGCGCGCCGGAGTGAAGTCCGACTTTCCGGTGTTGATCAGGAAACCCAACCGGTAAAGCAGCTGTAAAAGAGCGTCCCTGTCTGCCGCAAGCGCGGTCTCCACCTGATTTCTCAAGAGTAGGTCGTCGAGATAATTCGACATCGGACTGGATGACGACTGCCTCGCCTTGGCCACTACAGCATCCATGATGCGGGTGAAGGCCCAGGGGCTGAGGTTGAGACCGAACGGCAGGGCGCGAAACTGGTAAATCACTCCTTCGAACGCGAAGTGCAGGTACTTCCTGGCAGAAGCGTGCATGGGAACATGTAGGTAGGCGTCGGACAGATCTAAACTGACCGCGTAGTCCATGGGTTGAACCGCCGCACGAAGAGCCCTGGTCGTCTCCATCCGAAAGGAAGGGGCCGCGATGAAGGCGTTCAGCGCCGACAGATCTATGACTGGCCGCCACTTGCCGCCGGGCTTGGGCACCACAGTCGGCTGTAAAAGGCGGTCGAGTCCGTACGCTGCACTATCTCTGTGGCCTCCTTCGACAGGAGAGCCGCGACTTCTCCTCGCAGAGCGGCGGCCTTGAGGGCGTCGGACGGTACCTCTGTCCAAAGTGGAATGGAGCGCAAGGGCGGAGGAGAGCGGAACGAGATCCGTAATCCTCTGGTGACTACGTCCAAAACCCAGGGCTCGTCTCGAAACAGCGAGCGCCACTCCTCGCTGAATCGTGCTAGCCTCCCGCCGACTGGAGCCCCGACGACGGTCGGCGGGGGCGGAAATGGGGACAAGTCAGGTGGCCCGCCCGCGCCCAGGGCGACGGGCGGGACGGGGCCAGGCGGGGGCAGGGGCGCTAGCTGGGCCAGGGCGACGGAAGGACGGGCGACGGCGCAGCGCAGCTCGTGGCGGGGCAGACGGGTCCGAGGTGACACGTTTATGGGCCTGCAAGGAGCGCCCCAGGGCCGTGCGGGCGGGAGGAAAGCGTTGCTTGACAGCCTTGCGAGGCCAACGGTCGGAGTTGGAGTCCTTCACCGTCTGCCAAGTATCCCCGAAGAGCAGAGACCCTCCCAGAGGGGCCCGACGTAGCTGAGTACTCAGGTCGACCGGCATTCCACTGCAAGCTTGTAGGACGGCGTCTCGACGCATGAGGTCGCAGTTAGCCGCAGCCGCCATCGCGTTAACCGATGAGTGATAAGCAGCGCGGTTCCCAGCCTCCACCATGAGTAGTAGGTCTCCCAGGAGGGGAGACAGAGCAGGCTGCCAAGCTTCCTCGAGACGTCGGATGAAAGCCTGAGTCAGCAAGTCCAAGAAACCGGAGCAGGCGAGCGTGTTCCGGACCAGCGACGCCGTCCTATCCAGTCCCCGTGGGAAGGACCGTTTCAACATAGAAGCCCCTCCGGCTTGCATCAGAGCGGCGGGATCCACTGGAGGAAGCGGGCAGAGGAACGACTGCGAATGGCCGGCGTACCAGTCCTGTTGAAACGCGATGTCCAGAGCGGAAGGCCATCTCCCGTCCGCGAAGAAGTCCGAGTTCCGAGTCTCCGAAAGCAGGTGAGACGAGAAAGCGTCCCGCAGATCCAAAAAACTAGCCGGCTGTGGGAGGGACTTGAACCTCTTAACCATCCTATCCGCGTCCACGAAGGCGGAAATCTTTCTCTTCACAGGAGGTGAAGCCGGACAAACATCCTCCGGTAAGGCGGCGGCGATGAGCTTGGCAGCTCCGTCCAGCGCCAGCCGCGTGTCCATCCGGGAAGAAGAAACCTGTCTGACGGAAGCTGACACACTGGAGGCTGAAGAGGGAGAAGCTGAAGAATGGCTGAGACCTCCAAGTAACCAGTCCGAAGCATCCTCCGGCGCCAAACTGAGGATGTCGAAGTCCCGCTGACCGGAAACCGGCGACCGAAGAGGGCGACGAGGGCTCCGAGGCCGGGAATCCCGTTGTCGGAGAACTGCAGCGGACGAAGACTCCCTCCGCAGTGGAGAGCGGTAGTCTGAACGATGCGGTGAGGACCTCCTGCGTGCCGAAGGCGGATCCCGACGAGGAGAACGGCTGCGACGAGTGGGAACGGAGCGGTGAGTACGAGGAGGGGGGGGAAGTGGCCGGTCGCTGGGAAGAGGGACGGGACAAACGGGAGTCCAAACGAGAAGGGGAACGCGAAGAAGGTGAAAACCGTCTGCGGCGAGGGGAGTTCCGATGCGACGAGCGATGAGGCGAGAAGGTCCTCCTATGATCGTGCGAAGGAGAGCGGAAATGTCGAGCAGAACCCCTGTATCTACGTTCTTCACAACCCGGAGGCTCCGGACGAGTGCAAGTATGTCTCTCTGAACCAGGCTCTTGGGAGAGGCGGGTTACTGGCCGGCCAGGGGACCTCCAGCGGGATCCCGGCGGCTTCCTCAGAGACGAGTGGGGAACGACGGTGGAGGAGGGACGCCACGAGCGTCCCACCAAACCAGGCTCTTGGGAGAGGCGGGTTCTTTCCACCAAATGTGTCCGGGCACGCGCTCTCGAACGGAGGCGGTCTTGACGGTCGAACTCCCACTCCGTGCACTAGTCCCTTGATTACTCAGTGGCGTTATCTGCGTCGGATCCCGTTGGTCTCGCACGTCCGGTGCCAGGGGCACAGCGGAAGGCGTCTCGGAAATCTTCAAGGTACCCGCGAGGGTAGGAGGCTCCCTCCTATAAAAGTTCCAGAGATTAGACCACCGCAGTTCCGGCCATGAAGCACAGACGTCACACGTATGGTCGGACGCACACCCAGCGCAGGGGAGACAGACTGCATGTTTATCCGACGGCCACTGGAAGCCTCCGCATTTTGTGCATGTCATCAGTAGGCCACTGCAACACACAAAACATGAAGGCACTCGGCGAGTGTCCACCAATCACCCTGTTAAGCTTTAGGCCCCCAAGCTACTGTGGTGTTATGCACCCCATTAACCAACGTATGGTCACCTGCCATCAACATTTAATTAAAACCACGGCGGAGGGAAAACAAACCCTGCCGGGACAGGTGAGCATCCAAGCCTTCGTTATAACGCGGGGCGTCTAAACCGTAAGCCGAAATACGTTAGGTACGGCCTAGATACAGTAACGGGACTCACCGCTCGCATCTGGCAATGGCGCGAAAAGCCCGCCAAAAACCGGCGCCAAACATTCTTCAGCTAATCAGGCAACCAAACAGAGGTAAAAAAAACCCTAACGAGGGAGAAGCGACGCAAAAAGCAAGCTGCTCGTGCCTGTGCCCCGCCCGGGCAACCAGCCGAGGGCCCTCTAACTACCTTACCTGTCAGTCGGAGTGGTACGAGAAGGAGAAAGTTCCATGACACCCACAGCCCAACCGGCAAAGCCAGAGAGGGAACCCTTGGACAAGACCGAAGCTGTAGTCGACCAACGTCGCACGCGTAGAATCCCAGGCCGGCGAAGACGAAGCAAGCAAGGCAGACCGAACCGGTCGAAAAAAACTTCTAAGTCCAGAGGCTAGAGACAACACGTCTGAACGCGTGAGCCTAAGAAGCGTGACTGGAGTTCACAGGTGAATAGGGCTGGTGGGTAGGAGCGGGAGACAACTCTTGGTCCCTCTGGGGGTTCCCCGAGTGCCTCCCGGGTTGTGTTTACACAACGGGTTCTTAGGCTAGAATTGAGCAAGGAGTCACTCCAGGTAGTCATGTCATCGGTAATGTTTTTGAAGAAACAAACAAACTAACAGAATATTGAATGTATGTCGCCAGCCGGTCCAATACGTTAAATAAACCTACAAAATGGGGTCTAAATAAAGCTAAGACCATTTAGCAACACACAGCCAATATCAATAGATACAGACAGCGCAGACAGTAGGGAGAGTTTAAAAAAGGAAAATACAGGTGAATGGACCAAGGTTAGTGTGATGAAGCTCTATGCTTGTGCATAGTGCTCGCACAATAGGATTAGTACGGTACGGTTTTTGTTAACGGTTTGTTTGTGCCGAAAGTCCGTGGGGCCTGCTGTCCACGTGGAATATGTAAGACATGGTTAGCACGGAGTTTGGTGAGTTCTGTTTAGTGAGTTCTAGGCGGAAGCTGTGACTGTCAGAGGTCTAGATCGGGAGTGCGGGCTGTTTTGTCGTATGGAACGGTTGTTGAGTTACCTAGCCCGCATTCCAAGACTCTGAAGCCTAGATTTCAGGTATGTTTCTATAAACGTAGTATTGATAGTTGTTTAGTTAAAGACAGTATGCGTGGTAAGATTAATGTGGTTTAATGTGGTTGTATAGCGGTGTTCCGGTTTGGTTTAGTATAGTATGTTTAGAATTCGGTGAAGTAACCGGTGTTTTTGTATAGTTGTTTACCGAGTTAGATGACTAAAGGAATATGAAGTGTGTATGTCTAAGCCGCTATGAAGATAGTACGTGGTTGGTTAAGCATAGTCTTTTCCAGGGTATAGAGTAAGGTATAGCAAGAGTGTCAGTTAGGCTATAGTCTGTTTCAAGATAGTGACAGAGATGGGGTGATACGAAGATAGTTTATGAAGCACGTGTGTGTGTGTGAATGAACGTGTGGGTTATTTGTATCAGCCAGGTTACGTGACGTTTCTCATTGATCCAATATGTTGTGTGTTTAGCAAGTGTTACGTTGGGACTTTTGTCTATTCAGAGTTCTTGTAACGAGAGTGGAAGACGGACGCCGAGACGTCGAGTCACAGGTGGGACCTACGTGAGGTCATCCCTCCAGCTCTTCTGAGAGTGAGTCTGACTGGGGACCAAGACACCCAAGTCCAAGTGAGAACTGAGTACCGTACGAGAATGAGGACGTCCGTGCCCAAAGAGAGACAGGACGGCAACAAGCGTACGACGAAGGACTTTCACGCCTAGACGTGAGAAGGACCAACGTAACCAGACAACAACATCAAACAGGTTGGAGGCAATGTGAGACTAAGACCTAACCTGGCAAAGATACTGTGATACGTGTGTGGTGTGATAGTAGAATATTGTATATAGTTGATAGTCATTTAAGTCATTCTTTTTCATTTATACTGTATAAAGGTTACTTTAGAAAGGGAGCCCGTGTGTTGTGTTTTACCGCATGAATGCACCCGTCTGAGTCAGTGGCGGTGTATGCGTCTGTTGCGTGAGAGTCTGTGCGTACGACTGTGGGCAAGTCTGCGTGCGTTACAGTGGTGACCCTGTTTTAGCGGTAGGTTAGAAGTGTTTGCGAGCGATAGTGAGTAGCGATTCTAGAGTAGGATTTGTTGCTATGTGCATGTTGATGTGTTAGATTCCCCTCTCCGATTCTAGGGGGTAAGATCCGTTATTTCTGTAGTTTTCTGGATCTTACGAGGAGCTAGTTCTTGTTTCTTCCTTTTGTATAGGTAGTATTCTTTTTCCTTGCTCTTCTTTCTATCGTTCTTATTTTTCGTTCCATCTGGACGTCAAAGTAGGTCACTGTTTTCTCCATAGTTTGTTGATTTTGTTGTAAGTTCTCATTTTAAGTTTTGCCGTTGATTTGGTTGTGGTATTTGTATTTTTTACGTGCTCAAGTTTGGGAAGTTGTTGTAGCAAATATGGAGGTAGACCCGGTAGAGGCTTACATTAAACAGGGTGAAAGGTTAGGACTTAGGGATGAGAAGCTTTTTGATTATGTCGAGAAGTGTAGGGATAGGGAAGATAGAGCGAGAGAGAGAGAAGCTCAGAGAGACAGAGAAGAGAGAGTGCTTAAGGAGAAGGAGTTAGAAGTTCAGAGGGTGAAAGACGAGAAAGAATTAGAAATTCGTAGACTTAGAGAGGAGAAAGAGTTGGAAATGCAGATACAGAGGGAGGAGAAAGAGCTAGAAATTCAGAGAGAGAGAGAAGAGAAAGACAGAATACTTAAGAAAGAGGAAATGGAGCTAAAGGAGAAAGAGTTAGAAGCTCAGAGAGAGCGAGCAGAGAAAGAAAGAGTTTTTAAGGAGAAGGAATTAGAAGTACAGAGAGAGAGAGAAAGAGAAGAGAGAGCGTTTCAGAGAGAGAAGGACAAGAAGTCTCTAGCGTTTCAGAGAGAGAAGGACGAGAGGGAACATGCGTTAAGAGAGAAGGAACTAGAGTATCGGAGGGAAGAAAAGGAGAGAGATAGAGAGGTGCAACTACAGTTAGCTCGGGATGCGGGGTCTAAAGCAGATAGTGATTCAGTAGGCCGAGGAATACGCAATTTTCCTAAACTGCCGATGTTTAAAGAGTCCGTGGACTCTATTGACGCTTTTTTGTGCCGTTTCGAGTCTCATGCGCAGGCGTTGAGTTGGCCTCCTGCCAACTGGCCCATTTTGCTTTCATCTGTGCTTGAGGGTCAGGCCTTGAGTCTTTACCATAGTTTGACCGTTTCGGGGAACATAGAGTACGAGACTTTGAAGGAGTGTCTCTTGCAGAAGTTCCAGTGTAATGCGGAAGGTTTTAGGGAACGCTTGAGAGCTTGTCGGCCAGAGACAGGGGAATCGTTTATGTCGTTTGGCAAACGATTGTCCCATTTGCTCGTACGTTGGGTCGAACTGTCAAAGATCGACCACACATACAAAGCATTGTTCGATCTCATGTTGGCTGAACAGTTTTTTGGGAGCGTTTCCAAGGATCTAGCGGTATTCTTGAGAGAGCGTAACCTCAAAACTACGGACGAGTTAGTGCAGCACGCGGAGGCTTTTCGGATGGCGCATCCTACGAAAAACCTCGCGCGTAGGACTGAGACACCGCCAGTCGGGTTGGTCACTGCTAACACGTCTGGGGGTTACCGGGGGGTCAATACTTTACGTGGAGGCCAGCGGATTAACGGTAGAGGTACTTTGCGTTTTCGACGCGGTGATCGAGGTAACTGCAATGGCGGTAGCGATCCGTACGCACGTGGGGGTACTTCTTTGCGTGGGTATGGTCGTGGTCGTGTTGCGAGTTCGGACACGCAGTGTTTTTCTTGTAGTGGGTACGGGCACTTCAGTCGGAGCTGTCCGTACTACAGTGCAGGTGCGCAGTATGCTAGTTATCAGGAGCACGGCCATCTGGCTCATCAAGGTCCTAATAGTCCTGGTATGGTGCAGCCCACTCACGTAGCCAGTTTTGCGGTCCCAGTCGGGGAGGAACCACAGCTGGGCGCAGTGTGTTCAGATGACGGAGGTGGTTGCCTACCGCTGGTAGACGGGGTTGTAAACGGATGTCTCGTTTCTGTTCTCCGTGACTCCGGTACAACGACCGCGGGGGTCAGGCGTAGCCTTGTTAGACCAGATCAGTTCACAGGCGAGACACAGAAAGTAGTTTCGTTTGGAAGAAAGATAGAAGTTTTTCCGTTAGCTAAGATAGAGATTGACACAGAGTATTTTACAGGTAGTCTGGTTTCGTGTGTCATCGACGACCCAGTAGTTGATTTAGTCGTAGGTAACATGAAGGGTGTGCAGCCAGTCATCAGTAGTCGTGACGGTTAAGCGAGCTCAGGGTACTCGCAGTGTAGTCGCATCAGTGGCGACGAGAGCTCAGAGCAAGCGTGCTCGTGGGCAGAGGGAACGTGTTATTTTCGTCCAGAAACAGGGAGTCGATCAGCGGGTGTGGCCCAATAGTCGGGTTGGTCTGAGATGGCATACTTCTGTTGCGGACAGAAATGCGGCTCAGCACCCAATATTTAGGTAGATCGGAGACTAGGGTCTCGCGATTGTAGGCAAGTCGGAGACTGGGGTCTCGCGATTGTCGGTAGGTCAGAGACGGGGGTCTCGCAAGTGTGTGTGTGGGCAGTCGTTGGATCGATTTCATTTCTGGAGGTTTGGCGCGTTAGTTCTGTTTTGCTGTTGCTGTGCGATCTTAAGTTGTGCGTTGAGGCGTAAGGCTGTAATTTTTCTTTCTTCTGTTCTATATAGTCAAAGTTAGTCCTTCCCTGTTTTCGGATAATATTACGTCGAGTAGTCTTAAAAAGAAACTCGGTCATTTCTTTTTTTCCCGAGGAAGGGGGAATTGTGATGAAGCTCTATGCTTGTGCATAGTGCTCGCACAATAGGATTAGTACGGTACGGTTTTTGTTAACGGTTTGTTTGTGCCGAAAGTCCGTGGGGCCTGCTGTCCACGTGGAATATGTAAGACATGGTTAGCACGGAGTTTGGTGAGTTCTGTTTAGTGAGTTCTAGGCGGAAGCTGTGACTGTCAGATGTCTAGATCGGGAGTGCGGGCTGTTTTGTCGTATGGAACGGTTGTTGAGTTACCTAGCCCGCATTCCAAGACTCTGAAGCCTAGATTTCAGGTATGTTTCTATAAACGTAGTATTGATAGTTGTTTAGTTAAAGACAGTATGCGTGGTAAGATTAATGTGGTTTAATGTGGTTGTATAGCGGTGTTCCGGTTTGGTTTAGTATAGTATGTTTAGAATTCGGTGAAGTAACCGGTGTTTTTGTATAGTTGTTTACCGAGTTAGATGACTAAAGGAATATGAAGTGTGTATGTCTAAGCCGCTATGAAGATAGTACGTGTTGCGTGAGAGTCTGTGCGTACGACTGTGGGCAAGTCTGCGTGCGTTACAGTTAGACAGTCTAAACACATGCCCCAGAATAGAGGGGAAAACCCACCGTGGGGCTGACCAGGGTGACCATTACTTACTTACTTACTTACGCCTGTCACCCCTCCCCGGGTATAGGCCATCGACGAGAGACCTCCAGCAACTCCTGTCCTGTGCTTCTCCTTCGATTCTACTCCAGGTGGTTCCCAGTCTCTTGATGTCTGCTTGGAGGTCTCGACGCCAGGAGTTTCTCGGCCTACCTCTTTTCCTCTTTCCCTGGGGGTTCCATGACAATGCCTGCCTAGTGATACTGGAAGCTGGCTTTCTCAGACTGTGACCGATCCATCACCATCTTCTTCGTCCAATTTCATTCTCTGCTGTTATCTGCTTTGTTCTCTCCCAGAGTCTGACGTTGCTGATCTTCTCTGGCCAGTGGATTTTCAAGATTCTTCTAAGGCAACTGTTCATGAAGGTCTGTACTCTGTTGACTGTGGTTTTTGTCTATCTTCTCTGCTCCATATAGGAGAACTGCTTTTACATTGGAGTTGAAAATCCGGACTTTGGTATGTTGTGACAGCTCTCTGGAACTCCACACTTTTTTCAACTGGAGAAAGGCTGCTCTGGCTTTACCGATTCGTGCTCTGACATCTGCATCAATGCCGCCTTTTTTGTCTATGATGCTCCCGAGATAGGTGAAGGACTCCACCTCCTCCAACAGGGTGCCAGCAAGCAAGACTGGTTCTTCCCTGGTTGTGTTCAGCCTCATTGTCTTTGTTTTCTGTTTGTGGATGGTGAGGCCCACTAGGGACGAGATGTCAGCAAGCCTCGTGGTCTTGTCCTGCATTTGTTGATGAGTGTGGGACAGTAATGCCAAGTCATCTGCAAAATCGAGGTCGTCAAGCTGTGTCCACAGTGTCCACTGTATTCCACTTCGTCTGTGCTCTGTGGTCATCTTCATGACCCAGTCTATGGCCAGTAGGAAGAGGAATGGAGACAGCAGACACCCCTGCCTGACACCAGTTCTGACCTGGAGTTCCCTGGTGAACTGCCCTTCGTGGATCACGCGACATGTCATGCCATCATAGCTGCTCTTGATCAGGCGGACGAGCTTTGTGGGTACACCGTAATGTCGTAGGAGTTTCCACAGAGTCTCTCGGTCCACTCTGTCAAATGCTTTCTCATAATCCACAAAGTTGACGTACAGCGGGGAGCTCCACTCCAGAGACTGTTCCACGATGATGCGGAGAGTGGCGATCTGGTCTGTACATGATCGGTTCTTCCTGAATCCTGCTTGCTGGTCTCTCAGCTGGGGGTCAATGGAGCTCTTTATTCTCTCTAGGATGATCCTGTTGAAGACCTTTCCTGGTACTGACAGCAAGGTGATTCCTCTGTAGTTGGAACACTTGCTGAGGTCGCCTTTCTTGGGGAGCTTGATTAGGTACCCCTCCTTCCAGTCAGCCGGCATCACCTCTTCCCAGATCTTTCCAAACAGTGGGTACAGCATCTCCACTGTTGTCTCTAGGTCTGCTTTCAGAGACTCCGCTGGGATGCCATCTGGCCCTGCTGCTTTGCCGTTCTTCAAAAATGCCACTGCTCTTCTGATCTCTTCCCGGCTGGGTCTGTCACAGCTGATGGGTAGGTCGGTCTCTGCTGGCTGGATGTCTGGGGGGTCGGGTGGGCTAGGTCTGTTCAGTAACTCTTCAAAATACTCGGCCCATCTGTCGAGTTGGTCTGCTCTGTCTACAATAGGCTTGCCTTCTTTGTCTTTTACTGGTCTTTCTGTATGGCCATACTTGCCCGACAATCTTCTACATTATAGCGCTACGACTCCTCGAACGCTTCCACCAGCGCTGCCTGCGTACCATCCTGGGCATTCACTGGAGTGACTATGTCACCAACGTCGAGGTCCTTGAACAGGCTGAAACTGTGAGCATCGAGGCTTTGCTGCTGCGGACACAGCTCCGCTGGGTGGGGCATGTCTCCAGGATGGAGGATCATCGCCTACCAAAGATCACCCTGTTCGGCGAGCTTGCTACTGGACACCGTGACAGAGGGGCACCAAAGAAGAGATACAAAGACTGTCTCAAGAAGTCACTTAGTGCCTGCCAAATCGACCACCACCAGTGGTCTTCGCTTGCTGCGGACCGTGACACCTGGCGCTCCACCATTTACAAGGCAGCTGTCTCCTTTGAGGACTCTCACAGAGCTAGCCTTAAGGACAAGCGGCTCAGGAGAAAAAACAGAGATGCCACAGCTCAGAACCCTGGCCATACCTTCCCCTGCAGCCACTGCGGTCGAACCTGCCTGTCTCGGATTGGCCTCCGCAGCCACGAACAAGCCTGCAGACGTCGTGGGCAACTCCTATAAAATCTTCGTTCGCGAAGTCAAGCCAAGAGACTTGCCCGACAATCTTCTGGTAATGTCGTAGAGCTGTTTCATGTTGCCGCTGCCTGCTGCCTTTTCTGCCTCTGCTGCCAGGCTGTCTGTGTAGGCCCTCTTGTCTGCCCTGATACTCCTCTTCGCCTCGCGGTTGGCTTCCGAGTATTCCTCCTGTGCCCTTACTTTGGCTGCTCTCGTGCGACCGTTGTTGACAACTGCTTTCTTCTGCTTCCTCACTTCTATCTTCTTCAAGGTCTGTGCCGACAGCCAGTACTGTGATGGTGTTTCCTGAACCCTACAGTGTCTTTGCAGGTTGAGTTCAGCGCCTCTCTAACTGCCTTCCACTGCTGCTCTGTGGTGACCGCCTCCTCTCATTTACTAGCTCCTGTAGCGCTTGAAACCGGTTGGACAGCACCAGTTTAAACTCTTCTCTAACTCCAGTTTCTCTCAGGAGGCCTACATTATAGCGCTGTCTTCTTGTTGTCTCTGTGCGGCTTTTCTTTAGCTTGAGCTTCATTCTTAAGGTAAGCAGATGGTGGTCTGAGGCGACATCTGCTCCCCTCCTCACTCGAACATCTTGAAGGGATCTTCTAAATTTCTTGCTAATGCAGATATGGTCTATTTGGTTTTCTGTTGTATGGTCAGGTGAGACCCAAGTTGCTTTGTGTATTCTTCTGTGTGGGAAGATGCTGCCTCCAATGACAAGTCGGTTTAGAGCACAAAAGTCTACAAACCTCTCCCCATTCTCACTCATCTCCGAGCCTAGTCCCTGTCTCCCCATCACCTCTTCGTATCCGGTGTTGTCCTCCCCTATTTTGGCATTAAAATCGCCCATGACGATGGTGATGTCTCGCTCCGCACATTTGTCCACGGCACTCTGGAGTCGGTCGTAGAACTCTTGTTTCTCTTCCTCGTCACTGTCATTAGTGGGCGCATAACACTGGATGACGTTCAGCTTGATCTTTTTCTTGGTTCTAAAGGCTGCTGTGATAATTCTTGGCCCAAGAGGTTCCCAGCCCATCAGCGCTCTCTGTGCCACTGGTGACAGCATGAATGCTACTCCTTCTGTATGGGGGGAATTCTCCTCTTCATGACCTGAATACAGAATCATCTCCCCACTTAACAGCTATTTCTGGCCAAACTGCGTCCATCTGGCTTCACTGATACCTAGCAGGGAAAGGTTGTACTTTTGCATTTCCGCTATCTGGGCGGCCTTGCCGCTCTGGTACATGGTCTTGACGTTCCATGTGCCCATGGTTGTGTCCCTGGATAGAGAGAGGTGGCTCGGTCCTGTGGCTTCCGAAGACTTCTGGCTTTCACCACAGGACATCATAAGTCTTCTGGTAGAAGAACCTTCCTCCTCCAGGAAAGGAATTACTGTTAGTCTTTTCGTTGGCGTTTTTGTAGCTATTTCCTTTTTTGCAGGGTGGGGAAGCTACCCCCACGCCCAACCCCCTTACTAGGAGGACCAGGGGTTTTCTGTCGGGGTCACCTTCCCTTAGACCATGTTGGTTCACGGCACCTTATTTCATTCGGTGCACCCCTCTCACGAGGGACCCCCTATCCACCACCCAGGGGACGCGCCTCAACGCCATATCAGGGTGACCATGGGAACTAAAAATTAGTTAACCCCACCCAAGTCCCCCAGGGCAGACCCACTGACAAAAAGAGTTAAACTTCAATAATAATAATAATACATGTAATATTAATAGTAATAATAATAATGCATGTAATAATAATAATAACATTAACAATGTGTTCGTATCGTTTGCTGTATTTACAATGTACGTTACGGCGACCAGAAAAAAAATACAACAGAAAAAACAAACAAACAAACAAACAAAAAACATTATTTTTTCATAGTTTAGGCAGTCAAAATTATCGCTAACTGGCAAAGAGTTGTCGTTCTTGTTGTCAACTAAAACGGTTATTTCGAAGAAACCGTCGAACGTATTTGTCTAAGAAAAATTCAAGTGCAACTCTGAAGTATTGCAGTAAATATGGCGTGCATTGCATTTCAGTAGGACCGACTTGTCAAAGCTGTAATTTAGGTCAAAAGAAATTATACCCCATGAGGAGGGCGTGAACTTCAGGCTGGAAATCGACTACACAGAGTAAAAATTAAACTGTTGGTCCAAATAATCAATTCTATCAATCAGTGTTAGTTTATATTATAATGCTGAAAATTTCTTTGCCTATCATTAATCATAAACATTTGTGTACTTGCGCAGTTTTTTCTGCAAGTCACAAGCAAATTTTGCATCATCGTTGACGCTAAGAAGTTTCTATCGCAGGCGCCATTGTGAAGTCGTGTTCACGCATCGGGGTGTCAGTTTCAAAGCCACTGCGCTAATCCAAGATTTGATCGTCCGTGTCAGATGATAATATCAATCGAAAGGTTTTTGAATGAGCTTTTCATCGGTGGCTGGCGCATGTGCGCGCAATCATTCCCAAATAACATATCACATGAGTAAAATAAAATGAAAATTTCACGTCAAAATCGAATGCAGTTTACTTTTGAGTTCAAACATGCACCAGGCACCATGATAAAGGGCAGGAAAAGCTCTTTCCAACGATACCAAATACAGCACTGTGCATTTTATATTTTTGGATTTGCGCAAGCAGTTTTTCTAACACCACTGTAGCGCGGCTCTGTGCGGGCGTGCATTGCATTTCAGTAGGACCGACTTGTCAAAGCTGTAATTTAGGTCAAAAGAAATTATACCCCATGAGGAGGGCGTGAACTTCAGGCTGGAAATCGACTACACAGAGTAAAAATTAAACTGTTGGTCCAAATAATCAATTCTATCAATCAGTGTTAGTTTATATTATAATGCTGAAAATTTCTTTGCCTATCATTAATCATAAACATTTGTGTACTTGCGCAGTTTTTTCTGCAAGTCACAAGCAAATTTTGCATCATCGTTGACGCTAAGAAGTTTCTATCGCAGGCGCCATTGTGAAGTCGTGTTCACGCATCGGGGTGTCAGTTTCAAAGCCACTGCGCTAATCCAAGATTTGATCGTCCGTGTCAGATGATAATATCAATCGAAAGGTTTTTGAATGAGCTTTTCATCGGTGGCTGGCGCATGTGCGCGCAATCATTCCCAAATAACATATCACATGAGTAAAATAAAATGAAAATTTCACGTCAAAATCGAATGCAGTTTACTTTTGAGTTCAAACATGCACCAGGCACCATGATAAAGGGCAGGAAAAGCTCTTTCCAACGATACCAAATACAGCACTGTGCATTTTATATTTTTGGATTTGCGCAAGCAGTTTTTCTAACACCACTGTAGCGCGGCTCTGTGCGGGGCGCTCACAGACAGCTGACCAAGTTTTTTTTTACGCTTACCTCTGCTCCACATTCGGCGGTGCTACAAATATATCTTTTTTTCCAGAACAAAACAAACACCACAGAATTGTAGTCTGGATGCTGCTTTAATCGCCCATGTTTTTATTTTTGTTATGCGTGCTATATGTTGAGAGCAGCTCTTCTTGCAAAATAGCTAAATATCGCTCTCCGGCACTGATGTTACCCACTGTTTGGATAGGGATGGACCTACCTACCCGCATACAATTCTTACTTGTCTGCCAACATTTTCTTACTTTTGTTTACAATTTTTAAAAAAAAAGGCAAAGGGCAAAAAAGCTAGATTTTTAATTACAGGTAATTACGTATACTTACTTGGTTGCCTGGGTTTGTTCCAGGGTACAAGAATATCCTGGCCATCAAACTGTAAAAAAAAATAAATAATTGTTTTGTTATTAATGGTGATGCAGAGTGAATCGGTCATTAAACTTACAGGTTTTGACAAATCTCATTCCCTATTACCCAGAGGGTAAGTCTAAAAACATGGTCAGTAAATGTAAAACCATTAAAGTAACATTACTCATAAATCTGAAGACACATTTCAGCACCATTTGTGTTTGTTATGCCTTGTCAACAAACCTAATGAAATTTAACAGCAGTTTTGACATGCAGCAAAAGCACATGTGTAGTTACACTTATTTATTCTGTGCAGCCGTTAGTGTGTCAATCTATTTTTAGCTGTTTCTCATACTGAAAAGGTATTTATAGAACAGAGTGGAGTCATCGTCAGGTTACTTGATATAACGATGACATGTGCTAAACTGGATTGTCCTGTGTCTAAATGAACCAGAGCTAGACCTGTGTGCAGCGTTTCACAACCATCTGTTACAGAAGTGTATCTTTGAACAATTACTGTGGTAATGGACCTTTAAGGCTCACGTATTCAACCAATTCACATAATTTCTATAACCTTCTGTGATCTGACCCGTTATAATAATAATAATATAATGATAATAATAATGATGATAATAAAAATAATTTAAGGCACCTATACTTCTCTCATGAGAGCTATAAACACTGTACAACTGGCATGCTACAATTACCTTGCATCCTACATACAGCTCATTAGTGTACATAACATAAACAACCGCCACCCAGGTCTGCCCAGGGTGAGTGTAACTACTTTTTAGTTCCCAGAGGCTGGTAGGTCCCACAGGTTGGGTTTTTCTCTTTTTTTTTTTTTTTTTTTTTTTTTGCTTTCTTTTTTTTTTTTTTTGGGGGGGGGGGGGGGGGGGCTTATGTTTCTGTCTACTCTTGATCCATGCACCTGCCTGAACCTCATAAGAGCTGTCATCCCTGGTGCAACCAACAACAAGTGGCCATAAACAGTGGCCGTTCATGAGAGGTTTGGTGGAAACGGATCTTGGAGTGCTTGTGACACTCAGGAGCAAATGGATGATGTGTTCATGCTTTTTACACCAAAATGAGATCTCCATCGACCTCTTCACATCTCTGTGAAGTGTAATACATGCACTAGTGTTTCATTATCTTCAGTGATAAATGAAAATAAACTAGAGGCAAAATGTGTTGCACTTTTCCCCCTATGTGTTCCTATATTTCTTTTCCTCTTGTATGGCGAAACGGGTGACACGTTTGTTGCATGGCCTTGTTAATACCAAGACATTCATTTTGATGCTGTGATTTCTCGACTTACGAGCCGCGGACGTCACAGATCTCCTGAAGCATGCATGTTGGGGCGTGTACGCACTGATGCAGGGGAGCAAGAAAGGTTAAGCCAGTGCCTGAGAATTACATACACAATGACTTGCGCATTGGCGCACACTCACTCAATTGTCATGAGCCCCTGCAATCTGTCACAGCTCATGTAAATGTCAGTCCAGATGGTGCTCTGGTGCAGTCAATTTTATGTCACCTCAGTAGTACCTTCAAGCTGAACGTCATCCAGTGTTATGCGCCCACCAATGACAGCGACGAGGAAGAGAAACAAGAGTTCTACGACCGACTCCAGAGTGCCGTGGACAAATGTGCGGAGCGAGACATCACCATCGTCATGGGCGATTTTAATGCCAAAATAGGGGAGGACAACACCGGATACGAAGAGGTGATGGGGAGACAGGGACTAGGCTTGGAGATGAGTGAAAACGGGGAGAGGTTTGTAGACTTTTGTGCTCTAAATCGACTTGTCATTGGAGGCAGCATCTTCCCACACAGAAGAATACACAAAGCAACTTGGGTCTCACCTGACCATACAACAGAGAACCAAATAGACCATATCTGCATTAGCAAGAAATTTAGAAGATCCCTTCAAGATGTTCGAGTGAGGAGGGGAGCAGATGTCGCCTCAGACCACCATCTGCTTACCTTAAGAATGAAGCTCAAGCTAAAGAAAAGCCGCACAGAGACAACAAGAAGACAGCGCTATAATGTAGGCCTCCTGAGAGAAACTGGAGTTAGAGAAGAGTTCAAACTGGTGCTGTCCAACCGGTTTCAAGCGCTACAGGAGCTAGTAAATGAAGAGGAGGCGGTCACCACAGAGCAGCAGTGGAAGGCAGTTAGAGAGGCGCTGAACTCAACCTGCAAAGACACTGTAGGGTTCAGGAAACACCACCACAAGGACTGGCTGTCGGCACAGACCTTGAAGAAGATAGAAGCGAGGAAGCAGAAGAAAGCAGCGGTCAACAACAGTCGCACGAGAGCAGCCAAAGTAAGGGCACAGGGGGAATACTCGGAAGCCAACCGCGAGGTGAAGAGGAGTATCAGGGCAGACAAGAGGGCCTACACAGACAGCCTGGCAGCAGAGGCAGAAAAGGCAGCAGGCAGCGGCAACATGAAACAGCTCTACGACATTACCAGAAGATTGTCGGGTAAGTATGGCCATACAGAAAGACCAGTAAAAGACAAAGAAGGCAAGCCTATTGCAGACAGAGCAGACCAACTCGACAGATGGGCCGAGTATTTTGAAGAGTTACTGAACAGACCTAGCCCACCCGACCCCCCCGACATCCAGCCGGCAGAGACCGACCTACCCATCAGCTGTGACAGACCCAGCCGGGAAGAGATCAGAAAAGCAGTGGCATTTTTGAAGAATGGCAAAGCAGCAGGGCCAGATGGCATCCCAGCGGAGTCTCTGAAAGCAGACCTAGAGACAACAGTTGAGATGCTGTACCCACTGTTTGGAAAGATCTGGGAAGATGAGGTGATGCCAGCTGACTGGAAGGAGGGGTACCTAATCAAGCTTCCCAAGAAAGGCGACCTCAGCAAGTGTTCCAACTACAGAGGAATCACCTTGCTGTCAGTACCAGGAAAGGTCTTCAACAGGATCATCCTAGAGAGAATGAAGAGCTCCGTTGACCCCCAGCTGAGAGACCAGCAAGCAGGATTCAGGAAGAACCGATCATGTACAGACCAGATCGCCACTCTCCGCATCATCGTGGAACAGTCTCTGGAGTGGAGCTCCCCGCTGTACGTCAACTTTGTGGATTATGAGAAAGCATTTGACAGCGTGGACCGAGAGACTCTGTGGAAACTCCTACGACACTACGGTGTACCCACAAAGCTCGTCCGCCTGATCAAGAGCAGCTATGATGGCATGACATGTCGCGTGATCCACGAAGGGCAGTTCACCAGAGAGCTCCAGGTCAGAACTGGTGTCAGGCAGGGGTGTCTGCTGTCTCCATTCCTCTTCCTACTGGCCATAGACTGGGTCATGAAGATGACCACAGAGCACAGACGAAGTGGAATACAGTGGACACTGTGGACACAGCTTGACGACCTCGATTTTGCAGACGACTTGGCATTACTGTCTCACACCCATCAACAAATGCAGGACAAGACCACGAGGCTTGCTGACATCTCGTCCCAAGTGGGCCTCACCATTCACAAACAGAAAACAAAGACAATGAGGCTGAACGCAACCAGGGAAGAACCAGTCTTGCTTGCTGGCACCCCGTTGGAGGAGGTGGAGTCCTTCACCTATCTCGGGAGCATCATAGACAAAAAAGGCGGCACTGATGCAGATGTCAGAGCACGAATTGGTAAAGCCAGAGCAGCCTTTCTCCAGTTGAAAAAAGTGTGGAGTTCCAGAGAGCTGTCACAACACACCAAAGTCTGGATTTTCAACTCCAATGTAAAAGCAGTTCTCCTATATGGAGCAGAGACATGGAGATTGACAAAAACCACAGTCAACAGAGTACAGACCTTCATGAACAGTTGCCTTAGAAGAATTTTGAAAATCCACTGGCCAGAGAAGATCAGCAACGTCAGACTCTGGGAGAGAACAGAGCAGATAACAGCAGAGAATGAAATTGGGCGAAGAAGATGGGGATGGATCGGTCACAGTCTGAGAAAGCCAGCTTCCAGTATCACTAGGCAGGCATTGTCATGGAACCCCCAGGGAAAGAAGAAAAGAGGTAGGCCGAGAAACTCCTGGCGTCGAGACCTCCAAGCAGACATCAAGAGACTGGGAACCACCTGGAGTAGAATCGAAGGAGAAGCACAGGACAGGAGTTGCTGGAGGTCTCTCGTCGACGGCCTATACCCGGGTAGGGGTGACAGGCGTAAGTAAGTAAGTAAGTCAGTAGTACCTGGTTCTACTTACTAGCAAATCACATGACTGCACAGTAAACCAACTTGAAAATGAGATGTGGGCAGCAAAATTGGTTGAAAACCACTTAGCATGGCTGTTTGGCCCAGCGCTAGTCCTGCACACTTAGTTTGGTCCCGCGAGCTGAGAAACTGGGTCACAGCTGGTGCCAGCATGCTGAGGAGGTGAGTCTCCCAGCTGTCAGGCTGGCAGATAAGTTGGCTTCCTGGCAAGTGCAGTGCAGCAAGGAAAATGACTGCCTTTTGTTTTTCATGACTTTCTTATTTACCGTTCAAGTGTGCGATGCAAAACTTTGTTTGATTAAAAGTGGACATTCTGCCCAACACACCGACACCAAACACACTATAGTTGCGACAAACCAATAGCCAGCAGGATAAGGTGGAAATAAAGAGAAAAGAATGGATTTCACTGTCTTGAGTTTTGTCACAAAATAGATGAAGTTCCAACATCAACAACACAAATATGATACAAACTACATCAAAACGGACTTGCATACATGTGCTAGAAGTAACATGCCTAGAGTAAGTATGACTTACCAGATCAGAGATAACGTGATAGGCACCGGAGTGTGGAGGATTTTAATGAGGTCACTGTTAGTGCCAGTTCTCCCACAGGCAAAAAGCAGTAGCACGGATCAATGTTATCATTTCTATCCTGTACTTCATTAAGTCTTTTTGTAATGTTCATCTATAGCAAAGCACTGAGTCAGACATTACATTCTTTGCACACGTATAGTTAACAAGACTGCAGACATATGGCCCACTCACACGCTAAATGGTCTGGGTTGTAAGAAGCGGAGACCTGGGAGCTGAGAAGGGATTAATGAGAACACTGACAGACGATAGAAGACAAGTGGTATCCAAGATGCATTCCTTGCTATTAGCATTAGTGTCATCCACAACTAGAGATTCTTTTTGCGAGCTTCTTGTGGGATAAAAACATTCAGGCAGTCAGTCACACGAATATGTGTCATACTCTGTTGTGAGTTTTCTACTTTTGTGACATCGGAGTGCTTGCTAAATGACCGTGACTTTTTTTTTAGTCCCTTTCTAGCTATAGGACACCTATTATCAGTTGTAACGTATGTTTATGTGAGAGTTTGCATCAGTTTAAATGGTGTAGATTATTGAAATGGAGGACACCTCGCATACTGTCAGTGTCCATGAATATAGACTTGATTCTCTGTGTCGAATATGTGTTTCTGAGACCGTAAAAAACATTTCTACTGACATTGAATCATCAGGGTGGATATGGAAAATGTTTGATCCCAGTGTCAGCATAAGCAACTGTGCTGTGTGTGCACATTTTCATCAACAAGGCACAGGTGGACGCCAAATTACAGGGCCTAAATGGGGAAAGAAAATTGCGTGTTGCAGCAGTACAACAGCATCTGAGAGTTGCTTCATACAAGACGATGGCCCTGATTCTGAGTGCACTTTCAGTGACAGTACTCTAGTTGAGTCCACATTTGTTATGGTTGCCCCATCAACATCTACTCCAACGAAAACACCACCACCACACAAAGTCTTAGTTGATTCACATGTAGATCTCCAAAACCTTTCTCTCCAAGTTTTGCATCACACATTTGAACGGTAAATAAGAAAGTCATGAAAAACAAAAGGTAGTAATTTTCCCTGCTGTACTGCGCTTACCAGGAAGCCAGCTTATCAGCCAGCCTGACAGCTGGGAGACTCACTGCCTCAGCGCCCGCACCAGCTGTGACCCAGTTTCCCGTTACCAGCTGTGACCCAGTTTCCCGTTTCGCGGCTCGCCTGGGTGATCTGTGTTAGACATCTGATAAGCTGTGTTAGACATCTGATAAGTCTTGCTGCTGTCAAGACGCTAAGCAATGTACAACCAAATATAACAAGAACTTTCACCCTTACAAAGAATGTATCCAAGGTGGGAGAAGCAGTGAAGAGAGAATATCTTTATGCAGACTTTACTTGAAACTAGATACCAATTGTTTTAAATTTACATTGCAAGGAGGAGAGGGTAGGCTGGGTGTTTATTTATATGGGGTAAGTAAAATCTAAGTTTATGGTGGTAATTGGGGTTTTGAAAAATTGTCCAACCCTCCCTTAATCGTATCATTGGTGTAGTCGACCAACCTCATATTTATATAGAATTAGAAACAAATTCTACAAGGTTGGCCAGTTACCAATACTACCCGGGTAATTTTTTTAATTTTATATACTCAGAAATCAAATGTGAAGAAGGAAATTAACATAAAATATTTGCAGTCTCCTGGATCCAAGAGAAATACTGTGATTTTATTTTGTACTAAAAACTCACCCTCCTGTACTTTTGTTCAAACGCCCACACATAGATCATCAAACATCCCTCCTTGCTGAGAATGCGAACCAGCTCTTGAATGGCCTGAATTCTCCTCTCCAGGGAAGCAAAATGGTGGATCACGCCCACGGACAGAACAGCATCAAAGATGTTGCTTCGGAATGGCAGCGACAAGTTGTCTGCAGACAGTAACTCAAAACCTTTCAAGGATGCAGCCTCCAAAAACACCTGACATGGGTCCAAACCAAGGGTGACGACTGACGAGTTGATATTCATGTAACGTCCATTTCCACAGCCTGAAAATAAAGTCATAGTCTGAAAGTGCATTTCAGGGGTTATGAAAGCATTTCAGTAACATTCCAGGCTACAAAGATTTAAAAGTTAGCAGCTCATGGCGAAATTCTGTTGTCTATCAAATGAAAAGCTTTCCATGAGTTCTAAATGTTGAGGTTGCACGCCAGGCTACTGTTTATGGAGTTTCAAGTCGCCCAAAGCTTTTACGAGTATCAACAGGAGACCCTTTTCATTACCCTTAGTGTTTTCATATATATCTGGCACCCAATGGCACACGATGGTTCAACTTCAACCATGTATGATGAAGTGCACAATCTTACTTACTTACTTACGCCTGTCACCCCTCCCCGGGTATAGGCCGTCGACAAGAGACCTCCAGCGACTCCTGTCCTGTGCTTCTCCTTCGATTTTACTCCAGGTGGTTCCAAGTCTCTTGATGTCTGTTTGGAGGTCTTGATGCCAGATGTTTCTTGGCCTTCCTCTTTTCCTCTTTCCCTGGGGGTTCCATAACAATGCCTGCCTAGTGATACTGGAAGCTGGCTTTCTCAGACTGTGACCAATCCATCCCCATCTTCTTCGCCCAATTTCATTCTCTGCTGTTATCTGCTCTGTTCTCTCCCAGAGTCTGATGTTGCTGATCTTCTCTGGCCAGTGGATTTTCAAGATTCTTCTAAGGCAACTGTTTATGAAGATCTGTACTCTGTTGACTGTGGTTTTTGTCAATCTCCAAGTCTCTGCTCCATATAGGAGAACTGCTTTTACGTTGGAGTTGAAAATCCGGACTTTGGTGTGTTGTGACAGCTCTCTGGAACTCCACACTTTTTTCAACTGGAGAAAGGCTGCTCTGGCTTTACCGATTCGTGCTCTGACATCTGCATCAGTGCCGCCTTTTTTGTCTATGATGCTCCCGAGATACGTGAAGGACTCCACCTCCTCCAACGGGGTGCCAGCAAGCAAGACTGGTTCTTTCCTGGTTGCGTTCAGCCTCATTGTCTTTGTTTTCTGTTTGTGGATGGTGAGGCCCACTTGGGACGAGATGTCAGCAAGCCTCGTGGTCTTGTCCTGCATTTGTTGATGAGTGTGGGACAGTAAAGCCAAGTCGTCTGCAAAATCGAGGTCATCAAGCTGTGTCCACAGTGCCCACTGTATTCCACTTCGTCTGTGCTCTGTGGTCCTCTTCATGACCCAGTCTATGGCCAGTAGGAAGAGGAACGGAGACAGCAAACACCCCTGCCTGACACCAGTTCTGACCTGGAGCTCCCTGGTGAACTGCCCTTCGTGGATCACGCGACATGTCATGCCGTCGTAGCTGCTCTTGATCAGGCGGACGAGCTTTGTGGGTACACCGTAGTGTCGTAGGAGTTTCCACAGAGTCTCTCGGTCCACTCTGTCAAATGCTTTCTCGTAATCCACAAAGTCAGACGCCAAGCTGGACAAGGAGCTGGACAACAGGCTGGCAAAAGCGAACAGTGCTTTCGGGCGACTATTCAAGCGGGTGTGGCACAATCAACAGCTGAAAAAAGGCACCAAGATCAGCGTGTACAGAGCTGTCGTCCTCACCACCCTGCTGTACGGTTCTGAGTCCTGGGCCCTCTACCACAGCCAACTACGACTCCTCGAACGCTTTCACCAGCGCTGCCTGCGTACCATCCTCAGCATTCACTGGAGTGACTATGTCACCAACGTTGAGGTCCTTGAACAGGCGGAAACTGTGAGCATCGAGGCTTTGCTGCTGCGGACACAGCTTCGCTGGGCGGGGCACGTCTCCAGGATGGAGGATCATCGCCTATCCAAGATCACTCTGTTCGGCGAGCTCGCCACTGGACACCGAGACAGAGGGGCACCAAAGAAGAGATACAAAGACGGTCTCAAGAAGTCACTTAGTGCCTGCCAAATCGACCACACCAGTGGTCTTCGCTTGCTGCGGACCGTGACACCTGGCGCTCCACCATTCACAAGGCAGCCGTCTCTTTTGAGGACTCTCGCAGATCTAACCTTAAGGACAAGCGGCTCCAGAACCCTGACCAGACCTTCCCCTGCAGCCACTGCGGTCTAACCTGCCTGTCCCGGATTGGCCTCCGCAGCCACGAAAATGCCTACAGACGACGTGGGCAAGCCCTATAGAATCTTCGTTCGCGAAGTCAAGCCAAGAATCCACAAAGTTGACGTACAGCGGGGAGCTCCACTCCAGAGACTGTTTCACGATGATGCGGAGAGTGGCGATCTGGTCTGTACATGATCGGTTTTTCCTGAATCCTGCTTGCTGGTCTCTCAGCTGGGGGTCAACGGAGCTCTTCATTCTCTCCAGGATGATCCTGTTGAAGACCTTTCCTGGTACTGACAGCAAGGTGATTCCTCTGTAGTTGGAACACTTGCTGAGGTCACCTTTCTTGGGAAGCTTGATTAGGTACCCCTCCTTCCAGTCAGCCGGCATCACCTCCTCTTCCCAGATCTTTCCAAACAGTGGGTACAGCATCTCTACTGTTGTCTCTAGGTCTGCTTTCAGAGACTCCGCTGGGATGCCATCTGGCCCTGCTGCTTTGCCGTTTTTCAAAAATGCCACTGCTCTTCTGATCTCTTCCCGGCTGGGTCTGTCACAGCTGATGGGTAGGTCGGTCTCTGCTGGCTGGATGTCTGGGGGGTCGGGTGGGCTGGGTCTGTTCAGTAACTCTTCAAAATACTCGGCCCATCTGTCGAGTTGGTCTGCTCTGTCTGCAATAAGCTTGCCTTCTTTGTCTTTTACTGGTCTTTCTGTATGGCCATACTTGCCCGACAATCTTCTGGTAATGTCGTAGAGCTGTTTCATGTTGCCGCTGCCTGCTGCCTTTTCTGCCTCTGCTGCCAGGCTGTCTGTGTAGGCTCTCTTGTCTGTCTTGATACTCCTCTTCACCTCGCGGTTGGCTTCCGAGTATTCCTCTTGTGCCCTGGCTTTGGCTGCTCTCGTGTGACTGTTGTTGACAACTGCTTTCTTCTGCTTCCTCACTTCTATCTTCTTCGAGGTCTGTGCCGACAGCCAGTCCTTGTGATGGTGTTTCCTGAACCCTACAGTGTCTTTGCAGGTTGAGTTCAGCGCCTCTCTAACTGCCTTCCACTGCTGCTCTGTGGTGACCGCCTCCTCTTCATTTACTAGCTCCTGTAGCGCTTGAAACCGGTTGGACAGCACCAGTTTAAACTCTTCTCTCACTCCAGTCTCTCTCAGGAGGCCTACATTATAGCGCTATCTTCTTGTTGTCTCTGTGCGGCTTTTCTTTAACTTGAGCTTTATTCTTAAGGTAAGCAGATGGTGGTCTGAGGCGACATCTGCTCCCCTCCTCACTCAAACATCTTGAAGGGATCTTCTAAATTTCTTGCTAATGCAGATATGGTCTATTTGGTTCTCTGTAGTATGGTCAGTTGAGACCCAAGTTGCTTTGTGTATTCTTCTGTGTGGGAAGATGCTGCCTCCAATTACAAGTCTGTTTAGAGCACAAAAGTCTACAAACCTCTCCCCGTTCTCGCTCATCTCCCCTAGTCCCTGTCTCCCCATCACCTCTTCATATCCGGTGTTGTCCTCCCCTGTTTTGGCATTAAAATCGCCCATGACGATGGTGATGTCTCGCTCCGCACATTTGTCCACAGCACTCTGGAGTCGGTCGTAGAACTCTTGTTTCTCTTCCTCACCACTGTCATTAGTGGGCGCATAACACTGGATGATGTTCAGCTTGATCTTTTTCTTGGTTCTAAAGGCTGCTGTGATAATTCTTGGCCCAAGAGGTTCCCAGCCCATCAGCGCTCTCTGTGTCACTGGTGACAGCATGAATGCTACTCCTTCTGTATGGGGGGAATTCTCCTCTTCATGACCTGAATACAGAATCATCTCCCCACTTAACATCCTTTTCTGGCCAGACTGCATCCATCTGGCTTCACTGATACCTAGCAGGGAAAGGTTGTACTTTTGCATTTCCGCTGCTATCTGGGCGGCCTTGCCGCTCTGGTACATGGTCTTAACATTCCATGTGCCCATGGTTGTGTCCCTGGATAGAGAGAGGCGGCTCGGTCCTGTGGCTTCCGAAGACTTCCGGCTTTCACCACAGGACGTCATAAGTCTTCTGGTAGAAGAACCTTCCTCCTCCAGGAAAGGAATTGCTGTTTGTCTTTTCGTCGGCGTTTTTGTAGCTATTTCCTTTTTTGCAGGGTGGGGAAGCTACCCCCACGCCCAACCCCTTACTAGGAGGACCAGGGGTTTTCTGTCGGGGTCACCTTCCCTTAGACCATGTTGGTTCACGGCACCTTATTTCATTCGGTGCACCCCTCTCACGAGGGACCCCCTATCCACCACCCAGGGGACGCGCCTCAACGCCATATGGTCCCAGCGCGAGGAGTGCACAATCTGCTTGCTTTCATTCACTTCTAGCAATGCAGGTCAACTGATCTTCACCAAAGGGGCCCTTTCTCTTCAAGTTCAATGAGCACTCCAGTTCTACTGTCCACAGAGGCTCTCATTACTTTTCATAACCATCTCAAAGTTTTAAGTTTGCATGTGCACAAACACTGGAGATACACATACTGATACTATTATACACATAATGTATACATTATACACTCAGCGCTTGACACCAAAACTATGTTCTGTGTGAGCGGCATAGCCAGACATTATGTCCTTTTTGCTTTGTTACTCTCTTTGATGACATGGGCATAAACGTATAAATTTGTCAATGAACATGCCCAAACACATCTAATTTTTAAAGTCTACCCTATTTTAAACTATTTTTCAAACAAGAATGGCAAAGCCCTCAAAGTTCACGTGCATGACCGATCCATATTATTAATTACCTCTGTGTCCTTGACAGATCACTGAAATAAGGAAGTGTTCAAGTGTTCTAACATAACATGTTTTCGCAAACAAAGTTTAAATGTACACATTTTTCACTTTTGTCAACCTCCCATGACCCTTGACCTTTTTGAGTATAGGCAGTGAACCAAATTAGTATTCATAGAAAGGTCTATTAACAGCTATCTTTCTGCCAAATTTATCCTGATCAAAACTAAAATTATACCAAAAATAGACATTTTCACATCATTTGCTGATCTGTGACCCTTGACCTTTCCAAGAGGTCATCCAAGTTAGCATGTATAGGAAGGCCTTACCATCAGGTATAAATCTGTGTACCAGGTTTCGGATGGAAGTTGTAAATAGTATTTGAGAAAACAAAAAACATTTTTTGTCAGAAAATGGTTTATTGTGACCTATTTCCTTGACCTTTCTGAGGGGTCATCCAAATTAAAATGCATAGGAGGGTCTTACTATGAGGTATCTCTGTACCAAGTTTGGGTTTGAAGTTGTGAACAGTATTTGAGAAGAAAAAAACAACATCTTTTGTCAAAATATGGCTATTTTTCAACTATTTCCGGTGTTCTTGTGACCGGGTTTGAATTGAAGTTGTGAATAGTGTTTGATTTTGAGGGGTCAAACAAATTATTATGCATTGTTGTGAATAGTATAAATGAGAAAAAAAATCAATTTTGTCAAAATATGGCAATTTTGGACATATTTCTTGATTCCTTGTGACCTTGACCTTTAAGAGAGGTCACTCAAATATAAAGGTCTTGCCACAAAGTATCCTTGGGCCAAGTTTGAAGACTGTGGCTTGAATAATCTCCGAGAAAATTCCAACGTTAAAGTTTACCACGGACGACCACTGGCCCAGAACACAGACTCACTTTTGCTTGACACATGAGCCAACAATGACAATAATCATGAGCTGCAGCTAATGGCCTGGATAGTGAGAAATGGTAAAACAAACTTTTGGATCACCATGCAACACTGATTTTTACACTAAAAAGATTTTCTGGTTCACTCATTTATCTGATGCAAACAAGGAAGTAAAAGATGACTCACCTATATCGGCCACTATGGACCCAGGTGTGAGGGACTCGAGGAAAGCATTCACCTTGGGCCATGTTCGCTGCCTGAGGTACTGAATGTGGGGAGCTATTTGATTATACACCCTTCGCACATGAATGTTCTCCAGATAAACTGTGTCATAATTTACTGTTTCACTATTGTTTTCTATTCTATGTCCACTGCTAGCACTAGCAGTGCCAACACGCACTTGGTCAGTATGCAGATTCCCTTGTGAGATAGCCAGATTGCCAAAAGGCATATTTTTATTTACTTTGTTAATATCTTTATCTGATATGTGGCCAATGCCATTTTCTTCTGATGTTAACATCATCTTTCTTTTTGTGTCTCCTATCAGTCTGTCAACACAAAACTTCTCTACAACTGGTATTAGCAGTGTCCGATGATTACTAGTGTTGGAGTTGGCCTGTGCCTTTTCGAAAGTTGCACCTGTCCCTTCAAAGCTGCTCACTACCTCCAGTTTTCCACCGTTTTCCTGTGGATGTCTAAACATGGAAACAGATGCCGAGTAGATTTCCGCCATGCCTCATGTGATGGGTGCTGCCTAAAGTGCTCTGTGCTGAGCTTACAGTGATCAGCTTATGGCATCTATCATGCTGAGCGCACTGACCACTGGCAGACAGTACCACAATCAGATTAGTGTGTAGGAAAAAATACTCCCTGTGTCTGCCACTCCCCACCTACCACAGCCCCTCATGGCCCCCACTGTCTTTGATGTTTGTCACATCTAGAAGAGGCGTAAATACCCTCCAGCCACCAAACTCGTTATACTGAAAGTCATCAAAACAAAACAATAATGTACATTATGTAATAAAAAAATCAATGGCCATAAAAGAATTTATAAAAGCACTCACACTGATGAACATGGCTAACCTTACCAGAGTTTTTCTGATTCAGCTGTGTTTGACACCAGTGACGACTGACACTGCCGGTAGTGTATATAAAATACCAGTGAAACAAACATAACAATGACATTATGGTGAAAATGTAATTAGAGGCAAGCAAAACCCAACCTATGATCAAATCAACCACTCATAATGCCTGAACTGAAGCAAGGACAACAACAGGTACATGTATGTATCAGCATCATGAAGGGTGCCAGCAAGCATGTGTGCAGTGGGTATGTGTGAGTGCTTGCCTGTGAGAAAGGAAAAGGGGTGCACGGGGTGGGGTGGGGTGCGGGGCCACAAACTCAGGGAAGCATAATCTTATTACACATTATAATTATGCAGTAGACTAGTACTGTAGCATGGTAGGACTTACTACATGACCTGCGTTATCAGAGTATACATATAAATAAGGCCGCTGTTTATTTACATGGTGGGGGCAAGAGATCAATCACAAACACCCACATGCCTGGAGGATGTTTTTTGTCTACCGTATTGAAAATACGGTATACTTGGAAATGGGGCTGGGTCGGAGCACATTCCAGAGCATGCACATGATTTTTTTTTTTGTGTGGGGCAGAAATTCCGACAAAGAAGTAACAAGACAAAAATGATGTCACGTCTAGCTATGCAAACCTTGCTAGAGAACGTCCTTTTGGCACCAAATGCTGTGTGTGTGTGTGTGTGTGTGTGTGTGTGTGTGTGTGTGTGTGTGTGTGTGTGTGTGTGTGTGTGTGTGTGTGTGACAGTGACTTGAGCCCGCATTTGAGGACAGACAAGCTTGAAATTGTATGATATTGTCCCTGCATGAGTTCGTTAACCAGCATTGTACTTCTAGAACTTTTTGAGTGATAATTATTTTTTTAAAAATATATTTTCACATTTTTGCAGTTAAATTTATTTGGGATTTCTCTTAAAACAATTGAATCTTTTTTATGAAAAAACAAACAAACAATCTTCTCATTAATACTCGCATGATTTTTTCATAAATGGTGTTTACATAAGCCTACAGTTTGTCTCGGCTGTCTGTCGGGTACAATTAGGTCAATTGTGACCTGTATGCCCCAGGTGTGAAAATCAGACAATTTTCTGCACCACTTTTTCAGAGTGTAAAACAGCTAACATTTAACTTTAAATTTTCTTTTACGAAAAAAACTATCTTCTCATTAATACGCTCGTGACTTTTTGTAAACAGTGTTTGCATATAAGCCTGCTGTTTGTCCCGGCTCTGGGTTAGGATTAGGTCAAACTGTGACCTGCAAGCCCTAGGTGTGAAAATAGCATGAAAATTGAAAAAAATTGATCCTCTAATACATCAAATGTTAATAATAATTACGGTATTTATAATGCGCTTATCTTATAATAATTATAACTCTAAGAGCGCACTCACAACTCGCGCACACATGCGCATGCTTTTGACAATGACTCACGTACCACAAATACATTACGACAGTCAGCTTGGCGGAGACAAAGCTGGTTATGGAAAGAGAGGAATCGAGGATAACGCCGATGTTAGTACTGCGATGAGTGACGTATACCATCGAGTCGTCACCATGAACATGGCATCAGGGGACTAGACTACTGTGATTAATATTAATATTTGGTGGAGGGGCTGCTACTGGCGGTCATGCCAGCTGATCGTTTTCTTAACCAATCAAGTAAAATAGGCAAACCATTCAAGCAAAGAAGTTTACAGACTGTGTATCAACTAACATTGTTGAGAAGTACACATGTTATGCATTAATTAATCAGTGCTTCAGCTGACAAGAGTGTATTCAGAACAATATGGGAATTCCTTCTTCATCCATATGGTCATTGACTGAAACCGCCTAGACCAGGAGACAATGACAGCACAAACAGTGGTTGACTTCAGAGCACAGTGTCAATGATGCTCTTAATATTTTTTTGCACTCACTCATCCATCGCGATCAAGCCAGTAGTGGTCCTACATTGTAGCCATGCAATCAAGATCAAGGAGAGTTCCTTTCATTTTGGGAGTGGGAAACCTCTGGTACATGTGCCTACTCACAATATGGATTGTGAAGAGAAGGGTTGAAAAGTCTTAGCTGAAGCAAGACAACATTGATAACCATGCAGTTGTGTAGGCTAATTTTAGCAATGACAGTTTGCCATGGAACAGATTGCTTTAAAGGGACCAGGACCTAAAGGGTTAACAGTTATGAATTTATAACACTAATGCGGGACATAAGGGCCAACTTAGTTTGAATGTCATGAAATACTTTTCTGTCCTTCTCCTTTGTATACAGACGGAGAGTTGCCCTGTTGCACACAATGGACAGCAATTAACCTTTATTTCATGTGGTTACTCACATTATAGAATACAGATTGTGAAAAGCAGGGTAGAAGAGTCACAGTTTAGGCAAGACAACGTTGATAACCAGTTGTAGAGGTGAATTTTAGCAATCAAATCCTGCCATGGGATCAGATCACTTCAGAATCAGATGCTGAGGTGTCAGTGAAGCTGAAGGGTTCAACTTTTAAAGTTCAAATTGACTCAGGCGTGAATCTACCAAATTTGTGCTGCCGTGATTCCATATACTGACTTCCATTAAAAACGCAAATTTTTCACCATAGCACTTTTCATCGTAAATATGCTTTAATCCAGGTTATTTTGATGTCATTTATTAGAAAATGTTATGAAGAGTGTTTTATGTCATGTGCAAATAGAATGTTTAGTCTTTAAAATCACACATCAATGACTTATGACGTCTTCAGTGACACTACCATCACAGGATATTGAACGTGAAATGGGGAGCATCTGCAGAGGACACAGCTGAAAGCCAACCAATGTGCAGTGTCACTAGGGTCCGTTTGCATGAAAATCTGGCCTGTTTGGTCTTGACCTACTTTTCGTTTGTCAAAGGCACCTAAATAATCAACATTACCTACAAGTACAAACATGAAAATCAAAAATGTTCTTAATATTTTTAGGCTAGCGGACAAATTTACCTGATCAAATGGATATGGGTGTGTTCTTTATCTCTGTGTCAGTCACTGGAGCATAAAAAATGGTTTGAAAGTAATTCACATTAAATCAAATAAGATTTATTTAAAAAAATGATGTGCACCAGAAGTTCTGGTTCTCTAATGAATTTTTCGAGTCAAATTTCGTTTGGGGAGGCAGTTAATAACATCATAAGCAATCCACACAACTTGTGTGTTAAAACATATCACAGGAAACTTGCTTCACAGAGTGTGTCCAATTTTGCTTATTTTCACCACTAATGAAACCCTGTGTTCTCCAAAGTAGCCAGGGCAATAACTCATCCAATTTTTGTGTGATGGTAGCTCAGACAGTAGGCTGAACATCTGAAGTAAGCAACAAATAAAATTTTCTTGTTTTGCGGGTACACTTACAGACACTTTTTCGCGATTTAATGGAAGTCAGTGTAAATGAAAATCTGCCCCAATCCACCCAACATGCGTAGTACAGCTGACAAGTCTTGAAGGGCCGACGGCCAGTGGCGCATACATGCACTGTGTTAACATACTTTGGTTCGAAATAACCATACCATTTCTCAGCTGACTAAAGTAAATGACAAATTATGTCATTAGAAATTAACTTTTCATTTCATATAACTCCAAAAATCAATGTGCAGTATTTTTAAAAAGCAGGACTAGTCTATAAAGTTATTTATACTAATTATAGTGAACATCAGAAATAAAATTACAATAACAATGAGCCTTATCATTTGAACAAATAAATAGTTTGTAATCTGACCTTATGGAATTTTGTACAGTCTTGGATTCATCCTGAGCGAGTTCCTCAGCCATGAGGAACTATTTTTTTTTAGCTGTTCTGCTTTCCCCTCTTGACAGTTTTAGGCAGAAATCACTTATCACTGTTTATATACGATACCAGCTGGAATGAAAAAGTACAGACACAACTCTAAACATAGCTGCTATATGTAGATCCTCATGAGCCCCTGCACAACACAAAGGCTTACGAAAATTCTTAAGTTGCCTATGTGTTGTTTTTATACAAAATACACCATGTGCTCTGCTAGTGCTAGCCCCAGGATGTTTTCCCACAAAAAAAAAACACACACCCCTGTATGCAAGTCACCTAACATGTTAGTCCAAGAGCCCAAACGACCTACCATGCACTCCCTTCCCCACCCAGTAATGAATTAGACTGGCCCCAAAATGTTCCTTAAATAATGTTTTGCGATGTTGTTCCCATGAAATCCTTAGTAACACACCAGAGGTGGACAGTAGGTCGGTCTGGCTCTTGGACCGATTGTGAATTGTAATGACAACTATAAAAGTATATGTGACCGGGTACACCCGGCTCTCATAACCCATCTGATTTAACTTTGTTTTTTTGCATCACAACTTTTAAGAATTTTACTTGTTTGCAAAAGTGGTGTGTATTATTATTCAGTGGTTTTCCTTCAATGTAAGGTCCCGCAAGGTATTGCTTTCAGCGATGCCTGCGTTAGTTCGATCCCTCCGGCTTACTTCTAGACTACTAGGTATTCAGCATCTGTTCAGGGGACGCAACCGTGTCAGCTGCCTCGTGGCTTTGTTCTATAGCGTGGGTTCCTAGAATGGCGATTAGCTTGTGTTTGTTGCATGGCATTCTAAGTCGAATATCTCTTCAATGCCGGCACCGATTGTTTTAAACCAATTTCCGTAAGATTCAGCATGATATTGATAGTCACTTTCATTTTCCAATTTATTTCTAGTCAGATCGATTTTTTGGGTTAAATATTATTTTGGGATTTTGCACCTTTTACATCGACCAGGTCCATGGAGAAAAGTCGTTTAAAAATTCATAATTAATTCTAGCTTTTATTAATCAAGTCAATGTTTTGCACTAGTAAGACTACACTTGCGGCTCTTTTCTTAATAGCGAACCGCAAGTTTCTAGGTCCGGTAGAATCAGAGCTATAGGCAGAAAACCTAGTGCAAACAAACACAAATTTTAGCTTTCTGGCTAAAAAAAACACTGAGTTCTGTAAGCGGATGAGTGATGCTTTCTTTGCGGCCCACGCGCGCCCTATATAAAGCCCCCGCACGCAGCATAGCTTTCATTCACCTCTGAGCTGGGCACTGATCACTTGCGCCACGTGAACCTTCATTTTGTGCGAGAATTTTGAACTGCATCCTTGCAAGACTGAATATGTGAAGGACTCCTGTGCTGAGTTTTGCCCCTCTGCACTGCTTTAGTACTTGGTACAATAAACAAATGTCATAGCGACCTCTTTGTTGACTCCTCCGTCACATGCCTCTGTGGCCTGTCATAAAATCATTTCTTGTAACCCGGTTACAACAAGAACTACACCACCCCTTTTCAGTGCACCACCACCTTCCAGCATTGTCCTCTTTCAATTCAACACATGACTTGTTATGTTATCAGATTCTGTCTGTAAATTATACTGTTAATTACTGACAAACTGCTTGAGTAAAATATTCTTCTTTCCCGCACAACTCTAGGGAAGTGATATTTTGTTCATTGTAAAAAAAGCATGGGAAAACCCTCTAACATTCCAATCATTGAGGTCATCATGTGGATCAACATTTTAAAGACATAGTCCTTAGACATGTCTGCAGGGAGACTAGTAAATAGTATGAGTGATGGTCATCTCACCCAAGAACTAACTTGCCCAGTCAACATGTACAATTTAAGGGTTGAACTTGCTGAAAGCTTGAGAGAACTCACCCAAGGCTTCAGTCAATTCACACAAACAGTTTTACATCCAGCCTCATATTCATAATCATATGTGGAGTCACACTAGGTAGATTTTCACGGGGTGGATTTGCCCTTGATAGATTTTCCACCTAAATAGAGTAAATCTGAACCCCATTAACTGTGAGTGAATGGAATAAAATCATAAGAGGTTGATGGGCTGCTTTTACAAAAATGAGAGAGAGAGAGGCAAACCACTGGACCAGCTAAGCAGACAGGCTAGTGTACCACTACCAGAAAGGCAGATCATGGAAGCAGTCCTATTGTGAACCAGACAGTTGAATGTTGAAGGAGTTACACTTTTATTCTATGCACAAATTTTCGCCCTCTCAGCGAGGGCTTCTTCAGGGGAATGCCCAGGTAACAGGTAACTAGGTAACAAAACATGATTTACGTGTGAGAATGTAGTGCATCAAAATAGATACAGAATGTACATGCATGCACTTTCAAATTCTAAATTATCGTAATACTTTTACATAAAAGCACGTGCACAAGTTTGTGATATTAGTGCGTCATTACTGATGACATGAAACTTTTATGAAACATGAGTATTGACACGCAGTGTGCGGAGGAAGAAATGTTGCAATGAAATATTTATAATAATGTCATCAACATTGACACCATCATCATTAGTAGAATTTTCAAACGTGCAGTCAAGAAAAATCTAAAAGTCACACACACAATTACAATGTTCGTATTATGCTTACGGTATATATATAATACTGGATCCCCTCCTCCTCCACCCCCCCCCCCCTCCCCATCCTTCCCCAATGCAATTTCAGTTCAGTTCACTCGAGAGCTGCAGTCCGAGGTAGGGGTTGTATGATACATGCTTCAGGATACTGCCATCGAGGCTGTTTAAGTAGCTTGATTTTTTTTGTGTGAATACTCATGTACGTAACAACTAACATTCCTTCGCGCTAAAGGAGAAGAGCAGAGAAGTCTCACTGAGTCACTTCATTGTAAATTACCATGTCAACGACATTCAAACTTCATAATTTAAGTTAGCCCTTTTGACCAGCATTATTGTGAGATGTACATACTTCGCACATGTATGTAGGAGGCATCTAATGCTAACATAACTATTTAACCCTTTACACAGCCTGGAGGTGATTGTTTTTCAAATTCAGAGCACTGAGATTACATTTTCTGCATGAGCAGACTTAAAAGTACAAATTTCGACTTACTATGCATATACAGCACATCCACTTTCTCACACTTACATATCGGTTAAGGAATCGAACTGAAATTAAGACCTTCCATTTGTTTAACTGTCACATTTTATCCCATTTGTTCCTTTGTTCTTTGCGCAATGTGTCGTCTGCTGGAGCAAGTCACGTGATTAGGGGGTAATCTTTTTTAGAAAGCTCTATTAAAAAGGCATTTTCAGTTAATGTCTTTTTATCAAATTAAAATATCAGTAAATGTTTTTAATTTATTACATAATAGGCAAATTATATTAACTTTGTAGTAAAACTGTTACCGCAAGGGTTTCATGTGAAAGGAAAACAGAAAATAGAGGTTGAAACCCCATTAAAGTTAGAACATGAAACACGACGTTGCGGATCAAAGATCCTTCTTCTCGGTGATGTGGAAAAAAGGTTTGCGGGGGTGTGCTGCCCAGGTACCACTTCAGCAGAGGGCACTTAAAAACCTTATCTTAACAAACTTTGTTAGGTGCCGTCAGATTTTGTTTTATTATTCCTGTATACGACATGCAACTAATATTCCTTTAAAATCTAAAAACAAAGACTTTGGTGGGCATTGAGTTCGAATGCTGACCAATGTGTACGAGTATAACTTTTTCACTAAATAGTACATAATCACTAAAACTGAGTTTAAATCACGTCTTTCTCTTGCACCGATCACCCAAGGGAACTCTTTTAAAAAAAAATAATTAAAAAAAAGTACAAGAAAGATAACTCTACCTGCAATGTAATGATGGCGGCGCCTAGTATTTATAAGTTGATAGACAGTTGTTGCTGCTTTTGTTGAGAAATGTAGATTGATATTGAACAACACTTTTACGCTAAAATTATCCAGCAAGGTACCTTTAAATAGGATAAGGCAGTGCATGCTCATTTCAGCATCTGCTTGTGGAAAGAAGGAATCGGATGATGGTAAGCACTGATTGTACTTGTACTTGTAGCTCGAGTGATCAATACCCCGTACAGTATGTATTCGGAAGGACACAGACTTTTTGGGTTTTATCGAAGACCGATCATCATCTGTGCAACCGTTTTGTGGTCGTCTATCATACACAATTTGTTTTTCAGGCGTACGCAATGAATAAACCCAGAGCGCCAGGATGATCGAGCCCAGTCGTTTCTGTGGGAGGGTCATCCACGCTACTACGGGGTCACCTTTTAAGATAATTACGACCTTCCTGCAGCAAAGCCACAGTAGTCCAATAATTCAGCCATTGCTTGACTTGAACAGCACAGTGTAATATGATGACACATATGTGACTTTGGACTTATTAAAAAAATCAGAAAAGACAGTGGCCAGAAGGTGTCCCAAATTTACACAATGCTGCTGGAGGTAGCATTGGTGTCAGTGCTGGCTGGTGTCATGGTCACGCTGCTAGTCCAGTTTCTTCTGCTGAAGTGGTACCTGGGCAGCGCACCTCCACAACCCCTGCCACACAGAGAGCAGTTTCCACCCTTCATCTTACCTCAGGTAATTGAATCACCTTTTCCTGTAAAATTGTCTATTGAATTCTTATTGTGATAATTTTCTTCTTGTGATAATTTTCTTCTTGTGATAATTTTTGTTGTTGTTTTTCTACTCGTAGTCGCAATAGGCTGGTTGCCAAGTAGTTCAAGAATGTTTGCTGGATTACACGACTTTGAGCCAAGACTAGACTCGCCTAGCCGCAAGATGTCGTCAAAATTGCCACACTTATTTGACACTGTATTGCTGTGAGTGTGAATCACATGCAATGTGTGGCAAAATTGAAGCTCAAATTGACAAAGAACTGTTGACAATTGCTTCCTGGTCATACAGGTGTTACAATACAACCGTTTTTTTATTTTATTTTTTTTAAATAATGCTGAGAAAAATGATCTCTCAACATTATATTTATGATGATGAAACCAGTCACAGCCACTTCAGAAAATAGTCTGCCCTGTCATTTCAATGGCTAGTAAAATTATTTAACTTTTTTATACCGGGTATTCATTTTTTTATGTAAGTGCTAAGGAATATTAAGCGATTTAACTGTACTTTGTTTTCCTGCTTGCACTACTGATCGTTCATAGCAATGCGCTTTCGTTGCCCACAGCTTACTGCACTTTCTCATTCTCACCTCTCATGCTAGTAGAAAGCAGTCTTGAAGAGTTAACATTGAACAACACCTAACTTCTTATCTTAAACCTCCTAGTCCTACTCCACTACTGGCTGATCATCGCACCAAACCCATATACTGTACTTCTTTGCCAAAACCCTTCCTGCCACACAGCCTATACACAATCTTTGCAAGAAAACAGTGCTCACATAGTCTCTGGACTCAAATACTGTAAGTTCCAACACCCCCCCCCCCCTCCCCAGCCCCCCCATTCCCCCCTCCCCCCCCCTCCCCCCACAACACACAAACACACAATGTTTACAAGAAAACAGTGCTCACATAGTCTCTGGACTGAAAAATACTGTACGTCCCCCCACCAGCGCACTCCCCCCCCCCCCCTTCCCCACAAATCCCCTGTGTGAACCACCCTTTGGAAAGTTTGGAGAGCATAACAACAGTCTGAAGATATTTTGAGAGAAGAAGAGGATAACTAAATGTTGGATACCTGTTGAGCTTTGAACCCACTTCCCAGCAATATATACCCCTTCCCTCAACACTTCCATACCCTGGGCCACAAAAAGTTCTCCTTCATTTTGTACTTTGGTTGTTCATGTGTTGCATAAATATACATTGTTGTTCAGTCACTCCATTTTCCGACACTGAGTGGTCAGCATCTACAAATCGCAGGGGGTTTAATGCCACAATGCCTACCTCCTAGAACCATTGCCGTACCTGTAATTTGTAATCAGCTGGCCAATCCGCAATTCTAGTATCGTGCACGAATCTGTCCTAGGTCTTTCGTCTGAATGCTTAGATTAGGGCTGTCCGGCACCCTATATCATAAATAATCGGAAAACACAAAGATCAAATGGTGGTAGACAATACTGAATAGGGAAATAAAAGAATTGTACCTTATTTCGGCATGACTCTAGCGGTGAGCGCACTACACAAGTGCTACACAAATGTGTCGCAATTCAAACTGTAAACTGAGACAGCTTGAAACTTTCCATTGTGCTCCATATCAACACGTATGCTGTTTAGAAAGCAAAGATTGTTGCCACCTGTGCTGTAAGACTAAGAGAGAAAGAAATATAAATTAAATAAAATGTGACAGATCTATGGCATTTCAGTTTTTGTTGAAAAGATCGAGTCATTGTTGAATGCGTGTATGAGCTCAGTACTGGTTGGCGAAACTTGGAAAGATGCCAACAATACAGTCATGTATCATGTACAAAATCAGACCTACCTTGTATCCATGCTTGCCACGCAGTCCTGCGCTTAAAATTTAGAAGTTTTGTCGCTTAAATCCAGTGAGAAAAGTCCAGACTTGATTGCTACAGATTCTGATCTTGTTACTGGCTGCTTACAAGCAGCACCCCTGGTAAACGCTTGAAATTCCAGCGGCAAAAAGCAAACACATTTGCACGACCGGGCATGGTAGCCTATTCACAAAGAGTCGCGTCCCCTGTGTATTTCCAAGAAAATACAGTAAGATGTCAGAAATATTTGGCATTTTACTCCTGACGTCAGACTCAAATTCTAAGCTTCAAATAGTGCGTAATTTAGACTGAACAACAATGGCTTTGAACCGTCTGTGTTACTTCTCGGTTTACACTGTGGTTTGTAGTCCTCTGAAGCTGATTATCAGACCTCCGCGCCTTCAGCGCGTCGATCTGATAATCATCTTCATCGGACTACAATACCACGATGTAACCCTCAAAGATGATTCAATGCCTAATTATATATACAGTTTTGCTTCTGTTGCCATCTTGACTTGATGTACAGTGGTGTGCAGTGCAACCTTTTGTATGTTATTGTTAATTAAAGCAAGAAGCATTTCTGGGATATTTTGCCTCTGTGTGTCACGCAGGATGCTTTGTTTCTTCAAAAACATTACTGATGACATGACTTTGTGGAAGTGTCTACTACTTACTCAATTCTAGCCTAAGAACCCGTTGTGTTACCACACAACCCGGGAGGCACTCGGGGAACCCCCAGAGGGGCCGAGAGTTGTCTCCCGTTCCTGCCCATCCGGTTCCGAGTCACGTGGTGACTAACCAGTCATGCTACTTAGGCTCACACCGTTCAGACGTGTTTGCTCTAGCCTACGGACTTGGAAACTTTTTCGACCGGTTGCTCACTGGTCTTCCGGACACTTGGATTCTTGTTTGACTCCTACTTCGTCGGCTCTGCTGGTCCCCTCTTCGTTTAGCTGCTGCCCTCTCCTGCGTCTTGTGTTGTTGAGCTGCTAGCTGCGCTTTGCTGGGACGTTGCCCGCGTTTGCGCTGTAGGTGTTATGGACGTTTCTTCCCCTGTTCCCGCTCCGGCGGAGAGGTAAGGTAGCTGCGTTGGCCCTCGGCCGGCTCCCGGGCTGGGCGCCGGTTGATGACCTGCACGTATTGCGGAGGGTTCCAGTGGCCGTCAGATAACCACAAGGTCTGTCTCCCCTGCGCCGGATGCGCCTCTGACCACGCTTGCTCCACCTGGCCTGAGCTGCGCTGGTCGCAGTTATGGAGTTTTTACAGACGCGAGTGACTGGCACCTGTGTGTGATCCGAAACCAGTCGAGGCGCCATGCCCTGCGCACTGACCGCACGAGACCGCACCGACCTTATGGAAAAGACGCCACGCCATACGCGGGAGCCTAGCGCTCGGAGCGGGACTGCTTTCAACGTGATCGCTTCCAGGAGGGGAGCCCATCCGGACAAAGCCTACTGACAGGCAGAGAGCCGCCTCACTGAGCCCGGTTCAGAGAGACGCGCCACGCGCCGTCCCATGTCCGTTGTCAGTCCCTGCTCGTCTCCAAGAAAGCCCGCTGACTCTTACGGGGAGTCGCTTCGCCGGCAGAGAGCCCGCCTCATTGAGCTCGGAGAGACCTTTACCCATGCATCCGAGGGCTTCGGGCAGTTCAGAGCCCTCACGCCACTTCAGCTCTACCATACGCTCTCGCTCCCCTGATGGCGAGCGTAGGAAGGACCACACGTCGCACCGTTCCAGGGACCTTGGCTCCCTCCGTTCTTCATTGTCATCGCGCTCGTCCTTGTCCTTCCCTCAACCGGACTCCCGATCGTCTTGTCCCTCCTCCCCTCACCCGGCCCGCCTACCCCCTCCTCTGCTTCATCGGCACCGTTCGCATAGTCGCAGTCGCTTGCCGCACTTTGGACGCCCTGCCTGCGGCAGTAGGTCCTCACCACGACGTCCTGCACCTCGCTTGCCGTCCCATCTTCTTCGCCGGTCCTCCACCCTCTGGAGGATGAGACCCTGAGCCTACTCGCAGAGGACTCCGTCTCTGCGCTTCTTGGGGGCCTTAGCCGCTCACCTTCGCCTCGCTCTTCTTCTTCTGTCTCCTTGGTTTCCCGCAAGCTGGCCCCTTCATCACGTACAGACACCATGCTTGCCCTGGACGAAGTTGCTCGTCTCATCGCCGCCACGCTTCCCGCGGTTGGCTGCTCTCCATCGCCCCCGCTCAAGAGGAAGATCTCTGTGTTTGTGGATGCTGGAAGACAGGTGAAGAGATTCAAGTCCCTGCCGCAGCCTCCCGGCTTTCGTGACCTCCGTGACGCCTTCTCAGTGCACCTCCTGTCGGGTTCCCGGGACTCTGAATTCTTCTCCGACCGTAGGTGGCCTGCCGGACTCGACATTGCCTTTCGTCAGGACTGGTACTCGGGACACTCCCAGGTGTTTGCCTGCCCGCTGCCTGCTGTGGATCCGCTGGCCTTGGTGCAGGCTGGAGGCGCCGCTCTGCTGAAACGCGCCCTACCCCGCGGTTTGGACAAGACGGCCTCGCTCGTCTGTAACACCTTAGCCTGCGCCTGATTTATGGAATTGCTGACCCAAGCCTTCGTCCTTCGCATCGAGGACTCCTGGCATCCCTCCTTGACGTCCCTCCTCGGAGACCTATTCGCTCTTGCAGAAGCGGCCAACCGGGCAGCATATCACTCGTTGGTCAACGCGATGGCTGCGGCCTCCAACTGCGACCTGTTAGGTCGGGATGCCGTGTTGCTGGCCTGCAGCGGAATGCCCCCCGATCTGAGGACTCAGCTGCGCCGTGCTCCCCTGGGTGACCCTCTGCTCTTTGGTGAGACCTGGCAGACCGTAAAGGATGCTAACTCGGAAAGTTGGCCTCGCAAGACAGCCCCACAGCGCTTTCAGGCCGCCCGCAAGGCCGTGGGTCGTGCCCTGCGGACCACCAGACCTGCCGCGTCATCCGCCCCCGCGACTCTGCGGGCCCCTCGCTGTCACCCTGCTTTTGGTCGCCCCGGACCTGTTAGCGCCCCTGGCCCCATCCTGCCCGTCGCTCAGGGTGCGGGCGGGCCACCTGACTTTGCCCCGCTTCTGCCTCCGCTGACCGTGCCCGGGTCTCCAGTCGGCGGGAGGCTCGCACTGTGCAGCGAGGAGTGGCACTCGCTGTTCCCAGACGACCCTTGGATTTTGGAGACCATTACCGAGGGCCTTCGGATCGCCTTTTGCACCCCGCCTCTGCTGCGTTGCTCTCCGTTGTGGACCGAGGTTCCAACAGACGAGCTCAAGGCCGGCACCCTTCGCGGAGAAGTCACCGCTCTCTTACAGAAGGCCGCCACAGAGGTTGTGCTAGGCCTGGACTCCCCAGCCTTTTACAGCCACCTCTTCGTGGTGCCCAAACCAGGCGGCAGGTGGAGACCTGTCATTGACCTCTCAGCGTTGAACGCGTTCATCTCTGCCCTGTCCTTTCGCATGGAGACTGCCCGGGTCATCAGAGCCCATGGACTACGCGATCAGTCTGGACTTATCCGACGCTTATCTCCATGTCCCCATGCACCCGGCCTCCAGGAGGTATCTCCGCTTTGCCTGCGACGGAGTAGTTTACCAGTTTCGGGCCCTGCCGTTCGGTCTCAACCTCAGCCCATGGGTCTTTACCCGCATCATGGACGCAGTGTTGGCCAAGGCACGGCAGTCGTCTTCCAGCCCGACGTTGAACTACCTCGACGACCTCCTCCTGCGCAACCAATTGGAGACCAACCTGAGATCGGACAGGGACGCACTGATACGGCTGTTGTCGCGGTTGGGGTTCCTAGTCAACGCAGGCAAGTCGGACCTCACTCCCTTTGCATCGCTTCGTCCATCTCGGCATGGAATTCGCCACCAACCTCAACAGGGTGCGTTTGCCAGAGCCGCGGATCCTGAAGTTGGCCACTCTAGCCAGCCCAGCAGGACGCAGCCTCCGCCAGAGTCTGGCTTCAACTCCTTGGTTTGATCAATGCGGCGGCAGATCTACTTCCACTCGGTTGTCTCTACGCCTGGCCGCTACAGCTGCACCTCCTGCTTCTCTGGCGTCCCTCCTCATGCGATCTGACCACCATGGTTCCCGTGTCTCCGTTGCTTCGCCCCCATCTCCTGCGTTGGACGGACACGTCGTGGCTCGCTTCGGAGTCCCCCTGACCGCTCCTCCTCCTCGACTCTCCTTGTGAGTCGATGCAAGTCTTGCTGGTTGGGGAGCCCACCTGCTACCACAGTTCCTCACGACGTACGGCCCTTGGCCTCCAGAGTTCGCGGACAAGCACATCAACTGGTTGGAGCTGCAAGCAGTCTGGCAAGCCCTCATTGCGTGGGAGGAACAACTCAGTCACCAGAAACTGCTCGTCCTCTCCGACAACGTGACAGTGGTGGCTTACATCCAGAAACAGGGCAGGACCCGCTCACCCGACCTGTGCATGCTCCTCTACCGTCTGATGCGCTGGTGCGAGGACGGCAACATTTCCCTCCGTGCTCGTCACATTCCCAGCCACCTGAATGTGTTGGCCGACTCTCTCTCCCGATGCGGCCATTTGCTACACATGGAGTGGACCTTACGCCAGGACATCTTTTGGATGATCTGCGCGCAATGGGAGACGCCAATGGTCGACCTGTTCGCCACGAGGTGGAATCACCAGCTTCCCCTATTTGTCTCCCCGATCCCAGACCCTCTGGCCTGGGCAGTCGACGCGCTGTCCATCCCCACTTCTGCTTCCCGTGCCCCGCACGATGCTCAAGCAACCCCGACAATCGCCGTTCCACCCGTGCCTGGAGCACCTACTCCTTCACGCTTGGAGGTTGTGCGGCAAGCCCTCGCCGCTAGAGGCTTCTTGAGTGCATCAGTGGAAGCTATTGCTACAGCCCGCAAACCCTCGACACGACGCGTCTACGAGGGAAAATGGCGAGTACTGTGCTCCTGGTGCGACGACCAGCGCCTCGCCCCCACCGATCTAACTAACCCTCAGCTCGCTGACTTCTTCCTCTGGCTCTTCGGAGGCCCAAGGGTTGGCCCCTATAACCATCACAGGGTACTTGTCCATGATTGCCAACACCTACCGGCACATCGGCCGCCCGGACCCCGGCGCCTGTAAAGACATCGCCGACCTTATGACTCACTTCGGCCTGCAGCGTCCAGTGCCCCGATCGCTCATTCCTCACTGGGACCTACCTTGGGTACTGACTTGGCTGAATTCTGCCAGATTCGAACCTTTGGCCCGCCTGGCGGATGTGACTCGTAAGACTTGCTTACTGTTGGCTCTGGCCACGGCGGCCCGAGTTAGCGAGCTACATGCGCTGTCAGCGCACCCTGCCTGCCTGCAGTTTCGAGCGGATGGTTGCGTGCAGCTGCTTACGGACCCTGCCTTCATTGCCAAGACCAGGTCTCCTTTGACCGCGCCACAGGTGATCACCTTATGACTGCTGAGAGGGACGAACTTCCCCCAGGAGACCAGACAACAAGATCCTGTGCGATCCCTACGCATGTACCTACGCCGAACCAAAGCCGTCCGGAGAGGACGCTCACGCCTCTTTCTGCCTTTGAAGCCCAGCAGACCTGACATAACAGCCCAGACGATCTCTTCCTGGCTATGCTGGGTCATATGGTCCGCCTACCAGGACCTCTCCCTGCAGGGAGCAAAGAGGCTAAAGATACGTGCACACGAGGTACGCGCCATGGCCACGAGTGTCGCGTTCGACGGGAACTGCGCTGTCATAGACATTGTGGCTGCCGTGGGCTGGCGGGCAGAATCAACCTTCGCCCGCTTATACCTCCGGGATCTGGCAGGCCAGCGAGACAACCTCGCACTGGTGGGGGACATCACTGCGGCGCAACACTCCCTCCCGGCGCCACAGGCGACGTAGGTACGCACCTAGCTAGGATTGTCGGGAGTTTGCAGCAGGGAGGATGGCTCTAATTGGCAGTATGGGGGTGGTTGGGCGCGGCACCCTCCTCCTTATCGCAATTCTTCCACGAAGTCATGTCATCGGTAATGTTTTTGAAGAAACAAATTCATTTTTCTCTAAAAGGTATTTTTTCGAAAAATACTTACCGATGACATGACTCGGAGGACCCTCCCACCTGCCCCGCTTGCTGCTGGTGAGCTAAGTATCCTGACTGGTTAGTCACCACGTGACTTGGAACCGGATGGGCAGGAACGGGAGACAACTCTCGGCCCCTCTGGGGGTTCCCCGAGTGCCTCCTGGGTTGTGTGGTAACACAACGGGTTCTTAGGCTAGAATTGAGTAAGTAGTAGACACTTCCACATAGTCATGTCATCGGTAAGTATTTTTCGAAAAAATACCTTTTAGAGAAAAATGAATTTTGCACAATTATTTTCCCTGAACTTCATTATTTTGAATAATTTTTGTGTGTGCAGACCTTGAAGAACAAGTTGCTGGGTGGTGCAGGGAGCCAGCAGCAGCAGCAGAGAGAAGCTTGTTTGTGGCTCAACATGATGGGACAGTTTATCTTCCGAGAACTTCGTGACACCAGTCTTGTGCGTAGGTAAGCAGGTAGAATTATATGATAATGTTTACACATAATTATGATAGTTGTTACTCCAGTAGAGCTTTTTGGTGGGATTTCTTAGCCACTTGTCTGAAAGGGCAATATTTTTGTTGCATGGATGATGCTTGCTACACAAATGACCTTAGATATCTGCTCATCCTCAAAGTGCAGTCAACAGTCGGTGCTTTCTGACTGAGCCAAAATGTGCAGAAATACCTGCATTGTACAGGCACAGGTGCCGTGAGTGAGGAGGTCAGCTTCATTTGACTGACACCTCCAACGGACTGCCCTCCCCCTGCGTGTCATGTTAGTAAAAGAACCGGCAGGCTTTGTGTCAAATGTAGCCTTGAAGCGAGTTGCATCAGTAAAGGCAGCCAAAACTTTTTCCAGCTGAAAAAGCAGTGTAATAAGTGAGTATTAATATGACAAAATGATTTGTGTCAACCTTTTCAGGTGGGTGATGCGCAAGATGAACCTGGAGTTTCAGGAACTGCTGCAGACAACATCAGGAAAGCTACTGGCTCAGATTGTGGTAAGCAGAAATTTGCACACAGTCCTGAAAGGCCTGTTTAACCCATTACTTCCTGAGGCTGACTTTAAAAGTTGCTTATTGTTCTATGACGGCTGCATTACAAATTTGGAGATCTATAGCAGCCCTGAAAGTCTAAAATTTTGCCCGCCAGCCTTTGGCTAGTGACTTCCAAGTTTTACTAGCCAAACTGAAAATGTTACTAGGCAAAACTGAAATTTATACTACTGAAAATAGCCCCCCAGCTCAACAATATAATGTACCACAAGTGTTTGACACCCAATGTTAGAGAGTGTTTTCTGCCCAGAGGCATTGAGAACAAATATTTGAACAGACAATCATAACCAAGTTAATGTTTATGTCCTGACTTCAGGCTTTTGATAGTATCAAGTGGAGAAATAACTGACAAAGTCCCCATGTGAACTGTGGTGGGATTTTTTATTTATTTATTTTTTGTAAGTAGAGCTGGGCTTCTGTTTGCACAAAAGGTTAAAGGGTCTGTAGACCCCTGGGTATAATTTTAGAGGGTAAACAGACCCCCATCCTAGCATTATAGAGGGTCCGCAGATTTATTTAAGAAAAACTGCATCATCTGTATGTTTCTTAAAATAAATTATCCCCACCCGGGTCTGCCCTGGGGGACTTGGGTGGGGTTAACTACTTTTTAGTTCCCAGGGTCACCCTGGTCAGCCCTACAGGGAGGGTTTTTCCCTATATTCTGGGGCATGTGTTTCTGTCTACCCTTGGTCCATTCACCTGTATTTGTCTTTTAAAAACTCTCCCAACTGTCTGCACTGCCTGTAGCTCTTGATATTGGATGTGTGTTGCTAAATGGTTTTAGGTTTATTTAGGCCCCATGGTGTAGGTTTATTTAACGTATTGGACCGGCTGGCGACATTCAATATTCCGTTTCTTTTTCTTTTTCTTCACAAGCAGTGCAGGCACGTCCTGAGAAAGCCTTGTTGCTGTCGGGACAATAAGCAATGTACAATCAATCATTAAAATAAATTATCTCATTTTGCTCTCTCCTCTTTAAATGTGTTGTGACAGTGTGTGTGTGTCCTTTCCATGATACTGATTCTTTAACTGGTAAGCCTGTCTACCTCGCTCTCACACACACAGAAAAACATGTATCTATTTATTTATTTGTATGATCGTTTGATAATGTATTGTAACAGAGAATATAGCGTTTTCTGCTGAACGCAGCAGATTGACAACCAAAGTGTGATTTGTCTAAACTCTGTGTGTTTGTGTGTGTGTGTTTGTGTGTGTGTGTGTGTGTGTGTGTGTGTGTGTGTGTGTGTGCGCGCGCATAAACTGATGTACTTAAAAGTTTGTTTCAACCCGTTTAACCACTCAGAAAGACGCGTTTCTCCAATTTTTGCCTAATAACTGTGTACCAGAAGATGGATCGACCACGATTTAAAAAAAACTGACAAACTTATTTATGTTCAAATTTCTGGACTTGCTTTTTGAGTTTGCCTCAGTGCTCATGCCATTCGAGTGCCGTCTTGCTTTAGCCATGGAAATACACTCGGCACAGCCATGAACTCTGAAAACTGTGTCGTAGCGGCGGTGCCACACATGGCCCAGGGGTAGCATTTCTGGTACTGTCGCTTGTCGATGGAGATGGCGGTGTCGAAGTGCAACTTTCTTCTTAGTGATTATCAAGATCAGACGCTGCCGGATTGAAGAATCCGAAGCATTCCAGCTCTTCCTTTGCTTTTTCTCTGCCATGTACAACTTCGTTCAAGATCGAAAGCAAAACGCATGATGCCGTATCCCATAATAGTATGTATGGTGACGTCACAGCAAGTAACGCGTTCAACATGTAGTGCGCACTTTGTAATAACATGCTGACACCACACACTAACTAACAGTTTGCCCGCCCTGTTACACTCGCACGGTCCCTGGCGTCGGGTCAATTCTGAACTCAGCCGCGACTGAGCGAGCGGCTAAACGAACCAATTCATAACTAAAAATAGAACGACTGTCACCCACCTCTGCACGTGCTTGCATACACTCTTGTCTCTCGTGTTCAGGTTCTCTCCGAGTCTCTCACTTATGATTTTTCGTTGACGTCATTTTTACTTTTCCCGCACTTTTGTTCTTCCTTTTCTTTTATTTTACGTCACCTCCTTCAGTTGCCACATTCCTTCTGCCAATGAAGATAAGTAGCGGCTAATCTCTCTGTTTGTTTGTCTATTTTGACAAAGGGTATTTACCCGAAATATTAATAAATTGTGTTGTACCCATCTTTTCTAAGCGTGTTTCTTTCTCCGTTGGGTACTTTGCATATTACACGCTTGGCAGTCACCTTTTTGGTCTGATTTGTTATGGTACGCACAGTTCGAGTGACGTGTTCGGCTACTGCCGCAAAGTGATTTTTAGAGGCGACTCGCGATGGCAGGTCACGCGCCGGCGTACCTGATGTTCGGCTGGCGGTTAGCCGTTGGATTGGAAAACGCACGAGCACACTCGCATTTGGCAAGTGGGCTTTTTTTTTACTCGCCAAATTTTTTTTTCACTCGCCATGGCGAGTAAATTACTCGCCATTTTCAGGGCTGCATAGATAACCATTTTTAGTTCAAGGGTGGTGCCAGAATAGTTTGGTGCCTCAGACGCCAATCTATTCTGGCACCACCCTTGAACTATCACAGTCAAATTAATTTCAATCAGCAGTGTATCAGGATGAAAAGGGTGAAGTGATGGTACCAGTGTTTAAAGTATTCTGCTACATTTTTTCAAGATTCAAGAAATTTATTCTCCATAAGAGGATATTTGTCTTTGCCTGCCAATCGTAAATAAATGTAAGCAAACATAATATCACAACATACTAATTACCATAACAAGTGTTAGTAAAAATTGTATCCATGGACAGTTACAGAATCACACAAATAAGACATCGTGTTAGGTTATTAAGTTAAATATTGCACATCATCTGCCACTAAATTACCTATATGGCCAAAATTTAAATTACAGTAATAACTATGTTAAATCCTCAACAAACAAACCAAATAGAATGATACGTTTCACTCGTTAGACACACACACACACAAACGTCGTGTAATTTATTTTCTCAAAATCATTACTGATGACATTACTACTAGGAAGCTTTGCTTAGCATACCAATTTTAGCCCCCAAAAACTCGTCGAGTCCCTCACAACAGGGGAGGCAACTCTGGGGTGTTGTTACCAGGATACCCAGAGTAGCCTCCCTTGCTTCCCTATCCGGTGGCGCACTCACCCTTTCCCGTCAGTCTCTTTGCTTAGCTACACCTAACCGGTCGTGTGCACCTCGCGTGCTCCGACTGTGTATGGTGGGATTACCTTTTGTGAACTTGACTCGCGTTTGATTATGTTAGACGTGTGCTACTACCTGTGTGGTGTCGGGTGTTGGATTACCTTCAATTTCTGAGGATTTCTTGGTGGTTGGCCTCTGTGGATTACTGGGTCTCGGGACATGGCAAGGTAAAGCTTCGGTTACTGCCTCAGCCGGCAATTTACCGAAAGGCGGCGGCATTGACCGAAGACTGTACTGTGTATGCAAACGACTGGGAGCTCGGACTCTCGCAAGGAGGTTCCACGCACTCGCGCCGACCTTTGTCCGTCTTATGTTACAGTACTCAATGAGGACCCGCACCAGGTGTGGCGCTCTAGTGGCCTAGCAGTGCGCACGATGTAGTCCTACCCTGCTCGGGCTGCACCTCCAGTCATTCTGGCATCTATGCACGACGTGAGAGGAGAAAAGATGGTCGCAGCTTTGGGCGTTTACCGGATTGAGAGACCAGCATGCAACCCCGCGGCGACCGCAGCCGTGAAAGTATCGCAGAGGAGGGCCACCTCAGACATCGTGAGCTTATCGGTGCAAAAAAGGGACTTGCTGCCCCTACCGGTGCATCAACAGAGCTGCTCCACCTAAAGTGGTATAAGGAGCCTTAAAGCAGCCGACGAGACTTGCCATCCCGTCTAGCACCAAGAGCTCTAACCCGCCTTTTTAGCCAGGGATATACCATGACCGGGTTCGTCCCCCACGGATATACAGGCATTGAGAGCTCGGTCCCCCAGCAAGGAAATGTTAGGCCGCTTACACGGCCACCAAGTAAACAAAGAGCCCAGGCAGAAGCGGGGCACCACCCCTCTAAGACGAAAGCGCCCTTTTGCCGTAGGCCGGATCAGCACCTGGACAGGGCCGCACCAACAACGGTGCACCTCTCAGAGCGGGATAGAAATTAAGCCGCCGACGGACAGGCCATGAACAAAGACTTCAGGGGCCCGAGACTGAGAACGGAGCCACAGGCGGGAAATGGTTCTCAGTCAGCGCAAACTACCGAGTCCGAAACCCACCACGGGTAGGAAGGAAGCTCGGTCTGTCATTACAGCCAACGAGACGTGTTCCTCACCGAAGTCGCACCCCCTGATGGGGCAGGCCACAAACACAGACTCCGGGGTCCCGAGACAAAGAAAAGTATAGAAAAGGAGAGAGAAAAGAGAGAGAGTGGAGCCACAGACGGGATGAGGTCCCCAGTCAAGGCAGATCCACCGAGACCAAAGCCCGCCACAGAGAGGAAGCAAGCTCGGTCAGTATTACAGCCGACGAGATGGAGTTCCTCGTCGAGGGCAGATCCTGGAGCAAAGCACGCCCCCCGCTCTAAGAGCGGTGAGAGGGACACCCAGCGGCATCGATCCACACACCGCACAGGGACGAAAGTCTACACGTTCGTGAGAGCGACCACAGCAGAAGGGGACAGGGCGCTACAGATACCCCATGCCGGTAATGTCTACATTTCCCGCTCCTCCTCACCGGGCCGGCAGACAAGTTCGGGTGCGACGTAGCGGCGGAGCTCTTTGCAACGCCGGACCTCTGAGGCACCCTCCAGGGATCAGCCGTTCTTCCGGCCGGACCTGCGGGGACCGATCTTCCTTGAGGACTTGGCGGCCTCGACGTTGGCGCCGGGAACACTGGGATAGCAGCAGCAGGATGGAAGCAGCCTCCTTTCGGCACTGGCCCAGCCCTTGCCAGTGGTCCACGATGATTAACAGGAACAGACTCCCCCCAGGGGCTATGCTTCGGTCGGCGCACAGACTGGCAGCATCTCCCTCTTCACGGGCAGCGGCGGACGGCGAGGAGGCGCTCAGTCTACACTGGAGGACTCGGTGGCGGCATTGGGCGTAGACGACAGACACCTGGCGGAGGGTCGGCGCTCTCCACCTCCGCGGTCGATGCGGCCCCGGCATTGCAGACTGGCTGGTCCTTGGACAAGACGTTCCAGCTCACCGCGTCATGCCTCACTCCGGACTACTGCCCTCCATCTCCGCCCCTGAGAGGAAGGCCTCGGCGATGGTCGACGTACCACGGCGGCCCCAAGCGCTTCAAGTCGCTCTCTAATCCAGCAAGCACGCAGGATCTAGCGGAGGCGGTCTCGGCATGCCAGCGACAAAACGGCTTCGTAGACCAGGGTTTCTTCGCAAACTCCCCATTGACCAGAGAGGATGGATGTCATCTTGCGCCGGCAGTGGTTGGAGGTCACTCCCAGGCGTTTCCGGTGTCCTTTCTACTGGTGGGCTAGGAGGCGCTGATGCAGGCGGAGGTACCCCATAGCCATGGACGCTGAGACGGGAGGCTTGGACAGGACAACTACCTTGGCCCGCTACCCCTTTGCGGGCGCAGGATTCCATCGAGATGACGCAATCTGTGGTCGCATGGCGGGAGACCTTCTGGGACCTCTCGGGGCGGCGTCTGCCAACGTCGACCTGATGCGACGGGACGAACTTCTGGGACGATGCCACGCTCTCCCAGCTTCAGTGAAGGCACAGCGGCGCCAGGCTCCGCTCAGGGGCACCCTACCTTGGGACCGACTTGGCAGACGGCTAGGAGTCAGCGAGGCCCCCCCCCCCCCCTCCACCCGCGCGCTCACGCGTTTTCCCACACCCTCCACTGCCTGATCCAGAGGCTCCCGGAAGACCGGTCGGTGGGAGGCTAGCCCTCCACAGAGCGGAGCCACAGCTATTGCAGGTCGAACTATGGTTCATCGACCGTTACGGAGGACCCTTGTGGATGCGAGTACCGAGGGATCAGCACATGGCGACAGCGCTGCACGGCGTGGTGAGAGCCCTACTCTAGGAGGAAGCCACAGAGGTGGTCTCGCGTCCCGACCCCCCCGGCATGCTACAGTCCCCAAACCCAGAGGCAAGTAAAATTATTGAACTTTGTTTTCTCAAAACACATTACCGATGGTATTACAACTAGGAAAGGTTTCTTAGCTAGTCTAATTTTAGCCCAAAATTTGTTGTGTACGATAATGGCGATGATGGCAGGCTAGGGGCGCCATAGCTCGGGTGGAAGCCCGCGAAACCTCCCTTCCGGTTCAACCACGCATGCGCCCAGCGCTTCCTGCCTCAGTCAATTTCTTAGCGTAGAACAGCGGCAAGCGGGGCAGGTGGGAGGGAGCTTCGTGTAATACCATCGGTAAGTATTTTTCAAAAAAATTTATTTTAAAGAAAAATACATTTGTTTTCTCAAAACACATTACCGATGGTATTACAACTAGGAGTTCCGAAAAGGAGGTGGGTGCCGCTAAAACGCCCCTATTGCCTGCCATTGAAGCTGGTAAATTCCCCTCCTCAAGCAAACGCCCTCTAATTTTAGCAAAGATACTTACGGCGCCTAGGGCGCTGGGAGGGCGTATTGCGCTGCCACGATGTCTCCCACCAGCGACAGGTTCCGGTGCTGGCCGGAGAGGTCCCTCAGGTAGAAGCGTGTGAAGGTGTTCTCCGTTCTCTAGCCCACGGCCGCTACAATGTCTTTTACAGCACATTTGCGGTCAAACAAATGGAGATAGGCAGGCCCTCGCACCCAGAGGCTTCTCGGGTGCAGCAGTGGAGACGGATCACAGCGGCGCGTAACATATACATGGAGGTGGCGAGTACTCCAGGCCTGGTGCGCAGCAGAACGACTCACACCCATGGACCTGACTAACCCCCAAAGGGCCGAATTCTTCGGTGGTTATGCCCCAAGCAGACCTGGGCCCCATCACCAGCCGAGGTTACCTGGCAATGGTGGCACGCTCTTACCAACTCCTGGCATGGCCAGAACCGGGCACATGCAAGACCTCTCGGATCGGATGGTGCACTTCGATCAACTTGGAGACTTAATCAGGAAGACCTGCTTCCTGCTCGCCCTCGCCTCAGCCTCTTGGGTAAGCGAGATACACGCCTTCTCCGGGCGTCCCTCCTGTCTCCAACTCGGGGCCGATCGCTCGGTGCAATGCCTCACCGACCCTACATGCTGGCCAAGTACCACCTCCAAGCGTCCGCGCCGAAGTATTGACCGTCCGTCCACACAGGGCTACGGACCAGTCCCAGGAGTCCCTTCTACGGGACCCGGTCAGGGCGCTTGAAGTATACCTGCGCACAACTAAGCCACTAGGACTAGGGCGCTCACGCCTATTCCTGCCCTTGGCTCCGGGCAGACGACACAGTGCGGCGCAGATGATCCATGCCTGGATACGCTGGGTCATCCGGTCGGCGTACAAAGAGCTCTCCCCAGAGCAGGCCAGGATGATGTGCACCTGAGCACAAGAAGTCATAGCAGTAGCTGCGAGCATCGCCTTGGCCACAACTGCGCAGTGAAGGACCTTGGGACGGCCGTGGGGGGGGGGGGGGGGGGGGGGGGGGGGGGAGGGCGGACTAAGTCTACCTTCGCCCGCCTCTACCTCCGAGACCTATCCGGCCAGTATGACTACCTGGCCCTAATGGGGGACATCTCAGCGGCGCAGCACTTCCTCCCGGCGCCACAGGCACCATGGGTAATGCCTAGCTAAAATTGTCGGGAGTGGTGTGTAGGGGCCTCAATAGTTAACGAGCGGAGCGCTCGGGCATGGGAAAGGTGTACCGAGATTGCGGCACCCTCCTCCTATTCGCCATTCTTCCTAGTAGTAATGTCATCGATAATGATTTTGAGAAAATAATTGGATTTTTCTCTAAAATGTATTTTTTCGAAAAATACTTACCGATGACATTACTCAGAGGTCCCTCCCTCCTACCCCGCTTGCCACAGTAGAGCTAAGGCTCAGAGACTGGCGGGAAAGGGTGAGTGCGCCACCGGATAGGGAAGCACCGGAGGCTACTCGGGGTGTCCTGGTAACAGCGCCCCAGAGTTGCCTCCCCTGTTGTGAGGGACACAAGTTTTTGGGGGCTAAAATTGGTATGCTAAGTGAAGCTTCTTAGTAGTAATGTCGTCGGTAAGTATTTGTTTCCTCAAAAACATTACCGATGACATGACTTTGTGGAAATGTCTACTACTAGCTCAATTTTAGCCTACTTACCCATTGTGTGCCTACACAACCCGCTAGGCACTCGGGGAACCCCAGAGGGGCCGAGAGTTATCTCCCGCTCCTTCCTTACCAGTTCCTGTCACGAGACCAACCAGTCTTGCTACTTCGCTCGTGCCGAGAAGACGTGTCGGGCTTTGCTCCGCTGTGCCTCGACCGGTCTTCGGCTTGCCTACGCTCGTTTCGACTTCTCTTCCATGCCTGCCGCCTTCTAGCGCTGCCTGCTTCTTCCTTGGCGCCGTTCCGGGTTCCCTCGGCTCTCCTCCATGCTGTGACTGCTGTATGGCTACCCTTTCCCCCGTTCCCGCTTCGGCTTGGAGGTAAGGTAACGGTAGCTACCCACAGCCGGCCCTCGGGTCGAGAGCCGGCTGCCGTGGGACTCGTCTTTCGTTGTGGTTACGACATAAGGGCACCAACTATTGAAATAATTTCCGTGCCTTGCACAGCCTTCTTGCGACTCTCCTAGCGGGACATCGCCTTCTCTCTCCTGGTTCTGCCTCGTTAGCTTACGAGTTGATTTTGCCTTTCAGACGCTGGTTTTCGTAGGGCCTGGCGGCACTCACGTTCCGTTCGTCCAGCTTAAAGGCCCTTTAGCCCTTGGAGAGTATAACCATTGTTTCACGCGCCGGCGGTCACGGCGCCTGGGGTTCCTTGGTGGACAGGGGGAGGTAGCTTAGTGGATAAGACACTGTGCTGGCAGTCGTAAGATAATAATAATGATAATAATAAGCGCATTAAATAGGCGCTTTATCCCAATTGAAATTCGGCTCTAAGCGCCGCCGCGTACTGAACCCAACAAGCACACTCACGTGAATCACGCGCATTCGCTCACACACTGTACGTAGACACAGAACATTCACGTGGTGCGGGGGGCAAGCTCAGGCGAGCTACTGTAGTTTTTGGAAATTCAAAATCGTTTGTATTTGAAATTTGATTAAGTGGGCTGAAACTGATACCAAAGATCCCGGGTTCGTATCCCCGGGGGGGCAGGAATGGGATATGGACTTGCCTCATTCCATCTAGTCAATCTCTACAGACTCGGCTTACGTTTGCTTGTCTCGCCTTCATGTACACAGCACGCATAATCAAGGGCATATGATAAAAATGCCATTCCCACTAATTGAAAAGAGAATGCCCGGTCGGGCTGGTGAGATGAAACAATGATATCACAAAGGAGGGCTCGGCGCCCTCTTGCCTGTGTTTGCGACCTTGCTATGCCCTTTGTCTGTTACAGAACCCAAATGTTTATGTGCTCCCTATGGGGAAACTTCCAGTGCCGACAGATGACCATGCGGTCTGCCTACCTTGTGCGGGCTGCTACCCGGACCACCTGTGTATGTCTGTGCGACCTGGCCGGATATGTTTGGTCGGACCTCTGGGGCCTGTACCGACGAGAGCGGCCCCTGCCTGCTTCCTCTCTTCCGGCTCCGGTTGATACTTCTGCAGCCCTTACGGGGCTGACCGCCCTTTCCCGCCCTGGCCTCACGGAAAGGATTCCTGTTGGGACTCGGTGTTGCTGGCTGACCAGAGGACCGCCACTGCTGCCACGCCCGCTGACCCTTCCGGAGGGTCTGTTTGCCGGCAGAGCGCCCGCCTCACTGAGCCCGGCCTGCAGCAGTCTGCCCTGAGCCGTCCCACGTTGACTGGCCTTCCTCACCCGTCTCTCACCACAAGCCGCTGATCCTTCCGGAGGATCTGAACGCCGGCATAGCGCCCTGCTCTCGGAGTCTGGCCAAGAGAGGCGTCAGCTTTAGCTTGCGCGACACAATCGCGCCCCGACTCCCACCGTTCCACTTTCAGTTCACTTGCTGGCTGATCAGAGGACTGCCACTGCTGCCACGCCCGCTGACCCTTCCGGAGGGTCTGTTTACCGGCAGAGCGCCCGCCTCACTGAGCCCGGCCTGCAGCAGTCCGCCACGAGCCGTCCCACGTTGACTGGCCTTCCTCCTCTCTCTCTCTCCACGATAAGCCCGCTGATCCTTCCGGAGGATCTGTACGCCGGCATAGAGCCCTTCTCACTGAGTCCGGCCAGGAGAGACCTCAGCCTCAACCTACGCGACACAGTCGCGCCCCTGACTCATCCCGTTCCACCGTCAGTTCTAGACACTCGCGCTCGCCCGCGAGCGCCGCCGGAAAGATCATTCCCCGCGCCGGGATCGTCGCCGCTCCCACCGCCACTCCTCGTCGCGTGCGCGTTCGCGCTCGCACCGTTCGATGCGTCCGCCGCGTCGCCGCCTTCATCGGCGCCCCTCTTCGGTTGTCCGCCGTCCTTCGTCCAGACGTCGTTCCCGCGCACCGGACAGGACCCCTCATCACTTCTTCTCGCGGTCGCCTCGGCGATCCCCGCCTCCGTCGTCGCTGCCGGCTCGTTCCCGGGTTTCCCGCGAGGTTCGACACGCGTCCCCGCCCAAGCTTCGGCCTTCCTCGGTGCCTCGCCCGCCTTCTCGCCGCCCCCTGGACGAAGAAGCCATCAGTTTGCTGCCCGAGGACTCCGTCTCAGCCCTGTTGGATGAGGATGGTCGCTCCCTTTCGCCCGCCGACGTCGGTGTTGATGTCCCCTCGACCCTTCCGTCGTCGTCCCGTGCGGAGACCCTCTTAGCTTTGGACAAAGCCGCCAGGATCACCGCAGCCACTCTGCCAGCGGACTCCTGCCCAGCCTCTCCCCCCCTGAAGAGGAAGGTCTCTGCCTTGGTGGATGCCGAGCGTCAAGTTAAGAGGTTCAAGTCGCTTCCCCAGCCGCCTGGATTTGAGGAGCTGCGAGATGCCTTCTCAGCGCACCTGCAACTTCCCGCGTCTCGAGGGCCAGTGTTCTTCTCCGTTCGTCGCTGGCCGGCTGGCCTGGACATCACCTTCCGTCGGGACTGGTATGCCGGCCATTCCCAGGCTTCCTCCATCCCTCTTCCTGCGATGGAACCCCCTGCCGTGTCGCAAGCTGGCGGCTCCGCTCTTCTTCCCCGTTCCCCCCCTCGTGGCCTGGATTTGACTGCGTCCCTGGTGCGGAACACCTTAGCCTGCGCTGAGTTCCTGGAGCTGCTCACTCAAGCCCTGGTTCGTCGTGTGGAAGACGCCTGGCTTCCTTCTATCACGCCGCCGGGTTGATCGGCTCTTCTTAGCGGAGTCGCCTACCGCGCCGCCTACCTCGCGTCGGTCTACGCTTCGCTGCCTCCGCCGACTGTGCCCTGACCCCGTCTTGGCCGTCCTTTTCCCTCGAGGTCTCATGTTCCCCGTGTTGCGCTGAGGCCTCCGCGCGGCGGGAGGTGTCTCCTCCCTCAGGTAAGTTGCCACGGAGGTTTTCCGATTCTCAGACTCGCCAACCTTCTACAGCCGCCGATTTTTCGTTCCGAAGCCTGGAGGAAGTGGCGTCAGGTTTCTTCTCTCGGCCTGTACAGATTCGGCCCTCCTTCCGGACGGAGACTGCCAGAGCCCTGAAAGCAGCGGGCTAGCCTTAGACTGCGCAGGCGGCTTGGACCTTTCCGATGTGTACCTGCTGTCTCGATGCTCCAGGCCCCCTGGAAGTTCGCTGGTCGCGATCGACGGCGTCTTCTCCAGTTTCCCGCGCTCCCGTTCGGTCTCAACCTCTGCCCTGGCGGTTCACCGGGCCGATGGACTCCTTAGTCGCCAAGGCCCGACAGTCCTCCTCCAGTCCGACGTCGATCTACCCAGACGACCTCTTCCTTCGCCGCCAGTCTGAGAGCTCTCTCGCGACAGACAAGGACGCGCTACTGCACCTCCTGACGCACTTGGGGCTTCCTAGTAAACGAGGGCAAGTCTGATCTCACTCCTTCCCTAGGTCGTCTCTACGCCCAGCCGTTGCTGCTGCATCTCCTACTCCTTGGGCGCCCGGCTTCCGGCGACGTATCGACGATGGCGCCGGTGCCCCAGATTCTGTCGCCTCGCCTTCGTCGGTGGACCGACGCCGCTTGGCTGGCTTCGGCAGTTCCCCGGGCATCTTCTCCGCCCCAGTACTCTCTGGGTTCGACGCGAGCCTCTCTGCGTGGAATGCTCATCTCCTGCCGCGGTTCCCCTTGACTTCCGGCCCTCGGCCCTCGGATTAACGCACTATCTCATCGTCCGGCCAGTGATGCAGGCCGTTGACGAGCCCTTCATTGCTGGGATGACCTCCTCAGACACCAGGAGCTGCTCGCCCTCTCTGACAACACACCTTTGGTGGATTACTTCCAGGTACAAGGTGGCACACGCTCTCTCGAGCTTGGTATGCTTCTCTACCAGAGCTGGGGTTGGTGCGAGGACCGGACCTTCTTGGCGAGCCCGACACATTCCCGGACAGCTGTACGTCGGGACCGACTCGCTGTCCCGTCGCGGCCAGCTCTTGCATGCGGATTGGACCCTTCGGCAGGACATCTATCGGTGGACCCGCGCCCGTTAGGAGTCTCCCCAGGTCGACTGGTTCGCCACAAGGTGGAACCTTAGGCTTCCCCTCTTCGTCGCCCCGATTCCCGATCCCTGGGCTTGGGCTGTCGATGCGCGCTCCATTCCCTGGGACGTCCTGGCGGCCTCCGCCTTTCCTCGACGATCCTCGTACCCAAAGTCCTCCTCAACCTTCGGCGCTGCCCGGCGGCCCTCCTGTTAGTCGCTCCGTTCGCCTGGATCCGCCACAGGAACACCGGCCCTTCTCAGCCTCGCCACGGGCCCCCCCCCCCCCCCCCATGCGCCTTCCCACTCCTCGCACCATGCTCAAGCCACTGCGCCAGCCGCTGTTCCTCCCTGCCCGGAGCGGCTCATCCTTCACGACTGGAGGTGTGCGGCAAGCCCTCGGTGCTAGAGGCTACTCGGGTACAGCGGTGGAGGCGATCGCTGCAGCCCCCAGACCTTCGGCCATTCGAGTCTACGTGGGACATGGCGAGTCCTGTTTCCTGATGCCCCGATCACAGCCTGAACCTCACGGATTTGTCGTATCCGCAGCGGGCGGAGCTCTATCGGGCTCGGCTGAGACCTAGACCTAGCCCCTTCACGGTGAGGGGTCACCTGTCCAGGCTCGCTTACACGTTGACACCGCGGACACCCAGACCCGGGCGCCTGCACAGACCTCGCCCACCTTATGGGACACTTCGGCAGCCGGCGCCAGGCCTACCGCTCGCTTCTTCCCCGCTGGGACCTACCCTGGGTGCTAACGTGGTTGAATTCTGCCCGATTCGAACCCTTACAGCGGCCCGTTCGCAGATGTGACACGCTACACGTGCTTCCTGCTGGCCCGGGCTACCACCTCGCGGGGGAGCGAGCTACACGCGCTTAGGCGCGTCCTATCTGCTTACAGTTCTGAGCGGACGGGTCCATGCTACTTCTCACTGCCCCGGCCTTCCTTGCCAAACAGGTCCCTCTGACCGCGCCGCAGGTTTTACCTTACGGCCGCTATGAAACAAACCCCTGTCACAGGAGACCAGGTAACAGGATCCCGTGCGCACCTTTGACTGCTCTGCGACGATCTAAAGCCTTCCGCAGAGGGCGTGCACGCCTCTCCCTACCTCTGAGATCGGCGGAATGACATAACGGCCCAGACGTTCTCTTCCTGGCCCCCTGAGTCATTTGCTCCGCCCATCAAGATTTCTCCCTGCAGGGAGCGAAGAGGCTGCACATATGCGCACACGAGGTACGAGCCATGGCCACGAGCGCCACGTTTGTTAGAAAATGCGCTGTCACGGACATCGTGGCTACCTTGGACGGGAAACTGAATCTGTATTCGCCCGCTTCTACCTAAGGGACCTGGCGGGCCAGCGAGAGAATCTCGCAATGGTGGGGGACATCGCCGCGGCGCAACACTCCCTCCCGGCGCCACCTGCGCCGTTGGTATGCACTTCGCTAAAATTGTCGGGAGTTGCGACTGGGAGGACGGCTCTTTTCCCTCCTAGGGAGTTGTCATGCGGCACCCTCCGCCTCATCGCAATTCTTCCACAAAGTCATGTCATCGGTAATGTTTTTGAGGAAACAAATTCATTTTTCTCTAAAAGGTATTTTTTCGAAAAATACTTACCGATGACATGACTCGGATGGCCCTCCCACCTGCCCCGCTTGCCGCTTTCGAGCGAAGTATCTGACTGGTTGGTCTCGTGACAGGAACTGGTAAGGAAGGAGCGGGAGATAACTCTCGGCCCCTCTGGGGTTCCCCGAGTGCCTAGCGGGTTGTGTAGGCACACAATGGGTAAGTAGGCTAAAATTGAGCTAGTAGTAGACATTTCCACAAAGTCATGTCATCGGTAAGTATTTTTCGAAAAAATACCTTTTAGAGAAAAATGAATTTTTCAAAAAAAATACATTTTAGAGAAAAATCCATATTTCGCATTTTAGAAGATGTTACAGCTAGAAAATCTATCGCCACTAAAACATTTCACTTTAACCCAAGTGCTTCCCTCTCCCTTCTTTCATGCATGTACTTACGCACGCACACTCATACACTGGCTTTGCACACACACACAAAGTACATGTATGTGACACGCATGCGCACACCAGGTGTCGTTGCCAACGAGTACACTCCAGTTATCACAGTACAGCCCTCTGAAGGCAAAACACAGCAAGGAAGAAGATAAACACACGGTCTGTTGTCATCTGATGTAACTTGAATGGGATGTCCTGGGGGTTTTCTGTCTGCCTCCAGCAGTATAGTCTCTGGTGTGTTTAATGATGTCGTCTGGCCTCCCAGCTGAGGTCGCTTGACCCATTTAGCCCTGACACACTACAGCAGGAGATGGATCAACCATGATAATTCAAGGGTAGTGCCAAATTAGCTTGGCATCATGAGGCGCTAATCTATCACTACCTTTGAATTATAATGGTCGATCCATCTCCTGCAACTGGTGCATTGTCGTTGGCTGACAATTCCAAAATTTGAGAAATGCAGCTGTGTGATTAAATGGGTTTAATATGCTGTTATCAAGTAATTTGAAGCTTTCTACCATTTTAACCCTATGTCTGTCAGTAGTGCTTTTGTCATGTTGATTACTGCAGGAATCATCGTGACAAAAAGCTCTACTAGCAGGATCAGTGAAAAGAGACTTAATTTTCCTATCATTCTTCAGGTGCGAGACTTCAGCTTGGGTTCAGCCTGCCCTGTGATTGGTGGTGTCTGTGTACAGGATGTCAGTCTGGATGATGGCGATCTCATTCAGGTTTGTTCGACAGAGAACTGTTTTGTGATACACATGACACTTCTAATCTTTAGCCCCGTCTTTTATTACGGTGCTAATCTGTAAGTTCTGAAGTCACGGACAAGGCTTTTGACACTAGTAATCAATGACCAGGTCTTATTGATAATTTTTGAGCTGGCTGTAATTGTGGAACTTCAGATCTAGACTGTAAGGCCTACAATCATATAGCAGCAGTTGTCTTTTTTTTTTGTTGTTGAAAAAGCTCACCAGGTGTGTTCAATAAAAGGCTGCAGCAATGCCTGCAAATTCAAAATGAAATGTAAGATTTTCTTGAAATTGATAAATGTTTTAGATGTAAGCATCTGTCAGTTTGCTTCATCGTGTGATATAATTTTTGTTTAAACTGCAAAGTTGTGGAATTGCAACATTTTGTAGTTGTCAGAAGCCTGCATAACATTAACAGTTCAGAAGACAGATCAACTGTGGTAGTTCAAACTTCCAGGGTGTTGTCAGAATTATTGAGAATAGTGAAGTTATGTTTACACCTAACAACTCCCAACAATGAACGGGATGGAAGTCACGGCGGATTGACAGCTTTTACCATGAGCATAGACAACACTGCAAAAATCTCCAAGAGGCATAGATCCTCATGCGCCCAAGGGGTACATGAGGATCTATGCCTCTTGGATATGTTTGGAGTGTTGTATCTGCTCATTGCACAAGATGTTTATCCTCCGTGACATCCCTCTCGTTTGTTGGGATCGTTCATTGCAAAGTAGGCCTCACTAATAGCTTTGTGCCAGGAGACACCAAACTATTTTGGCACCACCCTAAAACAACATGTACCATGATTGACGGAATAGTTAAAAACATTTTCTACTACATTTGCATACTTGTATACAGACTCTTGATGTGTGCATGGATGTGGATTATGACGGTGGCTTCATTCTTGGAGTGGATGTGGTGCTTCCATTCAACAAAATGGCTTTTATATCCGTCACGCTTCGCCGCCTGACTGGACGTGCTCGACTGCAGCTCTCTCGCCAACCATATACCCACTGGTCTTTCTCCTTTCTTCAGGTGGGCATTGCCATGACGTATAGTTACATTATCATTTCTGAATGTAGGGTATGCACCAGAATGTACATGTTTTCTGTGTACTTCCATTTGTGTTTGAACACATCCTTACTTTGACATTCACACTTGTGATGCCAATGTAATTTCTGATCTTTTACTGCATGCTTTGTGTCAGGAACCTGACGTTCAGTTTGAGGTGGAGTCTCACTTTGAAGGGCGACCCCTGTCACAGGTCGCTGCACTCATTGTGAACCAGGTATGTTGATGTATGTATGTATGTTAACATTTTATTTATTATTTTTGTTTCTACAAAATCCATACCGATGGCATTACTATATGTAAAGTACACTTAGCTTACCGATTTCAGCCTAAGAATCCATTGTGTATACAACCAGGGAAGCAACTCCAGCGAGTTGTTACCAAGAACCCTGAGTAGTCTCCCTTCACCCCATACATGTACGTGAGCAGTGTAATCATGCCAGTCTTATGCTTAGCTTCCTTGTGAAAGGATTACCGTTCAGCCTTTGTCTTTGACTTCAGGTTTGGTGTCTTGGTTCTTCATCAGTTTTCTCTGCCTCATCTTCCCTTGGATATGGCGAGGTTAGGACTCGGGTAATGCCTCTGGCTGCTGGAATGCAGTCACAGTGGACAGCGGCATTACCTTTGGATTTTTCGTTGCCTTTGCTAGAACGTTTTTGTTGCGACCGTTTGTGGCCACGCACGGTTCTTTCATGCTTCCGCTTGTTTGTTACAGTGCTCAAGTTCGCACCTATCGTAAATGCAAAGGCTTCCAGTGGCCCAGTGATACCCACGCATTATGCCTCCCCTGTTCAGGCTGCTCTTCCTCCCGCCCGTGCGGTACCTGGTCGACCTGGCGGGAGCAACGCTGGTCACAGCTATGGGGGTTTTATAGGCGGGAGCGCCCGGTGACTCCTTGAGTCCTATCTCCGCACCTGGCGCGCGCGCTGTCGGGGTTCGACTCCCACCCGGCTCAAGCACCTCCTGGCTCCATGGGACCTTGCAGATGGGCCACATCAGATATTGTGGGACTCTCTTCTTGCCAGATCCTTCCGTCTTCTTCGGCACTGTCACTGTTAGGAAATTCCTCTTAGCTAGCACAATTTCAGCCAAAAAGTGGTTGTGTACCTATAGGGCAGGGAAGGCAACCTAGGGCCGCCGTAACCTAGTAAGTACCCCGAGTAGCCTCCCGTCCATCCCCATCCGGTCACGTGCCCACTGGATTCCCGCCAGTCTGTTCTCTTAGCTAGCCGTGAACGGTTGTGTACCTACTCTACTGCGTTTTGGCTGTGTACGGTGTGACCGGTCGTCTTGTGCCTGGGACTTGCTTACCATGTGCACTGTGCTAGCCTTGGATTATGTGTTCACAGGGCTAGCTTGGAGTTTACCTTCATTGGTTGTACATGTGGGAGCTTTCAGGGGACCCTTGTGGTGTTGTGCCCTTGGATTTTTACCATGTTCACAGTGCTCGCCTTGGATTCCAGGGTTCACTGTGCTAGCTTGGAGCTTACCTTCGCTGGTGTTATGTGGGGGGGCTTCTGCTGGACTTGGACTGCATGGGCTATGCCAGCCTTACCAACCCTAGGACATCGACCGGATTGTGCGCCAGCTCGTTCTGTACTGAGAGTATCCAGTATGAGTCTGGCCCGCAACGTTCATGCACGACCCGCCTCTCAGCCCGAGCTAGCTCGGGTCCAGACGTGGCTTCTGGCCCTCCAAATCCTTGGGACAAGTCCAGCACAGATGTATGGCGTCCCGCCCCAAGGTCAGTGACATGTGCCCTCGGCCGGACGAGACTGCTGGACTAGTGTGCACCCGCTCATCAGATAAAAGAAAAGTAAACGAGCCTGGCCCACAGCGAGCTCGCTCACCCTGCCTACCCTCCCGATCAGACAGGGTTCATGGTGATAGAAGTTCCGAGCGGACACCCATGCCTCGACCTAGTTTGCGCTCATGGGACAGGCCTCCACGCCCGCGGACTGTTTCCCACGACTTGGATGCCCACCGTCACCCTAGGCCTTCCTCCAGGACTGACGCGGCCCCTGTCGTTCGTCCAACCACGGCGCATCACTCGAAGATTGGACCGTTGTCTCACTCGCCGCAGCGCGCCTTGCCCCGCCGGCATAGACGTTCGTCATCCCCGGCTCGACGCCAGCCCCGGCAATACTCCCGCTCCAGCCGACGCAGCCGCTCTCTGCGTACCGCCGGTCCTCACGTCGCAGTACTGTCTCTTCGCGGGACTCCGCCTCGGTTCACTCCTCGCGGCACCGCTCACAGGTGAGAAGGCTCCCTCCAGCGCGACTGCCACATGACGGGATGCAGCTAGTGAGACCTCCGCTCACCGTCGTAGAGAAGAGGTGTTTTGCCGCCACTCACCCGTGCGGCCTGACGATGATGACACCCTCAGCTTGGCTCCGGAAGATTCTGTTTTGGCTCTTCTCTGGGATGACAGCTCCACAGCTTCCAGGCGCTCGCACTCTCTGGATGATGCAGGGTCACAGCCTGCTCCCCTGGGACATAGGATGGAGACTCTCCGGTCCCTGGATGAGGTGGCACATCTCATCGCGGCGTGTCTTTCCCCGGAGGAGTGCCCGCCTCCCCCCCCCCGCTCAAGAGGAAAGTGTTGGCCTTCGTGGATGCGGTGGACCAAGAGTTTCAAGTCTCTTCCCCAGCCTTCTGGGTTCCGGGACCTGTGCGACGCATTCTCTGCACATCTGCTGCAGGGCTCCTTGGGCGGCTCGGGATTCTTCTCCGACTCCAGGTGGCCTGCGGAATTGGATATAGCCTTCCGTCAGCGTTGGTACGCCGGTCACTCGCAAGCCTTCACCTGCCCCCTCCGGCAGTGGATACCCTGGCACTTTCGCTAGCGGGTACCCCTCGCCTGCGTCATCTCGCCCCCGGCGTGGACATGATGGCCACCCTCATACGCAATGCCCCCGCCTCGGCGGGATTCCTGGACCTGGTCACGCAAACTATTGTTTGATGCGTCGAGGATTCTTGGCACCCTTCGATCTCACCGCTGTTGGGGGACATCCTGGCTCTGGCGGTCTCTGGCAACCGCGCGGCGTACCACACCTCCGTCAACACGCCCTGGGGAATTGGGTGGGGTTAACAACATTTTAGTTCCCCGGGTCACTCTGGTCAGCCCCACAGGGTGGATTTACCCCTCTATTCTGGGGCATGTGTTTCTGTCTACCCGTGGTCCATTCACCTGTATTTACCTTTTTTAAACTCTCCCTACTGTCTGCACTGCCTGTAGCTCTTGATATTGGATGTGTGTTGCTAAATGGTCTTATTTAGGCCCCATGTTGTAGGTTTATTTAACGTATTGGACCGGCTGACGACATTCTGTTTAGTTTTTTTTTTCACATGCAGTGCAGGCATGTCCTGAGAAAGCCTTGTTGCTGTCGGGACGTTAAGCAATGTACAATCAATCAATCCGTCAACGCCATGACCGCTGCCGCTAATAGTGACCTGATACGTCAGGATGCGTACTTCCGACCGACTTGAAGAAGCAGCTATGGCAGGCACCGCTCGGCGGAGAGCTCCTTTTCGGCCCACTTGGCAGGCAGTGAAGGACATGAACACGGACCTCTGGCCCAGCCGCTTCACTTCCAGGTCTCCTGTCGGCGGGAGGCTTGCGCTCCACAATGACGTGTGACGGTCGCTGCTGCCGGACGACCCGTGGATCCTCGCCACCATCTCTGAGGGACTGCAGGTCTCCTTTCTGGCTCCTCCCCCCCCCCCCCCTCCTACACACATACACACCCCCTCCAGCCCACCCACCGCTCCCCCCCCCCCCCCCCCCCCCACCCTGCGCTGCTCTCCCCTGTGGACCTCGGTGCCGACGGACCAGATCAGAGCCGACGTCCTTCGCGGCGAGGTCACCGCTTTGCTTCAGAAGGCCGCCACGGAGGTGGTAACGTGTGGCGACTCCCCAGCCTTCTACAGCCGCCTTTTCTTGGTCCCTAAGCCTGGCAGCAAGTGGCACCCCGTCATCGACCTCTCTGCGCTGAACAAGTTCATCACCGCCCCTCCCTTCCGCATGGAGACCGCACGAGCTCTACGGACCGCAGTTCAGCCTATGGACTTTGTCGTGGGCAAGTCCGACCTCGCGCACACCTTTACCATAGCTGACACTTAGTTCGCTTCCAGCTGCCAGAGAGATAAGGCGCCGCGAGGTCAAATTCCACTCTCGCGCGCTCATTCTATTTATATCGCACCTGCTACTGCGCGGTACACGGTGTGACCGGTGCTCTGCCGCTATAACAACTACCTACTGGTTTGTATTCATAACACATCTCTGCCTAAAGTGACTGTTGTGGAAGCAACATCATTCAAAAGTTGAAATTATCACCTTCACACTGATACCAAACATGACAACATTACGACTTGCACTTGTGTAGCATGTTATGGTGAAAATAAAGAGAACGGGAATTTGTTGATGTACGAAAATGAGAATTTATTGTGAAATTAACAAAGTTCCCACAGCCATAACAGAAAGACGCTACTTTTCCCAGTGAAACACACTTGCATGCATTAGGGTTAGCATGCCTACAGTACGTATCACTTAATGGATTTTGGTTCCATGGTGGGGGACGGAAGCAGGAGTGTAATTAATGAGGTCACTGACAGGTGTCGACAGACAAGTTCCAGACATCCGACTTGGTGTACACTCCCGGAATTGGGGAAAGAGAGGGCTTAGTTATACGGATGCTATTGAGGAGATAGCCACGTTTCTTTCTTGGGAAATAGTGTAACACTAACAGTCAACCTTGTAAATGTAATTTTGATTTAACTTTTGATCATAATGGAGTCTGATGAAACGCGTACAGTCTGTGTACACATAGGTGTGTTCCATGCAATGAAGAGTAAATGCATTGTGCAGAATATGTGGCGAGAGATCACAAAAGAGATACACGGATAAAAAGTCATTTCTTTGTATCAATTATGAACACTTAATCCACAAGTGTTATGGAATTAATATCCAGGAAGACAAAGACATGATGCACTCCAAAACAATGTGTAGGAGTTGCTATAGTCGGATGAAACGGATAGACTCGACTGAAACACGTGTGTCCAAGGAGACAATGCGAAATGCGGCGTCCGATATTGCCTCATCACAACACATTTGGACCATTTTCGATCCAAATACGAGTGTTGAAGAATGTGTCGCGTGTGTTCACTTCATGCAGATAGGAGGACGACCAGCGAAGCGGGGTTCGCGGCATGGAAAGAAACGATCGTTTCAATCCGCGGAATGTGACACTCATAACACTGACACTAATAACAGCACTAATGAAGGCGATAGTGGTATACAAGTTTTTATTCCGCCGACGTCTACTCCCCGTAAAACGCCATGCACAGTCGATGCTCAAACGTCGCCGTTACAAAGAGTGTGGACCCCATCTCCACCAGTAAAGCGGACGCCATTTGACCCATTGAAAAAACGGGTGTCGATATAGCCACATCTCCACATATCAAACGACTCAGCCTTCGACCTATCCAGGAACTGCAGATGCCACTGACAAAGGAGGAAGAAAAATATCAGACGGCACTAAACCGCACAACGCTTAATGAATCAGCTGATGCCACAATTCGTTGCAAGACTGGAGGACAGCCTTTGTATTTTATGCACATACCCAAACCAAGAAAACCAACAACAGTGGCATCATCGGCCGTAATACAAAGAAGGTCGAAGGTGCTAGCCTGTGCTAGAGTGAATATGTCTGGCAGATCAGAGGTGGACGAAGCTGAACAAATAGCTGACGAGTTAAGACGAGAAAGAAATGAAAAAATGACTGCAATATTAGACAGAGCAGGCCATAGGCGATCCGTGTATGTCTGTAGAAAACAGGGTATTGCGCTGAGAACCAATCTAGGATTAAGCTGGTCCAAGTACATAACATATAAACGCTTCATGAGACCTTGAAAGTGAAAGAAAAGAAAGGTAGGCCCAGAAGGAAGCACTCTGTGGCAGAGTGACCATTGAACAAAAGAATCTGACCTTTGAAAACAAAGTCACAAACAAGAAGGAAAGCCAGAAAACGCCTGTCGCATACATAGAAGATCTCACACATTTTGTTCCTGAACTCTTTGACAAGTATGAAGCTGCAAATCTTCTTGAATGGCATGAACAAATACCCAAAGATGAAATTTGGATAAAACTAGGAGGAGATCATGGCGGTAGCAGTTATAAAACAATGCTTCAAGTTGCTAATCTCCAAAACCCTAACTCTAAACACAATACGTTTTTGGTGTGTATGGCTAACTGTAAAGACAGTCATGAAAATCTTCAAACAATTTTGCAGCCGTTTAAAGAGCAGGTGTCAGTTCTCCAAACCATGAAATGGAAAGAAAAACAGATACGTGTATTTCTGTTTGGAGATTATGATTTTCTCCTCAAACTTTTTGGTCTCTCAGGAGCACAAGGGGTCCACCCTTGTCTCTGGTGCACAGCTTCGAAAAGTCAGCTACAAAGAGCTCCACATGAGCGAGTACAAGTGAAACAAAGAACTCTGAACAACATCAAGAGGGATTACAGGCGATACATTCGTGCAGGAGAAGACAAAAAGAATGCCATGGGTTACAACAATGTTGTACATGAACCAATCTTTGATGTTGAGATTTCGCAAACGGCACCACCATACCTCTATCTTCTGTTAGGTATAGTAAAAAAACATCATTCCCTCCTTGAGCACGGACTTGATAAAGCCATTGCTGAAAGACTGGCCGAGGGAAAGGAGGCACATGATGAAAACACACCTTTTGAAAAGTACATTTCAGAAGTAAGAGTCATCAAAGAACTGGAAAAAAGAAAACAGCTGACTGAGGGTATTGCAGTGTTGAGCGACAAGAGACACAATGAGAGTGCAAAGAATTTTGATGAACGACGTGAGCAGAAGATGCAGCGGGTAACAGAATTCGAGGACAAAATAGAAGCTCTGAGAAAAAGAGACAAAGTTGCCATTTCTGTGCAGGCCTGTCACTTCTGGCCTTGACGAAGCACTAAAGAGGAATAAGATATTCATGCAAGCATACCATGGCCGTTCGTTTGTTGGTAACCACTGCCACCGTTACTTGAAGTATGATGTGTTGACTGATGTTGGTGACAGTGTTATCAGCAATACCATGAAGCTGACAGATGATCCTAAACTTCATGCAGCAGCGCATGACATATCCTTAAAGTTCCGAATTCTGAACGACCTTTACTTACAAGTTCATGCTAATGTTTCTCACAAAATCCCGGTGAAGGGCAAGAATGAATCCATGCAAGACATCAATGACAAGATTGCAAACTACATGCGTTTTTTTTAAAGTACTTTTCCAGCCAGTAACATCATTCCGAAACAACATATCCTGGAATGTCACTGCGTTGAATTTATGACAAAGTGGGGATTTGGTTTGGCGCTTCATGGTGAGCAGGGAGGTGAAGAGAGTCACGCTACCATTAACATTCTAAAGAGCAGGACATATGGCTTGCAGACAGAGGAGGAAAATCTCAGACTGCTCATGACCGAGCACATGACACTCGTGTCACCCGTCCTCCACTCCGTCATTCCTCCAGTAGTCAAACAGAAAAAAATTCTCGCATAGACGGCGCCGGAGTTGTGTATCTGTGAACAGAAACTCGGTATTCGTTTCTTATGTCTAGTGTGTCAGAAAATGTGTTAAACCTCAAGGTATGTTTAAAAACACTGTTGAATATTGTGACCTGTTATGGACTGATCGGATTTCGGGATGGCAATAGCAGTCTGTGGAGTACCGAGACGGCTGCGGGTGAGAAATGCCAGAACACGCGACCTGTCAGTGACCTCATTAACCACCCTCCTGCTTCCGTCCCCCACCATGGAACCAAAATCCGGTAAGTGATACTTACTGTAGGCATGCTGACCCTTTTGCATGCAAGTGTGTTTCGTTGGGAAAAGTGGTGTCTTCTTGTTATGGCTGTGGGAACTTTGTCAATTTCACAACAAACACCGACATCATACATCAACAAATTCTCGTTCCCTTTATTTTCATCATAACCTGCTACACAAGTATAAGTCGTAATGTTGTCACGTTTGGTATCAGTGTGTAGGTGAGAATTTCAACTTTTGAACGATGTTGCTTCCACAACAGTCACTTCAGGCAGAGGTGTGTTATGAATACAAACCAGTAGGTAGTTGTTATAGCGGCAGAGCGCCGGTCACGCTGTGTACCGCACAGTAGCTAGTGTGATATAAATAGAATGAGCACGTGAGAGTGGAATTTGACATCGCGGCGCCTTATCTCTCTGGCAGCTGGAAGTGAACTAAGTGCTAGGCGCCAGCACTGGAGGGTAAAGCCATGCGCGCCGTTCCGCCGCTTTGTTCACCTGGGGATGGAGTTTTGCACCAATCTCAATGAGGTGAGGCTTCGGGAGCAACGGATACATAAGTTGGCGAACCTAGCGCGACAGGTGTCTCGAGAGGAAGCGGTCTCCGCCAGAGTGTGGCTTCAGCTCCTGGGCCTGATGAGCGCGGCAGCTGACCTCCTTCCTCTCGGCCGTCTCTGCTACCGCCTGCTTCAGCTGCCTCTGCTTCTCCACTGGTGACCCTCGGCTGGCGACCTCGAGTCTCAGGTTCCGGTGCTTCTGATGCTCCTTCCCCATCTTCTACGCTGGGCGGATCCCTGCTGGCTCGCGACAGGAGTTCCCCTCTACTCACCCCCCACCCCAGTTGTCTCTCTGCGTCGACGCAAGTCTCTCCGGCTGGGGCGCGCACCTGCTGCCGATATTCTCCACATCCTCCGGCGTCTGGTCCCCGGACCCCGCTGCCCAGCACATCAACTGGTTAGAGCTGAAAGCAGTCTGGCAAGCCCTCATCGCGTGGGAGTCATGTCTGCGACACCGGGAGTTTCTCGTCCTCTAAGACAACTCCACAGTAGTCACCTACATCCAGAAGCAGGGTGGGACGCGCTCCCCCTCCCTCTGCATCCTCCTCTGCCAGGTTCTCCGGCGGTGCGAAGATCGCGGCATCTCTCTCCGAGCGAGACACATCCCGGGTCATCTGAATGTCCTGGCCGACTCCCTCTCGCGACACGGCCAGCTTCTCCACACCGAGTGGGTGCTCCGTCCGGACATCTTTCGGATGATCTGTGCAGCGTGGGAGACCCTCATGATCGACCTTTTCGCGATGAGGTGGAATCGCCAGCTACCCCTCTTCGTCTCCCCCATTCCAGACCCGCTAGCCTGGGCAGCTAATCTGGGCAGTCGATGCTCTCTCCATTTCATGGGACAGCCTCGTCGCGTACGCTTATCCACCTACGGTGCTTGTCCCCAAGGTCCTGCTCAAGCTCAAGAGTTATGAGTTATGGGTTATTTAATTATTTCTGTGAGTGAATGATCATGCCATGTGTTGTATGGGCAGACAGTGAATTTCCCCATGAGGGATTAATAAAGTATTATTGTATTGTATTGTTGTATTGCAACGCGGTCCTGTTTCTGGTGGCTCCGTTCTGCTGGACCAAGTTGTGGACCACCAACCTCCTGAACCTCGCCACGGCCCCCCCCCCCATCCCCCCCTGGGGCTCCCCACCCCACGCACGATGCTCAAGCAACCATGGCAGGCGCTGTACCACCCGTGCCCCGAGCGTCTCCTCCACGCCTGGCGTTTGTGCGGCACGCCCTTGCGTCTAGAGGCTTCTCAAGTGCAGAAGTGGAATCTATTGCTACAGCCCGCAGGCCCTCGACCCGACGAGTCTACAAGGGAAAGTGGCGAGTCCTGTGGTCTTGGTGCGACGATCGACACCTCTCCCCCACAGATCTGACTACCCCCCAGCTGGCCGAGTTCTTCCTCTGGCTCTTCGCCGAGCAGCACTTGGCGTCGATCACCATCAGAGGGTACCTGGCCATGATCGCCGACACATACCGCCATTTGGGCCGCCCGGACCCTGGTGGTTGCAAAGACCTCACCGACCTGATGGCCCACTTTGGCCTCCAGCTGCCTGCCCTCCGCTTGCTGATTCTGCGATGGGACCTACCCTGGGTGCTGACGTGGCTCAACTTGGACCACTTTGTACCGCTCCCCTAGGCGCAATTGGCCGATGTGACCCGAAAGACTTGCTTTCTGCTGGCCCTCGCCATGGCCTCCAGGGTCTGCGAACTGCACGCGCTCTTTACACGCCCCTCCTCCTTGCAGTTCAGAACAGATGGCTCCGTGCACCTCCTGACCGATCCAGCCTTCCTGGCCAAGACCCAGTCGCCGTTGGCCGCCCCACAGCTGATCACCATTCGGCCATTACGGGAGCCAAGTCTGGCACGAGAATCCAGACAGCAAGACCCGGTGAGAGCCTTACGAGTGTACCAGCGCTGGACCAAGCCGCTACGCAGGGGACACTCCCGCCTCTTTCTCCCTCTGTCCCCAGGTAGGACTGACATCTCGGCCCAGACGATATCTTCCTGGCTCCGATGGGTGATACACTCCGCCTACCAGAACCTCTCCCCTGACACTGCCAAGCGAATGAACATAGGGCGCACGAGGTTAGAGCCATGGCCGCAAGCCTCACCTTCAACCACAACTGCGCCGTCAAAGAGAATCGATCTTCGCCCGGTTCTAACTGAGGGACCTCTCTGGCCAGCGCGAGAACCTATCGCTGGTGGGAGACATCGCCGCGGCCCAACACTCCCTCCCGGCACCCCAGGTGCCGTTGGTAATTCTTAGCTGAAATTGTCGGGAGGTTGCTCCAGGGTGGGCGGGTTTCGTTGGCAGTTTTTCAGGGGTTAAGGGCGTTTTATGTGGCACCCACCTATTTGCTATTCTTCCTAACAGTAATGTCATCGGTAATGTTTTGGAGGAAACGAATGAATTTTTCTCTAAAATGTATTTTTTCGAAAAATACTTACCGATGACATTACTCGAAGGACCCTCCCACCTGCCCCGCTTGCCACTAGTCAGCTAAGCGATCAGACTGGCGGGAATCCGGTGGGCACGTGACCGGATGGGGATGGACGGGAGGCTACTCAGGGTACTTACTAGGTTACGGCACCCTTAGGTTGCCTCCCCTGCCCTATAGGTACACAACCAATTTTTGGCTAAAATTGTGCTAGCTAAGAGGCATTTCCTAACAGTAATGTCATCGGTAAGTATTTGTTTCTTCAAAAACATTACCGATGCCATTACTTTATGGAACAACCTATAGCATACCCAATTTTAGCCAAAAACTTACCATGTGTACCTATAGGGCCAGGGGAGGCAACCTAGGGGTGCCGTGACCCAGTACCCCGGGTAGCTTCCCTTCCCACCCATATGGGTAGCTGCCTTGCGCAGACACGCCAGTTTATTCCTTTAGCTTACGGAGTTAAGACGTGTGTTAGCCTACTGCGGTGTTGAGCTTACGGCTGTGTATGGTTCTGCACCGGTTGTACCTGCAACCTATGAGACTTGGTTATTCTTGCTGGCCTCGGAGGCTTGGACTTTAGCCACTTGTGTGCTTATTCCAGCTGGCATTGTGCGCCGTGTTCCCTGCGCCCTGAGAGACTTGGTTTCCGGCTGTGTGCTTGTCGCCTTGCCTGGCGCCTTTGGACTGTTTTCCGTGTGTGCTTCTTCTTCCCTGGTGCAGACGTGCGTTCGCCCTCTGCAGTTTTCCCTATGGCTGTGTAGGGTTCTGTGCCAGTTGTGGCTGCGTCTTGGAGCCTTGGTTCCCGGCTGTGTGTTGCGCTCGGGTGCTTTGAACTGTTGTTCCTTTTGTGGTTCTTCTCTGGGTGCCATCGGACAAGTTCGTGTGTTTTCAGGACCCCTGGGACTTCCGTCGCGGACTCGGTGCCCTTGCCTGACGTGTGCGGCCCCTGGCTCCTTGGTGTGGCGCTCCCGCTTCTGCGTGGCAGGTTATTCCCTTCCCCCAGCCTCTGCAAGATGGCTAGGTAAGGTCTCATGTGCCAGCGACCGGCGCCGGGTGGCGGCATCACTTTCGGTGTTTTGCATTGCTCAGGTGCACTCGTGCCGTGGCGTAGCAGCCACGACCGCTCGTTTCTTGATGATGGTGTCCATTTGTCATGCGCACGCACACCAGCATGCACATCCACATTCTTGCAGACACACTGGTGTGCTCACCCACGTTATAGTTACACATATATTTACGATCACACTGGTGTATGCACACATATGTTGGTGTTCACACACCACCCTTTACAGACATGCTGCATACACCCATGTTTGTTTGACACCCAGTGTGCTCGTTGCATTTTTTTTTTTTTAAGACACACTGGCGATGTCTTGCACACCCATGTCATTTCCTGACAATCTAGTATGCATGTTCTTATACACAGTGTTTCTCATACCTTTGGACTGGAAGAAGAGAAGATTTTCTAGTGCACTTCTGTGTACAGCACACCTTCATGCGGGCATAATACTATTATCCCACCATTATTTTCTTCGTTTAGTCAGCCACTATTCTGCAGCGCACTAACCACATAATTAATGAAAACGACATGCAACTTCTGGTGCACTGTAGTCCTTCTTTTCGCCTATACATATGATAACAAGTGTCCCTATAGGAAGGCCCTAGCTTGTTATAAGCGCTGTCAGACGCATCCTTAGCAGCTGAGGCGGCGGCACATGCCGTCCCCATTAAGAGGCGATCAGCCGTAGAAAGGGCTACTGGGACGCTATGTTGGTGCTTGTTATGATCTGATGTTGCAGTTGCCAAGTCTGCACCGGCACCCGATGTGGTGATTACCTGTGGCTGAGTGTATACATGCAGTGGGCCTCTCCTGCTCCTGTTGTGCCTCCGGCCGCAACTATGATGTCTGCACGCCCTTGGTAGAGGAGCTGGTCCCAGCTCTGGAGCTGCTATCGGCGTGAACGTCCACCGCCGTCCCGCATTCGCACATGCCTCGGCCCCTGACCAACGAAGACGCACCCACACTGCTGTTGGGGGACAGCTTATCAGGGATCCCCCCTTGCGCACCCACTTGCTCGAGTCTGGTCCGCAGCGAGTCCGCTCACCCCGCTTTGCGGAAAACAAACGGCTACCAAGCCCTGACGTTGGGGGACGTATTCCCCCCTTGCGCACCAGCTCGCTTGAGCATGGCCCGCTGCGAGCTAGCTCGCCCCGCCTTGCGGAACCCAAGCATCACACGAAAGGAAAAGGACGTAAACCACGCGCTGTCCCGACGCCGGACATCGTCTTGCGGCCCATGACAGGTGATCCCTGGAACGCGACAGACCTGACACATCTTGGACCTTGGAGCCCACGTCGACGCGTTTCTTCTCAGACTACCGTCTCCCACCAGCAGTTCCGCGGCTCCACGGTTCCGGACCCTCAGCGTCATCACCCGCCCCGCTCCTCGGTCTCTGCCCATCGTTCCCGCGCTCCCCACCTGGCGACCAGATCTGCTTCCGGCTCCTTGTTTCCTGCACTCCTCGGCCTCGGACTTACCCGCAGGTCTCGGAGGATTCCCGCTCGTCCCCTCTCCGTCGCTCTCCTCGGATTCGCTCCTTGTCGGCGGCGGAGCCCGCCACCTTGCACCCTCAGGGCCGGCCCCCAGAGGATGATGACGCCCTCAGTGTGTTCCTGGATGATTCCGCTAAAGCGCTCCTTAGCCGCTCGGCTTCCCCGCCCCCCCAAGAGGATGCTCTCGGCCATGTGGACCCCCCCCCCCCCCCCCCCCCCCGGCGCAGTTACGCGCTGATGGACTTCGTGCTTTGCAGCGTTGCTTCCCACCCGGTCTGGGTCAGACAGCGTCCCTCTTCCGCAACGCCCTCGTCTGTGCAGGATTGCTCGACATGGTTACGCTAGCTCTCGTCTCTCGTGTGGAGGAGACCTGTCGCCCGTCGTTTCCCTCCGCTTTTAGGAGACGTCCTCGCCTTAGCCCTGGCCGCCCAGGCGGCTTACCTTGCTTCCGTCCACACCATGCCCGATGCCGCTGAACCTACGCGGACAGCTGCATCTGGCCCCTTTCCGCGAACCGCTACGCTTTGATCCTGCCTGGCAGACAGTGAAGGACGCGTACAGGGACCTCTAGCCCACCTGCTTCATCTCCTTCTGGTTTCAGCTGCCCGCAAGGCCCTGCGTCTCTCCCAGCAGACGGTTAGACCCTCCTCTCGCCCGCCCTCTAGGCGTGGCTGCCTACACCTGTCACCGGACGTCCCCGCCCGCCCCCATCCCCGGCCGCCCCCTACATCGCAACCCTGTGCGGACTTCCGTCCCTTCGGACCGGCTCAGGCAGCCGCTCTTCGAGGAGAGATTGCCACGCTGTTGCAGTAGGACGCCTCGGTGGTCACGCGTTGCGACTCCCCGGCCTTCTACAGCCGTCTCCTTCTGGTTCCCAAGTTCAGAGGTACGGGGCTCCCAATCTTCGACCTCTCGGCACGGAACATGTTCATCTCCGTGGACGACGTTGTCGCCGTGTCCAGACGGGATGTCCCCGAGCCACCTTCGAATTCCTAGATGATCTGCCCCTGCGCAACCAATCAGCGGCCGCCTTGGAGAAGGACTGAGACTCCTTGCTGGACCTTCTCGACAGGCTTGGCTTCTTGGTCAACGTGGGCGGGTCGGACCTCGCCCCATCCTGCCGCTTCGTTCGCCTGGACATGGCGTTCTGGACCGACCTCAACCTGGTGAGCCTACCGGACCCGCGGATACGGAAGGTGGCAAACATGGCTCGGTTAGTGTTCTACATGAGTCGGTCTCCGCCAGAGTGTGGTTGCAGCTCCTGGGCCTGACGAGTGCAGCAGCGGACCTTCTCCCCCGTGGCCGTCTCTACTCTCGTCCACTTCAACTGTCCCTACTTCTTCATGGGCGACTCTCGGCTGGCGACATCAAGACTCAAGTACCAGTGCTTCCGTTGCCCCGCCCGCACCTCCTCCGTTGGGCGGATCCCAATGACTCGCGACCGGAGTACCTCTCTTCCCTCCGCCCCCACAGTTGTCCCTCGGCGTCAACGCTAGCCGCGCCGGCTGGCACGCGCACCTGCTGCCAACGTTCTCCAGATTCCGGCAGCTGGACCACAGACATCGCGGACTAATGTATCAACTGGTTGGTGCTGCACGCAAGTTGGCAAGCCCTCCTTGCCTGGGACACCACTCTTGGACGCTAGGATCTGCTTGTCCTCCAACAGCGCCACTGTGGTCTCCTACACCCAGAAGCAGGGCGGGCCTCGCTTCCCCTCCCTCTGCTTTCTTCTCTACCAGCTCCCCCAGTGGGGCAAATATTGCGACATCCCTCTCCGAGCGAGAAGTTTCCATGGACATCTGTTTGGCCTCGCAGTCTCCCTCTCGCAGCCCGGACAGCTTCTTGTCACCGATTGGGCACTACGTCCGGACACCTTTCGGATGATCTGTACGGTGTGGGAGTCTCCTCTGGTTGACCTCTTCACGACGAGGTGGAACCGCCAGTTGCCCCTCTTCGTCTCACCCATCCCGGCCCCCCCTAGCCTGGGCAGTAGATGTGCTCCCCTTCTCCTGTGAAGGTCTCATTGCGAATGCGAATGTCCACGGTGCTGGTCCCCAAGATCCTGCACAAGCTCTAGGGAGGCATCGCGATTTGATTGCTATTGGCCCGTTCTGCTGGACCAAGTCTTGGACCACCGAGCCACCCAGCTCCCCTCCTTCTGAACCTCGCCACCGGACCCCCTCTGCGGCTCCCCACTCCACGCTCGAAGCTCAAGCAACCACGGCAGGAGCCATGCTTTCCGTGACCCGAGCGACTCCTACTACGCGCCTGGAGATGGTGGGGCACGTCCTCGCCACTAGCCGCTTCTCGGGTGCAGCAGTGGAAGCTATCGCTGCAGGCCACAGACCCTCGACCCTTTGAGGCTACAGAGGAACGTGGCGAATCCTCGGTGGACCCGGCAAGTGCTAAGACATCCCTGACTTGGTGGCCTTCGTAACGCAGAAGACCTGCTTCGTCTCACCCTTGCCATGGCCTCCAGAGTGAGGGAGCTGCACGCGCCTTCGGCGCACTCCTGCTGCAGTTCAGGACGGACAGCTCTGTGCAGCTACTGCTGGACCTGGCCTTCCTGGCCAATACGCAGTCCCGTTGTCCGCCCCCAGGTGATCACTGTCCGGCCCCTGAAGATGATAAGCCTGAACAGGGAAGCCAGACAACAGGACCCGGTGAGAGCCTTACATGTGTACCTACGCTGAACTAAGCCGCTCCGCCGGGGACGCTTCCGCCTCTTTCTCCCCCTGTCCCCAGGTAGATCAGACATCTCGGCCCAGACGATTCGTCCTGGCTCCGATGGGTGATACGCTCTACCTACCAGGACCTCTGCCCTGATGCTGCCAAGCGCTTACACTTCAGGGCGCACGAGGTCAGAGCCATGGCTCCTAGCGTCGCATTCGACCGCAACTGTGCTGTCTGAGACATTGTGGCGGCCGTGGGCTGGCGGACTGAGTCGACCTTCACCCGATTCTAACTCCGAAACCTGGCAGGCCAGCAAGACAACCTGGCCCTGGTTGGGGACATCAGTGGTGCGCCACTCCCTCCCGGCACCTCCGGTGCCGTCGTTAAACCTTTAGCTAAAATTGTCGGGAGTTTGCCCCGGGGAGGGTGGGTCTTGCTAGCTTGGTCGTGTTCCTAGGTTACGCGGCACCCGCCTCCTTTTCGCTATTCTTCCATAAAGTAATGGCATTGGTAATGTTTTTGAAGAAACAAATGAAATTTTCTCTAAATGTATTTTTCGAAAAATACTTACCGATGCCATTACTCGGACGGCCCTCCCACCTACCCTGCTTGCTGCTTGTCAGTTAAGTGAATAAACTGGCATGTCTGCGCAAGGCAACGAATAAACTGGCTAAAATTGGGTAAGCTATAGGTTGTTCTATAAAGTAATGGCATCGGTAAGTATTTTTCGAAAAATACATTTTAGAGAAAAATTCATTAAAAAAAAAAAAACATTTTAGAGTAAAATTCATTTCCGTTATTCTTCCATATAGTAATGCCATCGGTATGGATTTTGTACAAACAAATGTATTTTTCTCTAAAATGTATTTTTTCGAAAAATACTTACCGATGGCATTAATCGGAGGACTCTCCCGCCTGCCCCGCATGCCCCCAGCAAGCTAAGATAAGACTGGCATGATTACACTGCTCACATTGGGTGAAGGGAGACTACTCAGGGTTCTTGGTAACAACTCGCTGGAGTTGCTTCCCTGGTTGTATATGTATACACAATGGATTCTTAGGCTGAAATCGGTAAGCTAAGTGTACCTTCCATATAGTAATGCCATCGGTAAGTTGTTTTTTTAAAAATACATTATAGAGAAAATCACATATTTTTTAACTGCACAGTTACAACAAAATAGCACATCACAGCTGTGCCGCAACCTGTTTTTATCAGTTAACCCCTTTCCTCCTGATATGCTACACCTTGAAATAAATTTGTCTATGATAGTTCAAGGGTGGTGCCAGGCTAGCTTGGTGTCTGAGGCGCCAAGCTATTCTGGCACCACCCTTGAACTAAAATGGTTGATCTATCTCCTGATCTGTAATGTAGCCTTTATGGGACAATAAGCATTTAAAAAAAAAAAATCAGCCTCAGGATGTAATGGGTTGACAGAATATTGTGTGTGGGTCTGTGACTTTGCAGCTTACGGCTCGTTGACTTTGGCTCATGTAAGATAGCAAAGTGAGTCTAAGTACTGAACAGTAGAGTGGTAAGCTTGAACACTGGCATTTCCTCATAGACTGTTCAAGCCACAGACTTTCAAACTTGGCCCAAGAATACTTTGTGGCATGACCTTTCTAAACATGTCAATTTTAGTGACCTCTCTCAAAGTTCAAGGTTAGGGGTCATGAAATACGTTTTAAAAAATGGCCATATTTGACCCAAATTATGTTTTCTCAAATACTGTTGTTAACTGTACATATTGGTAGTCCATACCTGATGATAAGACTTTTATGCATGCTAATTTGGATGAAAGGTCAAGGGTCATAATAGGTCAGTTAATGTGTGAAAAATGCATACATTTTTAAGAATACATGTATTTCACAGGTACTACGGCCAACTCTGTGATTATGTTAAACTTAAATGTATGCTCATTAAAGGTCTAGATCACAGAATAGCAGATAAAATATGGGGATTTGACATGCTTGTGAGCCATAGGGCTTTGCCATTTATATTTTAATCTGAGACTTTCCATTTCAAAGTCCTTCTGTGTTTTTTAGCTGCGACGAACCATTCGCAAGAAACACACTCTTCCCAACTACAAAATGCGCTACCGGCCTGTGTTCCCTCGACCTGAGATTAGTGTTCCGACTTGTCGACTTCTGGTGAACGGACAGTGCATTACTGTTGGGCGTCTGTGTGTCACTTTCATCAAGTGTTCACGCCTGACACCAACACAGGATTCAAGGCTGTACTGCACCCTCTCAGCTGGTATGAAATACAGAGCAAAAGGGTGATTGCCACATATGTCAATACAAACCTACCCACTGAAGCAACTGTGAAAGAAATAAGTATGCTCAGGGCTGCCCGTAGTGTTCATTTCTGCGTCAGGTATGCACTGAACTGGTAAATCATGTACTGAAAAGTTGAAGAGGGGGTAGCTAGTCGTACTTAACCTTTTAACTACCATACCGCCTGGTTCCGCCTGTGACATATCACTCCATGTACGACCGTACCGCCCCGTTCCACCCATACATACCTACTTTCAGTTTCCACTCAGTTCCGGTTCATTTCGCACCCATTCCAACTTTTAACAGAGTCAATGCATTGTGGGATACACCTACTTCCGTTTCCGCTACATGTGTGGTGCTTTTCGAGTTTGTTTTGAATCAAAAGTTAGGTGTTTTTTTTAGACTGTTTGTTTCCTCAAAACACATTACCGATGACATGACTAACTGGAAATAGTCTACTTGCTTACCAATTTTAGCCTAAGACCCAAAGGGTCCCCCCAGGAGGCTCTCGGGGATCCCTGATAGGGACGAGAGAGCTTTCGGGGATCCCTAACAGGGACGAGAGTAGCCTCCCCTGCCCATCCGGTCAGGCGCCCGGTGGTGTCTCCTTTAGCCAGTTGTCTACTTCGCTGTTAGCGTTCGGACGCTTTTACCTGAGCCTCTGACCCTTGGAAAGACTGTGTACGGTTCGACCGTCCCTTACTGGCCTGCCTTCGCCTAGCCTCTCGTCTACCGCTTCTGGCGTGGCCTCCGTCTTCTCTGCTAGCCCTCGTCTGTGCCTCGTGCTCTTGGCTGGCCCTGGAACCTTCTAGGCTCCCGTCGTCGTCTCCCTGCCTTTCCGCCATGGACAGGTAAAGTCTCGGCCGTTTCCGACGTCTCGCCTGGCTGGGTCGGACGTCGGGCTTCGCTCGAGCTACTGTTGGTTTCTCTCCGCATTTCATGGTGAGTTTCGAGTGTTTCTTGATTTCAAAGCTTTATATGGCGGGGTTCGTTACCCGCCCCCGGTCGCCTTTCATGTTTGGGTATGGGCTGCAGTTATCTAGTGCGCCTCTCCCCAGTACGTCGACCTCCACTGACCTACTGTCTGGTACTTTGTGCTTCGTCACTCTGCCGTTCCGCCATGGAAAGGTGGAGTATCGGCCACTTCCTACGTCTCGCCTGGCTGGGCCGGACGTCGGGCTGCGCTCGAGCTCCTGTTTGTCTTTGCATTCACCGTCAGTTTCGCGTGTCTCTTAATTTTCGAAGCCTTAAATGGCGGGGTTTGTTACCCGCCGCCGGTCGCCTTTCATGTTTGGGTTTGGGTTGCAGTTGCCAAGTGCGCCTCTTCCCCGTTCGGCGACTTCCAGTGACCTAGTGTCCGGTGCTTTGTGCTTCGTCCCTCTGCAGTTCCGCCATGAAAAGGTAAAGTCTTGTCCGCTACATACGTCTCCCCCGGCGGGGCCGGACGTCGTGCTTGGCTCGGACTTCTGTTTGTTTTCTCTCCGCATTTAACGGTGAGTTTTGCTTGTTAATTCGGAGCTTTATCTGGCGGCGTTAGTTGCCCGCCGCCCGTCACCTTTCATGTATGGGTATGTGTTGCAGTACCAAGTGCGTTGCTGCCCAGGACGGCGGCTTCCAGTGGCCTGGTGTCCGCCATACTGTAGACCGGGTGCCACCTGCTCCTCTGTCATCGGCTGCGCTGGCTGCCCTGCTTGACTGGAGGTTCTTGGTCTCTACTCCGGTGTTCCACCGCCGAGCGACCCGCGACTTCCGCCTCCTTGGGACCTTCCGCGGCACGGCGGAATTGTTCCAGCTGCCCTCGGACATGGGATAGCCACTCCTCTCGTCCCTGGTAAGTTTGTAGCTTATTCATAGACGCGTTAAGCCCGCTGACTCCTCCGGCGAGTCGCCAAGCTGGCTACGTGCCCCCCTCCCGTAAAAAGGAGCCCCGGGCACCGCGACCATGTCGCCTTAGTTCACGCGTCGGCCCCTCGGCCAAACCTCAAGCCCGCTGACTCCTCCGGCGAGTCGCCAAGCCGGCTACGTGCCCCCCTCCTTGAGCCCCGGGCACCGCGACCTTGGTCGCTAATTAGTTAAGCGTCGGCCTTTGGCCCTTCTTCTAAGCCCGCTGACTCCTCCGGCGAGTCGCCTAGCTGGCTACGTGCCCCCCTCCTTGAGCCCCGGGCACCGCGACCTTGTCGCCTGTTACATACAAAAAAAAAAAAAAAAAAAAAGAAGAAGTTGACGCTTGGCCTCGCGGCCCCTCTTGAGCCCGCTGACTCCTCCGGCGAGTCGCCAAGCCGGCTACGTGCCCTCCTCCATGAGCCCCGGGCACCGCGACCTTGTCGCTAATTAGCTTAAGCACCGGCCTTCGGCCCATCTAAGCCCGCTGACTCCTCCGGCGAGTCGCCTAGCTGGCTACGTGACCCCCTCCTTGAGCCCCGGGCACCGCGACTTTGTCGCTAACTAGTCTACGCGTCGGCCTTCGGACCTGCTCAGCCCGCTGACTCCTCCGGCGAGTCACCAAGCCGGCTACGTGCCCCCCTCCTTGAGCCTCGGGCACTGCGACCTTGTCGCCTGTTGTTGACGCGTTGGCCTCACGGCCCCTCCTAAGCCTGCGGACTCCTCCGGCGAATCGCCGAGCCGCTTTGTGCCCCCACCTTGAGCCCTGGGCACCGCGTCCTGGTCGCCAATTAGTTCACGCTTGGCCTTCGGCCCCAGCTTAAGTCCGCTGACTCCTTCGGCGAGTCGTTTACCCGACTATGTGCCCCCCTCCTTGAGCCGGGCACCGCGACCTTGTCGCCTTGTTCTTACTTCGGCCTCGGTCCTGGGCCCGCTGACTCCTTTGGCGAGTCGCCTATCTGCTTGTGCCCCCTCCTTGAGCCCCGGGCACCGCGACCCTTATCGCCGGTTGGTGCCCTAGTCGGCCCTATGGCCTTCCTTCCTACCCTCTGACTCCTTCGTCGAGTCTCCCAGCCAGCTACGGTGCCCCCTCCTTGAGCCTCGGGCACTGCGTCTGGATCGTCTTTCATATACCTCGGGACTTCGGGCCGTTTTCCCCTGGCGCCTACGGCCTTTCCACGTGTTCACCGATTCTCGTCTGTTCGCCGAAGTGAAGCTACTTTGCGCTCGGTTCGCGTGGATGGGTGCCCCTTGGGTACGCCCAGTGCAAGTGGGGATCGACGTCTTCGCCCTCGTCACCTAGATAGTTGCGGCGCCCGACGTTCGTCGCCCGCCCGCTTGACGCCCTCCTGTGTCCCTGCCGACCTTCGCCTTCTGCTCGGCCCTGTCATTCTCCGCGGGACCTCCTCTTCCCCTCTCTCTGCACCGTTCGCCTCCAGCGTCTCCCCGACCCTCTTCGGTGGATGACTCGGCGTCCTGCGTTCGCCGCTGGCCTGCTGGCGTTTTAGCCTTCGGCTCCCCGGTTCACTGGCCACTTGCTCCTCTTCGTGCGTGCTGCCTCGGGTGGTTCTGCCGGCGCCCGTCCTTGCGGTTACACCTCCCAGCTCTAGTGGATGGCTCCTTCCCTGACCTTCTCCCCTGATGCGACGTCGCAGCTGTGCCGTGCTCCTGTGGCTTCCCACGCTCTTCGGCCCTGCCTGGTAGTCTCCTTAGGACCCCTTCTAGGCTTGTGGGCCCAGCGCCACCCGTATGGTTGAGTTCCCGCCCGCTCCGACCAAGGCCCTCGCCCTTCGCGCGCAGGTCTCCGCTCTGCCTTGAGATGTTGCGTTGGTGCTCGTCGCTCGGCGCGGCTCCCCCCGCCTCGGACCCTTCGCTTCGCCTTCGGCCCTTGGTCGTCGCCGCCAGCCGGGATCTGCCCCTCGCTTCCACGCGTCCCCATGCCTCCCGCCCCCGCTGTTGTCTTCGCTTGCCGTCGACGGGTCCGTTTCCAGCCCGGCCTCCGGTGTGGTCTCTCCCTCAGCCCTGGGTCCTTGCGTGGATCGTGGATGCCTTGGTTGCCCGAGACCTTGTTCTTCTGTCAGCCGTTCTCCTCCTGGGTCGACCTGCGTCTGCGGTTTCAGTCAGCGGTCCCACTTCGTAGGGCAGCGATGTTCTCCTCCTCCGGTTGCTCGCCTGGGCGCCCTGGTCAGCGACTACAGTCCGACCTCTCTGCGTCGTTGCCGGTCTCGACCGTTGGGGCGCTCTCCTTCTCCCGAATTCCGCTCGTCCGCCGGCCGCTGGCCCGCGAACCGGACTTCGCGGCACGTCATCCCGCTGGGACTGGTTGCAGTTGGCAGGCCCTCTGCGCTTGGCGATACGATCTTCGGACACAGGACCTCCTCGTCCTTCCGACAACCCCTCTTCGTGGCTTGCCTTCAGACGCAGGAGGACCCCGCTCTCCCGACCTCTGCTTCCTCCTCTATCGCCCCTTCACTGGTGCGAGGACAGCGTCTTCTCCCTCCCAGCCCGCCACAGTCCACGTCGCCTGTTCGTCCTGACAGTCTACCTCTTGCGACGGTGGCAGCTTCTTCACACGGATTGCGCCCTTCGCTGGGACATCCTTCGCTGGTTCTGCGCCCGTCGGGAGACTCCCCCCTTGTTCTCTTCGCCACGAAGTGGAGCCTCCGGCTTCCCCGCTTCATCTCCCTGTTCCCGACCTCTGGCCGGGTCAGTCGATGCCCTTCGATCCCTTGGGACGGACTGGTCGTTTACACCTACCCTCCGGCGGTCCTGGTCCTCAAGTCCTGCTCAGCCTCCGGGGATGCAACGCAGTCCTTCTCCTGGTGGCCGGTCGCCCGGACCGGTTCGCGGACTTCCGACCTTCTCAGTCTCGCCACAGGTTCACCCTCCCTTTCCCACCTCCCGCCGATGCTCTTACAGCGCCGATAGCCGCTCTTCCACCCCTGCCCCGAGCGACTTCTCCTGCACGCCTGGCGATGGTGTGGCAAGCTCTCTCTGCTGGAGGCTTCTCGAGTGCAACAGCGGATGCTATCGCTTCTGCCCGCAGACCTACCAGACGTGTCTACGAGGGAAAGTGGCGTGCTTCGTGCCTGGTGCTCTGACTGCCGCCTCTCCACTGTCGGCCTGACGACTCCTCAGCTCACGGACTTCTTCTCTGGCTCGTCCAAGACCTAGGTTGGCTCCCCTCTGGTGCAGCAGCTCTTGAGGGGTCTCTTGATCGCCGACGCCTACCGTCACCTCGGCCGTCCTGACCCAGCGCCTGCAAGGACCTGCCCGACCTTATGGCGCGTTTCGGCGTGCAGCGTCCGGTCTCCCGCCCACTTGGCCCGCGCTGGGACCTCCCTGGTCCTCCCCTGACTGACTTCGGACCGTTGAGCCGCTCCTTCTGGCCCGCTTTGCTGACGTGACTCGGAGGCCTGCTTCCTGATGACCCTCGCCACGGCGCCCCGCGTCACCGAGCTCCACGCTCTCGTCTCGCCCCGCCGGCCTGCAGTTCCGAGTGGATGGCTCCGTTCAGCTACTCCCGGATCCTTCCTTCTCGCTCAGCCTAGGTCTCCCTTGACAGCGCCTCCGGTCCTCGCCGCTCGGCCGCTTACACGACCCGGTTCCTCGGGGCACTCCGCAGCAAGATCCGGGACAGGCACTTCGTATCTACCTGCTCCAAGTCCGTGCGGAGGGGACGGTCTCGTCCCTTGCCGCCGACCGCTGGCAGAACCGGCTTCTCAGCCCAAACGTTCTCCTCCTCGCTCCGCTGGGTATTCCGGTCCGCCTATCGCGACCTCTCCCCACAGGGAGCCGGGGCACTGAAGATCCGCGCCCATGGAACGCGCGCTAGGGCCGCAGGTCTCGCCTTCGCCGCGCCGGTGTGGTTAAGGACACTGTGGCGGCGGTGGGGTGGCGGGACGGATCTACCATTGCCGCTTCTACTCCCGCGCCCTGACAGTCCAGCGCGACAACCTTACGCTGGTGGGCAACTTCTGCGGCGCAACACTCCCTCCAGGCGCCCTCGGCGCTTAGGCGGCACTTCGCTAAAATTGTCGGGAGTGGGTGATCAGGAGTGACGGGCCGTCTTCGTCCCTGAAGAGGTTTCTAAAAGGGATTGTGCGGCACCCTCCTCCTCTTTGCCATTCTTCCAGTTAGGCATGTCATCGGTAATGTGTTTTGAGGAAACAAATTAATTTTTCTCTAAAATGTATTTTTTCGAAAAATACTTACCGATGACATGACTCGGAGGTCCCTCCCTCCTCCCCGCTTGCCGCTGGTAACTCCGTAGACAACTGGCTAAAGGAGACACCACCGGGCGCCTGACCGGATGGGCAGGGGAGGCTACTCTCGTCCCTGTTAGGGATCCCCGAAAGCTCTCTCGTCCCTATCAGGGATCCCCGAGAGCCTCCTGGGGGGACCCTTTGGGTCTTAGGCTAAAATTGGTAAGCAAGTTAGTCATGTCATCGGTAAGTATTTTTCGAAAAAATACATTTTAGAGAAAAATTAATTTCGCTTACAACGTGACTTGAGCATGGAGAGTGAATGCGACCCTGAATTTACAGCATTACTGGATGATATTTGTTCAAATTCTGTCAGAGAAGATGACTCTGAATCGGACTTCAGCTGCAGTTCAGTACTTACTTACTTACTTACGCCTGTCACCCCTACCCGGGTATAGGCCGTCGATGAGAGACCTCCAGCAACTCCTGTCCTGTGCTTCTCCTTCGATTCTACTCCAGGTGGTTCCCAGTCTCTTGATGTCTGCTTGGAGGTCTCGACGCCAGGAGTTTCTCGGCCTACCTCTTTTCCTCTTTCCCTGGGGGTTCCATGACAATGGTTGTATCCCTGGATAGAGAGAGGCGGCTCGGTCCTGTGGCTTCCGAAGACTTCCGGCTTTCACCACAGGACGTCATAAGTCTTCTGGTAGAAGAACCTTCCTCCTCCAGGAAAGGAATTACTGTTAGTCTTTTCGTCGGCGTTTTTGTAGCTATTTCCTTTTTTGCAGGGTGGGGAAGCTACCCCCACGCCCAACCCCCTTACTAGGAGGACCAGGGGTTTTCTGTCGGGGTCACCTTCCCTTAGACCATGTTGGTTCACGGCACCTTATTCCATTCGGTGCACCCCTCTCACGAGGGACCCCCTATCCACCACCCAGGGGACGCGCCTCAACGCTATATGGTCCCAGCGCGAGGGCAGTTCAGTGCACATTGAAGATCTTACCAATTTTGAGTCCGATATCAACGATGACGAAGAGCTACCTGTACATACCTGTGTAATGCAGTAGATGGCTCTGACCTGTGTAGTACTGGCCACGTGATGGTCTAGACCTATGTTGAGTTTCTTCGACATTCAAAAATATTTTTCTCATATTTTCTTCAGATGGAATTACGTCAAATACTTTAAAATTGAATACAGTTCCGAAACCTATTTGACTTGTCACCTGCAGGTATGTCATGAGATATAATTATGTGCGTGAACAGTATGATGGAATGCGTAGAGTGGTTACCTGTGGTGACTTTTTGACTGCCACTGGTATGTTTCTAACCAGTTTTGTTGTTTTCTGGATTGAATTTCTGACAGAGGTATGGTTTAGCACCTTTTACAGAGATATATGACTTGTAAACAAAGACTGTGGCACACAGACACTTAAAATGACAAAAGTATGATACACTGTATGTATTTTCCAAAATCATGTCAAAATTTGGTACATTTTGAAGCAGAATTAACATCATACTTAGAGTTTGAATTATGTACACCATTTTTACTTGGTTTGAATGAAAAAAGTTAGGGACACCGCGCAATTTGTAGAAAAATAAGTTGGTAGTTAAAAGGTTAAACCGTAAAGCCCTTGCATGTATGGATACAGTATAAATGCTCCATTCTTACTCATTTCCTGTATCCCGTCACTAAGTGCACTTGAGAAAAGCGTGCTGCCCATCCCCTCAGTTTGTGCCTAGCTGCCGACCAGGTCGGACGTACCCTCATTACTTTCCGCCCATGCCTAGTGACCGGCTTTCTCTTGTGCCGTGTTTGTTGAGTGTCGTGTGTACGGTGTGTGCTGTACCTCTAGGAGTAATTTTCCCTGTGTGGATTATTGGTCTGTGTAGCTGTTGTTATGATGTCGGATTTAGACATTATGATTTCGGATGACAACGTCTTAGACGTGGATGAGGAGATTTCGTTTGGCAAGGGTGAGTTTCCAACTCCCCCGCCTGGCCGAGTGTCACCGACATGTGAACAGAGTGAAATGAAAAGTTTTACAGCTCTCTGTAAAGCGGTGCAACTTCTCACCAAGAAGGTTAGCACTTTGGAAAAAAACAAAAGACCGCAGGACACCCAGTCCCCTGGCCCGTCAGCTAAACGCAGACGGCTTTCCGTCTCCAGTGCCAGCACCGCTGGTGGGCAGGCGGAACGGCGAAATGCAGAGGCAGAACATATAGAAAGGGAACTGCTTGCCACAGCGAGGCCTGAAACTGAGGAGACTATAGGAGATGATATTTTTGCCGATATGGAGGCGGCCTTTGCTGTCTCAGAAGAGGCGGGATCACCGGTCCAAGAAAGGTTGGCAAACCTACTTAATTCCCATTTTGGTTCCAAGCTGCCGCATGAAAACCTCCAAGAAAAGCTGGAAAAGTACAAAATTCCCGAAAACTGCAAAAATTTGAGTGTGCCCCGCACAAATGAAGCGGTGTTTTGTGTGCTAAAACCCCACACGCGGCAGGTGGACCTACGAATGTCAGGCATGGGAATTGTCCGCGAATTCCGCGAGATTCCGCGAAAAAGAAGAGATCGTCCGCGAAAATAAAAAGGCGTTTCCGTGAAAAAAACCATTGTGGGTAGCAAAACGAGCATAACACCGGTTTAACATCGCGGGCAGGATATGACGCGGCAGGTTGTGTCCGCGACCCGCACTGGTGGTCGATTGCGCCGTGGCGCGCAGTAAATCTAGGTGGGCAGACGTGTATTGTAATTTGCTGATTTTGTTTCGGACCCTGAAATGAAGGCGTCGTGACTACCCCTCCTCCCCCCCCCCCTCCCCCCGGCCCTGTCGTTTGATTTTTCGGCCCCAGGAAGGAAGGTCTAGCGCCCCCCACCCTCCCCCCTGTCATTTCATTTTTTGGCCGCAGGAAAGAAGGTGTCTAGCGCCTACCCCTCTCCCCCCTCCCCCTCACCCCCCCGTCGTTTGATTTTTCAGCCCCTGGAAAGGAAAGCAAGGTCTAGCTTCGTGGAGGCCTGAGGTTGAAGGCCTAGTTTCAGATGATTTTTGCTTGGGCAGTTCCCAAGCCTGGAATGTACAATACTCAAACTACCTATTCTAAGGCACCTGTCGCGGTGACCTTGTGCACCGATAAGCTTCTGACCGTAAGGGACTGCTTGACCGCACCGGGTGTCGACCTGACCCAGGTCTGGGCCTCAATCTCCGATTTATAACAAATCTTTCGGACGCATTGGCTTTGACCGTACATGCCAGCAAGGACCTCTCACAGAAGCGCAGAGACTTGCAGCGACCGTGTTTGCCATGCAAAATTTCCGGCATATGTGCTCCGCACGTGGCAATGACCTTTGAGTGGCTCTACCCTCATGGCACAGATTTTGGGAAATCCCTTCAAGAAGCCCGCGAAACGGACAAAATCGGTCAAGATATGCGTAGTCATGGCTAGCACCACAGCCAGCCACCAGCAGGCAGGACCAATGGTGAAGTCTCTTTTTTTAGGCCGACACAGAAAGGGCTGGAAGCGGGGGCGGGGCGGAAAAGCCTACCCCCGCGTGGGACACTTTCCCTGAAAGTTCTAGACGAACACCTGCCACTCCCCGCTACAAACGAGGTCAGTACTTTTGAATGGTGCATACCTTGGGTGCGTGAGTACCTGAACAGGAAACATTTGTCTTTCAAAGCAGGCCACATTGGTACAAAATTTAAAATTTGGGAAACTCTTACTTCCGACCAGGAAGTGCTAGAAACGGTCATAGGTGTGAAACTTAGTTTCGATCAGACACCTGACACTAAGCTGTGTAAAGCACAGTTATATTTCAGTGAAGTGGAAAACAAAATGGTGGATGCAGAAGTCAAAGACCTGCTACGAAAAGGGGTCATTAAAGAGTCTTGCAATAAAGCAAATCAGTTTGTCTCTCCCACTTTTCTCAGTGAAAAACGGGACCATACCCACAGGGTCATATTTAATCTTTGTTCTCTGAACAGGGACATTGAGTACCAGAAATTCAAAATGGAAACCATTCATACTGCTCTTAATCTTGTCACTAAGGACTGCTATTTCGCATCGATTGGTCTTCGAGATGCATACTACTCCATCCCTATTCATACTGAATACTACAAGTACCTAAAATTTCGCTGGAGAGACAAATTGTATTGTTTCTGAGCAACGCCAGTGTGCCTTGGCCCGATGCCCAGAAAGTTGACAAAACTCACAAAACCAATCCTGGCAAGCCTGCATGATTTGGGCCATTCAATCATGTCTTTTATTGATGACAGCCTATTAGTGGGCAAGACAAAAGAGGACACAGTTCAAAATGTTATTGATACGGTTAGACTGTTTGATGCAGTGGGGTTCACGGTCCACGGTGACAAATCTCAATTCTTACCCACGCAAGAGATTACATTCTTGGGATTTTTGATTGATTCTACAGACATGTCAGTGAGACTGACAAACGAACGTAAGCAAAAACTGAGCGAAGCATGTTCTGAAATAATGAGAAAACCAGTAGCCAAAATTAGAGCAGTAGCTTTTGTCATAGGACTCATGGTAGCGAGAAACCCTCTCCCCCAGATCCGCCCCTGTTATGATGTGTGCAAGCGTGTCACATGTGCAAAACGTGAAAATGCATGTAAGCTCATTTAAAAAAGGCTTTATGGGTATGGTCCATCCCATCTTTTTTCCTGATGCATGTTTCTTTCTTTCTTGGTTATTAAGTCCCTTCTATTTATAGAAGGGACTTTTTAGGACGGGTCGTGGTGGGACGAATTTAATAGCATGTCCATGATGTCAAAGGCAGGCAGGCTAAATCTCTAACAATTGAAGTAACAAGATAAAAATTACGTCATGTCTAGTTATGCTAACCTCGCTGCTGAACGTACATTTGGCGCGAAGCGCCGTATGTATGTGCGCATGTATGTATGTGTGTGTGTATGTATGTAAACAAGAGAATCTCCAACATTTCTGTACACACATGCTTGAAACTTGGCGAAATAAGCTTTCTTAAGTGGGGTGGCTAAAAGAGCCTCCGAGCATATTGTAATTGAACGTCTCTTTGAAGAAATAAACAACCATTTATAGGAAGTCGGTTGACCCAGATTAGAGTCCGTAATTTTTGTCATATTTACTTGAACTTTTGCATGATGTTAGTTTGGAGAAAGACATTGGATGAGTTTGTTAGCCAGCTTTGTATCCTTTTAACTTTTCTAATTCTTTGCAGAAAAAAAAGTAAAAAGTAAAAAGCCACGACTTTTCGAGAAAATCAGACAGTGACGGTGACGTATAAACAGCAACTAAGACACTGACGCAATACTCTAGGCATGACGTAATTCTCTCTCTCCCTCTGACACATACACACGCAACACGCGCGCAGAGTGCAGACTTGAACTTCATTGGAGTTTATTCGACAAAGCCGGATGTGATTGGTTTCAAATCAAATGAAAAAAGTGACGCCACCTTTTAAAAAGACGCACACTTTTGTGTATGCAGAAGTCAGTCGCCATCGTCAGTTCCAGGGATCGAAGGTGAGATTACTTACAGTTGACCAGTTCTCTGTGATCTTAGTGGTCTGACTGAGGTAAACATATTGCAACTATTTATAACAAATTGTGTAGTGCAGATGTTAAGCCAATCTGGAGTAATTTATCCCACACCATGCCTTACAAGTTACATCTGTGGGTTATTTTTTTTTCGTGGTCATTTGTAGGCCGATGTGTTTAGATGGGTCCATAATATCTGCTTTGTGGTCAATGAATGGCACAGGGAAGTCAATGGGCGTTTTCGTGCACCGTCATCACTACTTTTCTGTCCGTCATTTCGTGCTCTTATTTAAATCGTTATCGTGCAACAATCCCAGGCCTTTCCTGTTGTGATACTCTCCGCCCATAGCTCTAACTCACTGTCAATAGCAAGGCGTCAATTCTGTTAGCCCCGAGTAAGCAGATGCATTGGGATGCGTATTCAAGCTTCTAGACTATACTAAACCACATGATAATCTATGACACTTGCAAACAAGTTTGCTTCCGTTGTATTCATAATGTTTTCCCATCTTTCTCATGATTGTTCAGTGATGAATACAAATTTTCTTAGCTGTATAACTTTGCACAAAAAGAAGAATATATCCTCATGAGCCCCCGCGGATGTGGCGGATCATGAAGGTCCATGCCACGTACAGATGTTGTGGAGTGCCTTTCGGGCAGTAGACTGTGAGTTTTCTCCCCATCTTTCTGATTATCTCCCATTCATTTTCGTTTTAGATCTATTCGGTCTGTCCACACACAGCAAGGATGTGCACTCATTTCTTATTGTTATAGTCAGAGGACTCAGGTCTGTCACAATTTCGGAACTGAGACAGCTCAGGTGATCCGCCTCAAAGTTTCCTGATTTTCATCTTAGTGTATGTTGATCTGCCGATATTCTGTCCAGGCATGTGCTGCAAATGTTTTCTCTCCCGTAAATGGTCTTTGCGATGTTTGTTATAAAATGTACCCCAGTTTCCATGCTGTACTGTGTTCTCTCGGAATGTTCTTTAAGGTATTTTTCATTCATCATACTCTGAAACCCTTTGCCCCCCTCCTCGATCGATGACCATGATAGTTAAGTGCTGTGACTAGATCAGTGTGATAACAAACAGTCTAGGCTGAAGATTCTCTTACTTTTCACACTGACCGATCTGGCCGCGGCTGCCATTAGTTATGATACCACAACTTTTCACACTGACCGATCTGGCCGCTGCTGCCATTAGTCATGATACCACAATCGGTATTTGTGCGACCCACAATTCAGAACAGTACGTTAATATATTCCATCAGATATATGGACACAGATGCATTTTTATCTGCCATTCTGCTCATCCCCCATTATTTAAAATCGTTGTTTGTGGTAGATTTATTGCTTTAGCAGGGTATGTAGAGAGAACTACGCCTGTGCACATAGCGGACATAAGGACTACGTTCCGTACGACCCACTAGGTTGCAATTTATTCATGGATCAGACAAAATGTAAGTCAATATTGTTCATGCTTAGCATCCCCTAGCTGCAAATAGATTGGCAAACCTGTAGCTAGTTGCAGAGGTAACAAATGTGGCCACAAACTGTCATAATTTGATGAAATTGGCGAGATTTAAGTGTGCAAAATTTGATCGCTCTCCTGTCTGATTTGTCAGGCCAGATTCTGCTGCTTAACATTTGAAGTAAAGCAGATATGATATTTAGGCGAATAATGTGTATATTATATTATGTAAAATAACTATGTTTGCAAAACAACAAAGTCGGTAAAAACATAAAGATGTGACCAGCTGTTCTTTTTTAAGTCCCTTCTATTTATAGAAGGGATTTTTTAGGATGGGTCGTGGTGGGGTGAATTTAATAGCATGTCCATGATGTCAAAACCGGGCAGGCCTAAACCTTTGACAACTGAAGTAACAAGATAAAAATTACGTCATGTCTAGTTATGCTAACATGGTTGCTAAACGTACATTTGGCGCGAAAGGCCGCGCGTGCATGCGTGTGTGCGTGCGCGTATGTATTTAGACACGAGAATCTCAGATCATTGCTGTACGCACAACCTTGAAACTTTGCGAAATACTTTACTTAAGGGGTGGCTAAGACAGCCTCCGAGCATGTTGTAACTGGATGTCACATTAAAGACATAAAATGGTATTTATAGAAAGTCAGTTGACCCAGATTAGAGTCTGTAATTTTTGTCATATTTACTTGAAATTTTGGATTTAGCTAGTTTGGAGAAAGATATTGGAAGAGGTCGTTAGCCAGCTTTGCACCTCTTAAACTTTTTCAATAATAATTAATTAATTTTGCAAGTTTTGGACCCACTATATACTCCCATAAAACAGTCAGCCCTGGAAGAGGGTGGGTGGAACGAACAGTCAGCCCTGGAAGAGGCTGCTTGCCTTTCAGATGAGTGACGGGAAACATCAATTTCGTCACTGTGTACACAGCATCGTGAGACAAGCGATGCCATGACGTCAAGCTTATATTGATGTCATTTTAATAATAATAATAATTTTGATGCTTTTGCTATTTTTCTTCAGAATTCCTGTCGCTATTCCAGCCCACAGAGTGTACTAATGGTGGGAAGCGCCGTTTGTCCGTCTTTGTTTGTGTGTGCTGGTGTATGTGTTGATCAGAGGATGGTTTAGAGAGGACAGAAATGGATCAGAAGGATAAGCTTAAAAATATATACAACTGTGAATGTTCCTAAAACAAAAACGCATGTGAGCTCCAAACAATACCATAGACTTTTGGATGAAATCCTCATCTTGTTTAATATGAGATATTTCAACATCAGGATCAGGTCAAAGACAAAATGTAAAGTCCCGTGACAGGGAGGACAGCTCTCATATAGAAGGGACTTTGTGGGCTATGGTTCATCCCATCTTGTTTCCTTTCAGCTGGTAGCTTGGTTTGTTAGCATTGAGTGAATTACTTGCTTTTTCATAATTCATAATGTCTTCACTACAGTGTGCTTCACTACAGACTGATCAACCATGATACTTGCAGGGTAATGATTAAGTTTGCATTTGGAGGAGCACCAACACCATTTCTGACAGCCAGTATGTCCATTTTTGGTGAAAGTGAGATTGTTGTTTATTTCATCAAAAACATTACCGATGACATGACAAATGGGAGTGTCTACTACGTGCTCAAATTCTAGCCTACGAACCCGTTGTGTGCAAACACAACCCGGGAGGCACTCGGGGAACCCCCCAGAGGGGCCAAGAGTTGTCTCCCGGACCTGCCTATCCGGTTCCGAGTCACCTGACTCGCCAGTCAGCTACGTAGGCTCACGACCTTCGGACGTGTTTTCTAGCCTCTCGCACTCGCTTCGACCGGTCGGTCTTTGGTGCTCGCGTTTAGCCGTGACTTCTTGCTTCGCTTCTTGCTTCGCTTCGCTGCAGCTTCGCTTGCGCTTCTTCGGTTTTGGCGTCCTCCTTGGTTGGCTTTGCTTGGCGGACCTGCTGGTTCCCGCCCGTTCGCCTGTGGCGACATGGACGTCTCTTCTCCCGCTACCGCTTCGGCAGAGAGGTAGGATAGTTAGTTGTGCCCTTGGCCGGTTCCCGGGCGGGGTACCGGCCTGAGCCTTTGGACTCTACCTTGTTTTCGTGTTGTGTGGGTTTTGTTGAGCGGGGACTCTTAGCTCGGCGGGGCCCTGGCGCTCTCGCCCTTCCCCTTTTTGGGTGAAAGTTACTGGCTTCCCCGGGTAGCCTTCGGGGAGCATTGTTTGAAACAGCTGCGGCGCTTGGCTCTCGTTCATCTCCAGCCTGGCTGGGGTATGCTTGTTACGAGAGCGCACTCTTAGCTTAGAGCGCTACAGCAGTATAGCCTGAGGGCACGGCCCTTTCGTCCCTATTGTCGTTTTGGCGCACGTTTACTCTCCAGCCTGCCTGGGGTAGGCTTTGTTATGAGAGCGCACTCTTAGCTTCGAGCGCTACAACAGTATAGCCTGGGGGCACAGCCCTGTTGTTATTGTCGTTCGGTACGTTTCCCCTGGGTAGGACGAGCCCTGTTGGTCTCGACCACGTACCGGCAGGGGTTTTTTTGTGTGTTGCAGTGCCCTCCTGATGACCTGCACTCAGTGTGGAGGTTTCCAATGGCCCTCGGATTCGCACAAGGTCTGCCTGCCGTGTGTCGGCTGTACATCTGAGCGTTCATGTGACGTGTGCGCCGTCTGGCCGGAGCTCCGCTGGTCCCAACTTTGGAGCTTTTACCGACGGGAACGCCCGACACCTGTGCCTGTTGCAAGACCTGAGGAAGTGCCAGCTGTCATCTCCGGCGCCCCGGCCGCACTTGCCCCCGATGGCCCCAGTCTGGAAAGATCTCCACGGCGGACACAGCAAGGTAGTGTGCGGAGTCGGGAGTTCGAGGCGCTGGTTCCCAGGAGGGAACGCGCTTGGACCAAGCCTTACGCCAGGCAGAGAACCCATCTCGAGACAGAGGTCAGTTCGGAGAGACGTGCCTCGCTCCGTCCATGGTCAACCGGTCCCCACTCGTCTCCTAGGAAGGCCTTGGATCCTCCTCGGCCGCTGCGAACCCGCCTCGCCACAGAGTCCGGCTCGCGGAGACATTCTCGCACACTCACCACACCACTACCTGTGTCCAGTTCCTCCTTGCGCTCGAAGTCTGACCACCACTCTCGCGCTCCTTCGCGTGAGCGTTGTAAAGATCGTGATTCTCCTCGTCATCAGGACCATGGGCCCGCGCGCTCTACCTCTTCGCGGCGTTCGTCCCACGTTTCCCGCCGTCTGCCTCGTCCCTTCCGTTCCCCTTCCCCTCGCCCAGCCTCTTTCCTTCCTCCTCGTTCCCGTGGATCGCGGTCTCCAGCTGGCAGTCGCTCGTCTCGTCGCCGCCGCAGTTCCCGCTCCTCTAGTTCGTCACGTCGCCATCGCGGACGTCGTTCTCCCCCGCGTGCTTCGGCGCCTTATGGCTCCCCTCGTCCTCGTTGAGCTGCTCGCTCTCGGAGTCACGGTCGCCGTCACTCTTCGACGGCTCCCTGCATCGTGGACGACGATTCGTTGAGTCTTCTCCCTGATGATTCGATCTCGGTTCTCCTAGGAGGTCTCAGCCGCTCCCCTTCTCCGCTCTCTCCTTCGGATGCGTCGACAGCCCACGGGTTACCGGCCTCTTCCCGCACAGAGGCTCTTCTGGCTCTCGACGAGGTCGCCCGCCTCATCTCTGCCACGCTTCCGGCAGAGGACTGCCCTCCATCCCCCCCCCCCCCTGAAGAGGAAGCCTTCTGCCTTCGTCGACGCGGGTAGACAGGTGAAGAAGTTCAAGACCCTCCCTCAGCCCCCCGGCTTTTTTGAGCTTTGGGATGTTTTTTCGGCCCACCTGTTGTCTGACTCGCAGGACAGCAATTTCTTCTCGGACCACAGATGGCCTCCTGACCTCGACATTTACTTCCGCCAGCAGTGGTACGCCGGCCATTCCCAGGCCTTCCTCTGCCCTCTCCCTCCGGTGGACCCAGCCGCCGTGGTGCAGGCGCGTGGGGCCTCTGCCCTTAGGCGCGCGCTCCCCGCTGGTTTGGACAAGACTGCTTCGCTTGTCAGGAATTCCTTGGCCTGCGCCGGCTTCATGGAGCTCCTTACGCAAGCCTTCCTCCGTCGCGTGGAAGATTCGTGGCACCCTTCCCTGACCCCCCTTCTTGGCGATCTTCTCGTCCTGGCTGAAGCGGCCAACCGCGCCGCGTATCACTCTTCTGTCAACGCTATGGCTGCAGCCTCCAATTGTGACTTACTCCGCCGGGACGCTGTCCTGCAGGCCTGCCGGGGAATGCCTGCCGACCTGAAGACTCAGCTGCGTGGTGCCCCCCTCGGGGGACCCCTTCTCTTTGGTGACACCTGGCAAGCCGTCAAGGATTCCAATTCGGACAGGTGGCCTCCCAAGTCTGTTCCTCGGCGCTTTCAGTCAGCCTGCAAGGCCGTGGGTCGCTCCCTGCGGACCACCAGACCCGTCGCCTCGACTTCGACAGCCCAGCTGCAGTCCCTGCATCGCCGTCGCCCCGCCTTCAGTCGCCCCGGCCAAGTTAGCGCCCCCGCCCCCGCTTGGCCCCGTCCCGCCCGTCGCCCTGGGCGCGGGCGGGCTCAGTGACTCCGCCTCCACCGGCCGTCTCGGGTCCTCCAGTCGGCGGCAGGCTCGCCCTCTTCAGCGAGGAGTGGCGATTACTGATTCCAGACGACCCGTGGATTTTAGACACTGTTTCCTTCGGCCTAAGGATCTCCTTTCGTTCCCCTCCTCTGCGCGCTACTCCGCTGTGGACCGAGATCCCCTCAGACCCGCTCAAGGAGTGCGCCCTACGGGGGGAAGTCGACTCTCTCTTGAGGAAGGACGCCACAGAGGTTGTGCGCCGCACAGACTCGCTGGGATATTACAGCCGACTTTTCGTCGTCCCCAAGCCCGGCGGCAAGTGGCGTCCAGTGATCGACCTCTCAGCTCTGAATTGCTTCATCGTGGCTCCTTCCTTCCACATGGAGACGGCCCGAGCCCTTCGTACCTCGGTGCGACCCATGGATTACGCCGTCAGCCTAGATCTCTCCGACGCTTACCTACATGTACCCATACATCCGGCCGCCCAGAGGTATCTGCGCTTCGCCTTCGATGGAACCGTTTACCAGTTTCGAGCCCTCCCCTTCGGCCTCAACCTCAGCCCCTGGGTCTTCACCCGCTTGATGGATGCAGTTATGGCCAAGGCACGGCAGTCGTCTCTCAGCCCTATGTCCAACTATCTCGACGACCTCTTCCTGAGGAACCGCGTCGAGTCCGTCTTGGAAGCGGACAGGGATACACTGATGCGTCTGCTGTCGCGACTGGGGTTCCTCCTCAACGTCGGGAAGTCAGATCTCACGCCCTCGCGCCGCTTCATACATCTCGGGATGGATTTTGCCACCGATCTCAACGTTGTTCGCCTCCCGGATCCCCGGATTCGGAAGTTGTCCGCCTTCGCCAACCAGCTAGCTCAGCAGGAAGCAGCTCCCGCCAGTGTTTGGCTTCAACTCCTCGGACTGATCAACGCAGCGGCAGAGCTTCTCCCCCTGGGTCGCCTCTATGCCCGCCCTCTTCAGCTGCACCTCCTGCTTCTCTGGAGACCCTCTTCCGGCGACCTTACCACCCCGGTCCCGGTATCCCCCCTGGTTCGCCCTCATCTTCTACGCTGGACCGACATGGCTTGGTTGGCTTCGGGAGTCCCTTTGTCCTCCCCCCCCCCCCCCCCCCCCCCCCCCGCACCTCTCCCTGTGTGTCGACGCGAGCCTCTCGGGGTGGGGAGCCCACCTGCTTCCTCAATTCGCCTCGGCGTCCGGCCTCTGGCCCCCGGAGTTTGCGGACAAGCACAGCAATTGGTTAGAGCTGCAAGCAGTCTGGCAAGCCCTCTTCGTTTGAGAGAGCCAGCTCAGGAACCAGCGGCTTCTCGTCCTCTCCGACAACTCGACGGTGGTGGCCTACATCCAGAGGCAGGGGGGCACCCGCTCTCCCGACCTCTCTATGCTCCTCTTCCGTTTGATGCGCTGGGCCGAGGAACGCGACATTACTCTCCTGGCACGACACATTCCTGGCCAATTGAATGTGTTGGCGGACTCTCTCTCTCGCCGCGGCCAGTTGCTCCACACAGAATGGACGTTGCGCCCGGATATCTTCAAGATGATCTGCGCCCGTTGGGAGACTCCCTTAATCGACCTGTTTGCTACGAGGTGGAACCACCAGCTTCCCCTCTTCGTCTCCCCGATTCCAGACCCGCTGGCCTGGGCAGTCGACGCCCTCTCGTTTCCTTGGGACGGCCTCATCGCTTACGCGTACCCTCCGACAGTCCTCATTCCCAAGGTCCTCCACAAACTTCGAGAGTGCAACGCAGTCCTGCTTCTGGTCGCCCCGCTGGCTTGGTCCCGGTCCTGGACCACCGACCTACTCAACCTCGCCACCTCTCCTCCCCTGCGCCTTCCCACGCCCCGTTCTATGCTCAAGCAGCCCAGGCAGGCTCTCTTCCACCCTTGTCCAGAACGCCTGTCTCTTCACGCCTGGAGGTTGTGCAGCGCGCCCTCACCGCTCGAGGCTTCTCTTGTGCAGCAGTGGAGGCAATCACTGCAGCCCGCAAGCCGTACACCCGGCGTGTTTATGAAGGGAAGTGGCGCGTGTTGTGTTCCTGGTGCGACGTCCGTCGCCTCTTACCCACCGGATTGACTAACCCCCAGCTCGCGGACTTTCTACTCTGGCTCTTCGAGGTCCAAGGTTTGGCTCCCATCACCATCAGGGGATACTTATCCATGGTCGCCGACACTTACCGCCATCTCGGCCGTCCAGACCCCGGCGCCTGTAAGGACCTCTCCGACCTCATGTCCAACTTCAGCCTCCAACGTCCAACTCAGCGTTCTCTCGTTCCTCGCTGGGACCTACCTTGGGTCCTGACGTGGCTGAATTCATCCCGCTTCGAGCCACTCGCTCTCGCCCCTCTGGCGGATGTGACACGCAAGACCTGCTTCCTTCTAGCCTTGGCCACCGCATCCAGAGTTAGCGAGCTACACGCTCTTTCTACCCGCCCAGACTGCCTCCAGTTCAGGGCAGATCGCTCCGTGCAGCTCTTACCAGACCCCAACTTTATTGCCAAGACAAGGTCGCCTCTAACTGCCCCACAGATCATCACCTTGCGGCCCCTGGGAGGGCCTGACTGCTCTCCGGAGACTCGGCAACAGGATCCCGTGCGTGCCCTACGCATTTACCTGCGCCGTACCAAAGTTACCCGTAGAGGGCGCTCCCGCCTCTTCCTGCCCATACGCCAGGGCAAGACTGATATCACAGCCCAGACGATCTCCTCCTGGCTGCGCTGGGTAATACGATCTGCATACATGGATCTCTCCCCACGTGTAGCGCAGAGACTGAAGATCCGCGCACACGAAGTACGCGCCATGGCCACGAGCGTCGCATTCGATCGGAACTGCGCTGTCAAGGACATCGTGGCCGCGGTGGGCTGGCGAGCAGAATCTACCTTCGCTCGTTTCTACCTTCGGGATCTGGCGGGACAGCGAGACAACCTCGCCTTGATGGGGGACCTCATGGTGGCACAGCACTCCCTCCCGGCGCGGCAGGCGCCGTAGGTACGCACCTAGCTAGCTAGCTGGGAATTAGCAATGGGAGGACGGTCTTGGTCGCCGGTAGTACCGGTGCGGCACTCTCCTCCTATTCGTGATTCTCCCATTTGTCATGTCATCGGTAATGTTTTTGATGAAATAAATGCATTTTTCTTTAAAAGGTATTTTTTCGAAAAATACTTACCGATGACATGACACGGAGGACCCTCCCACCTGCCCCGCTTGCCGCTGGTGAGCCTAGTATCTGACTGGCGAGTCAGGTGACTCGGAACCGGATAGGCAGGTCCGGGAGACAACTCTTGGCCCCTCTGGGGGGTTCCCCGAGTGCCTCCTGGGTTGTGTTTGCACACAACGGGTTCGTAGGCTAGAATTTGAGCACGTAGTAGACACTCCCATTTGTCATGTCATCGGTAAGTATTTTTCGAAAAAATACCTTTTAAAGAAAAATGCATTTTTCTCAGAAAATGGACACACAGGCAAATAATGTCAGAATTGCAGTGAGCAACTTTGTCCATCTGTGCCATCAAGACAGTTTCTGGGGCTCATGAGAGTTTATATCTACTGCAGGTGAAATGGACTACAGATTTGCTTATTCTGTGACCATCGTGACATGGCCTTGGTCACCTGCTCAGCTTTGAACCCTAATTACTAACTAACTGTTGCTCTGACTACTCTGAGGTAATTATGATTTAGGGATAATTCATATTTGAAGTAGTTTGCTCTCAAAGACTAAAACTAGCAGGGATACGTATACTGGCACTTTGTTAACGTCCAACAGATGTGAAGCCATGCAGGGAGCTGGTATCAAGAAAAGACAAAGTGTGGGTTACAATCAACGTAGAAATCAGCAAGGGGCAAGCAGACAACATTGGCATGAGCTTCAAAGATGTAAGTCACTGTGTGTGTGTGTGTGTGTGTGTGTGTGTGTGTGTGTGTGTGTGTGTGTGTGAGTGAGGCTGATATGTCAGTTTAAATTACTTTTCCAGCACCACGTTTTTGGCTGACATGCAATAGAAAAGTTACTCATGTGCAGGGCCACTGATTGTCCATTCATTGTTTGTCCCTCAAGCTTTTCTGAAGATACCGATCTCAGTTACCTCTCTCAAAGGTCAGGTCTACAGAAGGTCAATAAATAGGTTTTAAAAAAACTGTCATTTTGTGACTAAAATTGTTTTCTCAAATTCAGTTTTCAAGCCCAAAGCAGAAATTTGGTAGAGATACTTGATGATGTTTTGATAAAGGTTTTCCCATTTATACCAATTTGGGTGACCCTACTGAGAGTAAGGTCAGTGGTCACGAAAGGTCAGTTAATGTTTGAAAAATGCACATTGACAGAACAGGATTCCACAGGTAATATAGCCAGCTGTGGAATTATTGCAGAACAATTTAATACTTGCTCATTTGAATGACCTTTTGGAAAAGTTAAGGTCACAGAAAGTCAGAGAAATAGTACACTTGCCATTCTTGTTATGCTGACTTTAATAATGACAGAAATGATAAAATTGATGACGACAAAGTTGACAGATTACAGTGTTGTTAACCCTTTGGCTGTCGATAGCGCTTTTTGTTGTGATGATTACTGCAGGAATCATTGCAACAAAAAATGCTACAGAATCCAAAAAGTTAAGAAATGGTGATGGTACTACTGTTGATGATGACGATGTTGATACTACAGGAGTACCTGCTGGACCGGTACGGAATGGCGGTGATAGTGGATTACGTTCATCCAGACACCCCTGCAACTCGCTCTGATGTCAGAAAGGTGGGGTTATCACCTCAAGAATCAATACAAGGAGCAAGGAGTTAATAAATGATTAAAATAAAGTGGGGGGGGGGGGGTGTTAATGTGAATGCTTGTTATCATTATCAGTCTTCAGTCCTGGAGACTGATTCTGCTTTTGCAAAATCCCAGAAAGCTGGGTTTCAGGTTTTGGTTCAGACAACAGCCCTTTAGCCATCCTGCTCCTTCTGCAAGAGGTAGCACAAATTCTCACGAATCCCAGCAGGGGCTCATGAGAATTTATACCTCTTGGTATGCCTCTTGGTATGTCTCTTTGTATGTCTCTTGCCGGCTTTGAGTTACAGGGTATAGTTAGACTGGGGCCATTTTCAGTCGTTTCAATTTTTCACACAGTCAGCCATACACTTGTTTTACTGACGTTTGCTTTTTTCTGCAGGGTGATGTGCTGATATCTGTAGGCACCGCACGCATCGTGTCATGTCGGCATGCAGCAAAGCTCATCAAGAATGCTGGAGAAAAGTGGGTGATTTTCTGTCTGTCATGTGAAATATAGAGTATTGTTTTAAGCAGGTGATTGTGAATGGAAACCTTTTTTTCTCTTGGATGTGGATGGTTGATTTGAATGTATGTTGGTACACTTATTGTTTACAACATAGATTGGCTTTGCATTCACACACAGGTTGTCTGTTTTGAAGATGGCTAGTGAACTGTAAAATTTAAAGCTCTCCAATCTCATTTTTCTGTGGGGAAGGGCACTACTATTTTTAAAACTCTGTATTATTATTATTATTATTATTATTAAATGTTAACAATATTTTCTGTTGCTTTCTTGTGTTTGTTTAGTGCATGGTTTGGTTTAAAAAATTGATTAAATTATGACTGTCTTCCATTAATGCAAAATGTATTTTTCTGTAAGATGTATTTTTTCGAAAAATACTTACCGATGGCATTACTATTAGGAAGGTACACTTAGCTTACCAATTTCAGCCTAAGAACCCGTTGTGTGTTCCTACACAACCAGGGAAGTAACTCTAGCAAGCACTTACCATGAACCCTGAGTAGTCTCCCTTCCTCCTCACGTGAGCCGTGTAGTCACGCCAGTCTTACTCTTAGCGTACTGGCGGTAAGCGGGGTAGGTGTGAGGGTCTTTGAGTAATGCCATCGGTAAGTATTTATTTCCTCAAAAACGTTACCGATGACATGACAAATTGGAAGTGTCTACTTACTCACACAATTTTAGCCTAAGAACCCGTTGTGCCCCTGCACAACCCGGGAGGCACTCGGGGAACCCCCAGAGGGGCCGAGAGTTGTCTCCCGTGCCTGCCCATCCGGTTCCGAGTCTTACGATAATTCCTCAGTCAGTCTACTTAGCTCGCACCGTGCAGACGTGTGTGCTTAGCCTCCGGTCTTGCCTGCGTGTGACCGGTTTGGAACCCACGCCTTTATCACAGCTGACACTTAGTTCGCTTCAGGCTGCCAGAGAGAAAAGGCGCGGCGAGGTCACATTCCTCTCTCGCTCGCTCATTCTATTTATATCGCACTTGCAACTGAGCAGTACACAGCGTGTCCAGCGCTCTGCGCTATAACAACTTTTTGTATTCATAACACATCTCAGCCTAAAGTGACTGTTGTGAAAGCAACATCGTTCAAAAGATGAAGTTTTCGCCTACACACTGATACCAAACATGACAACATTACGACTTACATTTGTGTAGCAGATTATGGTGAAAATAAATAGAACGAGAATTTGTTGATGTTGGTGTTTGTTGTGAAATTGACAAAGTTCCCACAGCTATAACACGAAGACGTAACTTTTCCCAGCGAAACACACTTGTATGCATAAGGGTCAGCATGCCTACAGTAAGTATCACTTACTGGATTTTCGCTACGCGCTGGGGGACGGAAGCAGGAGGGTGGTTAATGAGGTCACTGACAAGTGTCAACAGACAAGTACCAGGCGCCTGCCTTAGTACACTCCCGGCCGAATCGGGGAAAGTGAGGGCTTAGTTACACGGATACTATTGAGGAGATAGTCACGTTTCTTTCTCGGGAAATAGTGTAACACTAACAGTGAACTGTGGACATGTACTTTTGATTTAACTTTTGATCATGATGGAGTCTGATGAAACGCATACAGTCTGTGTACACACAGGTGTGTTCCATGCACTGCGACTAAATGCATTGTGCAGAATATGTGGCGGGAGATCACAAAAAAAACACGGTGATAAAAAATCATATCTTTGTATCAAATATGAACACTTAATCCACAAGTGTTATGGATTTAACATCCAGGAAGACAAAGACCTGATGCACTCCAAAACACTGTGTAGTAGTTGCTATAGTCGGATGAAACGGATAGACTATGAAACACGTGTGTCTGCGGAGACAACGCGAAATGCGGCGTCTGATATTGCCTCATCGCAACACATTTGGACCATGTTCGATCCAAATACGAGTGTTGAAGAATGTGTCGCGTGCGTTCATTTCTTGCAGCTAGGTAAAGGAGGACGACCAGCGAAGGGTGCACATGGGAAGAAACGACCGTTTCGATCTGTGGAATGTCACAGTGACACTCATAACACTGACACTAATAACAGCACTAATGAAGGTGATAGTGGTATACAAGTTTTCATTCCCGCGATGTCTACTCCCCGTAAAACGCCATGCAAAGTCGATGCTCAAACGTCGCCGTTACAAAGAGTGTGGACCCCATCTCCACCAGCCAAGCGGACGCATGAAATAGCCATTTCACCCATTGAAAAAACGGGTGTCGATATAGCCACATCTCCACATACCAAACGACCCAGCCTTCGACCTGTCCAGGAACTGCAGATGCCATTGACAAAGGAGGAAGAAAAATATCAGACGGCACTAAACCGCACTATGCTTAATGAATCAGCTGATGCCACAATCCGTTGCAAGACTGGAGGACAGCCTTTGTATTTTATGCACATACCAAAACCAAGAAAACCAACAACAGTGGCATCATCAGCCGTAATACGAAGAAGGTCAAAGGTATTAGCCCGTGCTAGAGCAAATATGTCTGGCGGATCAGAAGTGGACGAAGCTGAACAAATAACTGACGAGTTAAGACGAGAAAGAAAGGAAAAAAATGACTGCCATAGGCGATCCGTGTATGTCTGTAGAAAACAGGGTATTGCTCTGAGAACCAATCTAGGATTAAGCTGGTCCAAGTACAGAACATACAAACGCTTCATGAGAAGTATTGGTGTCAAACTTGAAAGTGAAAGAAAGGAAAGACAGACCCAGAAAGAAGCGCTCTGTGGCACAGTGACCATTGAATAAAAGAATCTGACCTTTGAAAACAAAGTCACAAACAAGAAAGAAAGCCAGAAAACGCCTGTCGCCTACATAGAGGATCTCACACATTTTGTTCCTGAACTGCTTGACAAGTTTGAAGCTGCAAATCTTCTTGAATGGCATGAACAAATACCAAATGATGAAATTTGGATAAAACTAGGAGGAGATCGTGGCGGTAACAGTTATAAAACAATGCTTCAAGTTTTTTAGAAAAAAACTACCAAGTGAGTAGGAAAAGGCACTGTCAAGGGAGAGAAGTGTGCATGATCGACCAGTGATCATAGATCTACTGTGGCCAAAGCACACAAAAAAAAAGAGATAGGAAAGAGAGGGGGCGCTAAGAAAGTGACTGAAAGCAATGCATATGGAAGCCCCCCCCCCGAAGGGGGGCGTATCACATATCCACTGTTCCAGCCACTCAGTGCATGGAAATTTAAATCTAGGTCCCCCCAAGGGGGGTCCAGATATTTAGCCGGTGTGGACAGCTGTTTCAGTCTTGGCGACCTCTTCAGCACACCATCGGCAATACTGGAGGAAGAAGGAACTTCTGCTTACCTGCAAAGAAGACCACATTTTACTGTGGTTTCTGCAGGGGCATACATTCCATGCCTCCACCTAGAGCCAAATTTCCATGCACCCTAAGAGAGAACCTACTAAAAAGGGGGAAGGATTTGCAGTCGAAATTGTGTTAAAAAAGCAGACCGAAAGGGTTGACTGCCAGTGCCTGTAATTTAGAAAAAAACTACCAAGTGAGTAGGAAAAGGCACTGTCAAGGGAGAGAAGTGTGCATGATCGACCAGTGATCATAGATCTACTGTGGCCAAAGCACACAAAAAAAGAGATAGGAAAGAGAGGGGGCGCTAAGAAAGTGACTGAAAGCAATGCATATGGAAGCCCCCCCGAAGGGGGGTGTATCACATATCCACTGGTCTGCTTTTTTAACACAATTTCGACTGCAAATCCTTCCCCCTTTTTAGTAGGTTCTTTCTTAGGGTGCATGGAAATTTGGCTCTAGGTGGAGGCATGGAATGTATGCCCCTGCAGAAACCACAGTAAAATGTGGTCTTCTTTGCAGGCAAGCAGAAGTTCCTTCTTCCTCCAGTATTGCTGATGGTGTGCTGAAGAGGTCGCCAAGACTGAAACAGCTGTCCACACCGGCTAAATATCTGGACCCCCCTTGGGGGGACCTAGATTTAAATTTCCATGCACTGAGTGGCTGGAACAGTGGATATGTGATACGCCCCCCTTCGGGGGGGGCTTCCATATGCATTGCTTTCAGTCACTTTCTTAGCGCCCCCTCTCTTTCCTATCTCTTTTTTTTGTGTGCTTTGGCCACAGTAGATCTATGATCACTGGTCGATCATGCACACTTCTCTCCCTTGACAGTGCCTTTTCCTACTCACTTGGTAGTTTTTTTCTAAATTACAGGCACTGGCAGTCAACCCTTTCGGTAATGCTTCAAGTTGCTTATCTCCAAAACCCTAACTCTAAACACAATACGTTTTTGGTGTGTATGGCTAACTGTAAAGACAGTCATGAAAATCTACAAACAATTTTGCAGCCGTTTAAAGCTGAGAAACAGTCAAAAAACTCCGCCCCGCACGTGTTTTAAAAAAACTTTGCAGGACCCAGCGAGGGCCCTGTCGTGAACGTTCGGCTAACTTCGGCAAACCGGTTTGGAACTCAGTTGACTCAGTTTTCAACTGCGTTTGTCGTGCTGGCAAAACTCCCGTGAAAAAGACAGGCCACTTCCTGTATGCAGCGCGGGGTGGGAACCGCGATCACTGATCTAAACCAGCGATATTTCTACTGACAGCAACAGTAGCAGACGACACTCGACCACCCGACGGACAGAGCAGGCCATTTGTGTCTTGCCTGGACGCACACTGGATATGGACCAGGCCGAGCTATCCGTAAGTTACACAGCACAGCCTGAAGCTTTATTCGATATCGGAAGGGTGAGGAAGGAGGGGTTATTTGTCGTTTTGTGTTTGTTATTATATCTTTTCATCTGGAGTGGCCTACAGCGAAAAAAATCCTCCATACGAAGGGCGGCTACTAAAATTCAGCTCGACCCATGGCGACCTTGTATCTTTTGGCATCTATGTAAACAGTCGATTCTCTCTCTCTCTCTCTCTCTCTCTCTCTCTCTCTCTCTCTCTCTCTCTCTCTCTCTCTCTCTCTCTCTCTCTCTCTCTCATCCAATTTACTGTGTTGGTTGTACAGCACACTGCTTCTTTATTTATTTATATTAGCCTATATTGGACTGGAGGTACGTGTTGAAAAAATTCGTTCACAACTACAAAGTGTCAGGAGTCATACTTACAGCATGTACAGCCGTACATTCTGCCATCATAGTCCCCAACGCGTAAAATCCGTGGCTGTTGGTCAGTTTCAAAGTGTCACAGAATCGTCTGCTGTTGTCCGATCTGCTAATCGCGATGTTTTCCGTGCAACAGGAAGTGGTCTGTCGTTTTCCGAGAGTTTTGCAAGCTCGGGATACGCAGTTGCCAACTCCGTCAACTGTGTTACGAACCGATTTGACCCACTTAGGGGCAGGGCCCAAGCTGGGTCCTGTAGAGTCTTTTTAAAACACGCGCTGGGCGGGTTTTTCTCATTGCACCTCAGCTTTAAAGAGCAGGTGTCACTTCTCCAAACCATGAAATGGAAAGAAAAACAGATACGTGTATTTCTGTTTGGCGATTACGATTTTCTCGTCAAACTCTTTGGTCTCTCAGGAGCACAAGGGGTCCACCCTTGTCTCTGGTGTACTGCTTCAAAAAGTCAACTACAAAGAGCTCCACATGAGCGAGTACAAGTGAAACAGAGAACGCTTAACAACATCAAGCGGGATTATAGGCGATACATGCGTGCAGGAGGAGACAAAAAGAATGCCAAAGGTTACAACAATGTTGTACATGAACCAATCTTTGATGTTGAGGTTTCGCTAACTGCACCACCATACCTCCATCTTCTGCTAGGTATAGTAAAAAAAACATCATTCCCTCCTAGAGCAAGAATGCCACGAACTCGATAAAGTCATTGCTGAAAGACTGGCCGAGGGAAAGGAGGCACATGATGGAAACACACCTTTTGAAAAATACATTTCAGAAGTAAGAGTCATCAAAGAACTTGAAAAAAGAAAACAGCTGACCGAGGGTATTGCAGTGTTCAGCGACAAGAGACACAATGAGAGTGTGAAGCATTTTGATGAATGATGTGAGCAGAAGATGCAGTGGGTAGCAGAACTCGAGGACAAAATAGAAGCTCTGAGAGAAGAGACAAAGTTGCCATTTCTGTGCGGACCTGTCACTTCTGGCCTTGACGAAGCACTAAAGAGGAATAAGATATTCATGCAAGCATACCATGGCCGTTCGTTTGTTGGCAACCACTGCCACCGTTACTTGAAGTATGATGTGTTCAGTGATGTTGGTAACAGTGTTATCAGCAATACCATGAAGCTGACAGATGATCCTAAACTTCATGCAGCAGCGCATGACATATCCTTAAAGTTCCGAATTCTGAACGACCTGTACTCACAAGTCCATACTAATGTTTCTCACAAAATGCCGGTGAAGAGCAGAAATGAATCAATGCAATACATCAATGACAAGATTGCAAACTACATGCGTTTTTTTCGAAGTACTTTTCCAGCCAGTAGCATCATTCCGAAACAACATATCCTGGAATGTCACTGCGTTGACTTTATGACTAAGTGGGGATTTGGTTTGGCGCTTCATGGTGAGCAGGGAGGTGAAGAGAGTCATGCTACCATTAACATTTTGGCTTGCAAACAGAGGAGGAAAAACTCAGACTGCTCATGACCGAGCACATGACACTCGTGTCACCGGTCCTCCATGCCGTCATTCCTCCAGTAGTAAAACAGAAAAAAATTATCGTATAACGCTGTTTAGCCGGCGTTGGTCTTGTGTATCTGTGAACAGAAACTCAGTATTGTTATTATGTCTCCTCCCCTCCTTGGCTTGACTTCGCGAACGAAGATTCTATAGGGCTTGCCCACGTCGTCTGCCTAGTGTGTCAGCAAATGTGCTGAACCGCAAGGTATATTTAAAAACACTGTTGAATACTGTGACCTGTGATGGACTAATCGGTTTTTAGTACACGGAGGGCATTAGTAGTCTGTGGAGTACCGGGACTACGGGCGAGAAATGCCAGAACGCGACCTGTCAGTGACCTCATTAACCACCCTCCTGCTTCCGTCCCCCAGCGCGTAGCGAAAATCTGGTAAGTGATACTTACTGTAGGCATGCTGACCCTTATGCATGCAAATGTGTTTCGTTGGGAAAAGTTACGTCTTCGTGTTATAGCTGTGGGAACTTTGTCAATTTCACAACAAACACCAACATCGTACATCAACAAATTCTCGTTCTCTTTATTTTCACCATAATCTGCTACACAAGTGTAAGTCGTAATGTTGTCATGTTTGGTATCGGTGTGTTGGTAAGAATTTCAACTTTTGAACGATGCTACTTTCACAAAAGTCACTTTAGGCTGAGATGTGTTATGAATACAAACGTGTAGGTAGTTGTTATAGCGCAGAGCGCCGGACACGCTGTGTACTGCTCAGTTGCAAGTGCGATATAAATAGAATGAGCGAGCGAGAGAGGAATTTGACCTCGCCACGCCTTATCTCTCTGGCAGCCTGAAGCGAACTAAGTGCTACGCGCAAGCACTGGCTGGTAAAGCCGTGAACCCGTACTGGACTTTGCTCGTGACTATTTTCTGTCCCGCTTCTTCTGCTGTGACGGCCCTGGCTTTGTGCTGCGCTGCCTAGTGAGCTCCTGTTGCGCTGCTGCCTGTGGTCGCGTTCTTGTCCCTTCTTCCCGCGCTCCCGCCGTCCATCATTGCCGGTGGTATGGAGGTGCCGTTCCCCGTTCCCGCTGCTGTGGAGAGGTAAGGTAGCTGTTATGGCCTTTGGCCGGCCTCCGGGCGGGACGCCGGTTTTATTGGAGCCCTTGGCTTCACGTGTTATGTCTGACTGCCATTTGTGCCGGACTCGTCTTAGCTTGGCCCGGCCCCTGGGGCCGGCGCCCGTTCTCTTCACTAGCTTCGAGTGTGGTGTGGCTGGGCGCTTTCTGCGTTGTGCTTGTTCCTTGACAGCTTAGGCTACGCTTTGCTTGGCGGGGCCCCTTGCTCCCGCTCCTTCGCACGTTAGGGTCGCCATTGTAGGGCCTAACCCATATTCGTTAGCTTGCTAGCGTAGCCGTCGTCTCGAATGTTTGCTTTAACCGGGTGGAACCACGTGCTCTCGCTCGTGCGCTTGCATGTGTATTATGTGTTGCAGTTGCCAGGTGAGGACCTGCACACTGTGCGGTGACTTCCAGTGGCCAACAGACAACCACAAGGTCTGCCTTCCATGCTCCGACTGCGCCTCGGACCGAGCCTGTGACATCTGCTCCCCCTGGCCTGAACTGAGGTGGTCTCAGTTATGGAGCTTCTACAGGCGGGACCGGCCATCCCCAGTGAGTGACCCTCCCGTCCAGGCGCCCCCTACTGTGCCCGTAGCAGTGACCAAGAGCTATTGTACCGACCCTGTGGAACGGACGCCGCACCGTACGCGTGCAACCAGCACTGCTTGGAGAACTGACGGCGATCCGCGGACATACAGTGCCCGCCTCATGGAACCCGGCCCATGGGGACGCTTCGCGCTGCCCCTTGTCCGCTATCAGTTCTCGCTCGTCTCTCACGCTTGCGGACTCTTCCGGGGAGTCCATATGCCGGCAGGGAGCCCGCCTCACTGAACCAGGCTCTCAGAGACGAAGTGCCACGCGCCCAAGGACTTCGGAACGTTTGGAGCCCTCTCGAGCTTCCCACTACTCCCGGCGATCCCGCTCTCCATTGGATGCTCGTCGCAAGGACCGTCACGCGCATCGGACGACCAGCAGCCCTCCTCGTGCCTCCCCTGGGCACCGCTCAGGCAGGAACCCTCCTCGTTGGGGTCTGGGTCGTTCTTCCCATCATCGCAGCCGCTCCCCTTGCCGCTCCCGGCGGGGCTCCCCCCGGTCTCCGCCCCGGCCTCGCTGCAGCCCCCGTCCGGACTCTAGGCGTGGTTTGTCTTCCTCACATGTCCCTCTTCCCCGCCGCCCCCCCTCCCAGGATGATGACGCGCTGAGTCTTATCCCGGAGGACTCCGTCTCTGCGCTGCTTGGCCCCGGCCGTTCCTCCGCTTCTCGCTCGGCCATCTCTGACGCCTCGGACCCTTCGCCGCTGGCTGCGACCTCTCGTGCGGAAACCTTACTCACCCTCGATGAGGCAGCCCGCCTCATCTTGGCCGCTCTCCCTGCCGATGCGTGCCCTCCTTTCCCCCACTCAAGCGGAAGGTCTCTGCCTTTGTCGCCGCTGGCAAACAGACCAAGAAGTTCAAGTTGCTCCCTCAGCCTCCTGGCTTTCGAGACATGCGGGACGCCTTCTCCGGTCATCTGCTCGCTGCCCCTCGGGAGACCGACTTCTTCTCCGACTGTAGGTGGCCCCCCAGCCTCGACATTGCCTTTCGTCAAGCGTGGTACGCCGGACACTCCCAGGCCTTCGCCTGCCCCCTTCCCGCGGTGGACCCGGCGGCAGTCCTTCACGCGGGCGGCATCACCCTCCTCAAGTGTGCTATTCCCTGGGGCTTGGACAATACTGCTACGCTGGTCTGCAACACCCTCGCCTGCTCGGGCTGCCTCGAGCTACTCACCCAAGCCTTTGTGCGCCGGATCGAGGACGCCTGGCATCCTTCCCCCCTGGGAGATCTCCTCGCCCTCGCGGAAGCGGCCAATCGGGCAGCCTACCACTCATCCGTCAATGCCATCGCGGCGTCCTCCAATTATGACCTCATGCGTTGGGATGCCCTTCTGCTGGTCTGTCGGGGTATGCCTCCGAATCTGCGTAACCAGCTTCGCCGTGCCCCCCCTGGGTGGACCCCTCCTCTTTGGCAACACCTGGAACTCGGTGAAGACGACGAATGCGGATTGGTGGCCTGGCAAGACTCTTCCCCCTCGCTTTCATCCAGCCCGCAAGGCTCCGGGTCGCGCCCTGCGGCTCCCCAGACCCTCGGCCTCTGGTCCCTTGCCTCCGGGCGCCCCCCTCCGCCGCCCCGCCTTCAGCCGCCCTGGCCAGGTTGGCTCCTTTGCCCCCTTCCGGCTCCACCCTGCCTGTCCTCCGCCCCCGCCGTCCGTCTCGGGGTCTCCAGTCGGCGAAAGGCTTGCACAGTACAGCGAAGTTTGGCATCCGCTGTTTCCAGACGACCCCTGGATCCGGTCCACCATTACCGACGGCCAGCGGATCTCCTTCCGCACCCCCTGTTCGACCTCTGTGCCCTCCGACGATTGCCAGAGCCCTCAGAGCCTCCGTCCAACCTTCAGACTTTGCAGTGAGCCTGGACCTTTCCGACGCGTATTTGCACGTTCCCATTCACCCCGCCTCGAGGAGGTACCTCCGCTTCGCCTGCGACGGAGTAGTTTACAAATTCCGGTCCCTGCCATTCGGGCTCAACCTCAGCCCATGGGTGTTTACCCGCCTGATGGACGCAGTGGTGGCCAAGGCTCGGCAGTCGTTGTCCAGTCCGACATCCAACTACCTTGACGACCTTCTCTTACGCAAACCAGTCGGTGACCGCCTTAGAAGCGGACAGGGATGCTCTGATGCGGCTTTTGGCTCAGTTGGGGTTTCTGATCAACGCGGGCAAGTCGGACCTCACGCCCTCTCGCCACTTCATCCACCTGGGCATGGAGTTTGCCACCGACCTCAACAGGGTCCGTTCGCGAGAGCAACGAGTTCAGAAGTTAGCCGCCTTGGCCAGAGAGTTAGAACAGCAGGACGCAGCCCCCGCCAGAGTCTGGCTTCAGCTTCTCGGCATGATGAATGCGGCCGTGGATCTTCTCCCCCTGGGGCGGCTCTACTCCCGGCCGATACAGCTGCATCTCCTGCTTCACTGGCGCCCTTCCTCCGCCGATTTGACAGCCCTGGTACCGGTAACTCCGATGCTTTGCCCCCACCTTCAGCGTTGGAGGGATCCTGCGTGGCTGGCTACCGGAGTTCCCCTGGCTTCTCCACCCCCCCAGTTGTCCCTGTGTGTCGACACAAGTCTCTCGGGTTGGGGTGCCCACCTACTACCGGACTTCAGCACGACGTCCGGCGCCTGGCCCCCAGAGCTGGCCTCTCGGCACTTCAACTGGTTAGAGCTGCAAGCAGTTTGGCAAGCGCTCGTCGTGTGGGAGACCCGACTAAGTCACCAGGAACTCCTGGTCTTCTCCGACAACGCGACAGTGGTGGCGTACATCGAGAAGCAAGGTGGGACTCGCTCCCCCGACCTGTACATGCTCCTCTACCGTCTGATGCTCTGGTGCCAGGACCGCGGCATTTCGCTCCGGGCCCGACACATTCCCGGTCACCTGAACGTCCTGGCCGACTCCCTCTCATGTCGTGGCCAACTGCTACACACGGAGTGGACCCTTTGCACTTGGAGACCCCTATGATCGACTTGTTCGCCACGAGGTTGAACCACCAGCTTCCCCTCTTTGTCTCCCCAATCCCAGACCCCCTGGCCTGGGCAGTCGACGCACTCTCCATCCCCTGGGATGGGCTCATAGCTTATGCCTACAGTCCTTGTCCCCAAGGTCCTCCTCAAGCTTCGGGGATGCAATGCGGTCATCTTGCTGGTCGCTCCGTTCTCCTGGAACCGGTCTTGGACCACCGACCTCATCAGCCTCACCACCGCCCCCCCCCCCCCCCCCCCCCAACGCCGGGGATCATGCTCAAGCAGCCTCGCCAATTGCTCTTCCACCCATGCCCTGCTCTTCCACCCATGCCCGGTGCGTCTCCTCCTTCACGCCTGGAGATTGTACAGCACGCTCTCACCGCTAGAGGCTTCTCGAGTGCAGCAGTGGAAGTGATCTCTTCTGCCCGCAGACCCTCGATGCGGCGCGTCTACGAGTGAAAATGGCGAGTACTGTGCTCCTGGTGCGAGGACCAACGACTCTCCCCCACCAAACTGATGAACCCCCAGCTCGCGGACTTTTTCCTCTGGCTCTTCGGAGACCAAGGCTTGGCCCCCATCACCATCCGGGGGTACCTGTCCATGGTTGCCGACACCTACCGGCATCTAGGCTGCCCTGACCCCGGCGCCTGTAAAGATATCACCGACCTTATGACTCACTTCGGCCTGCAGCGGCCAGTGCCCCGCTCACTCGTTCCGCGCTGGGACCTCCCCTGGGTGCTGACGTGGCTAAACTCCGCCAGATTTGAACCGCTGCAGGCGGCCCACTTCGCAGATGTGACTCGTAAGACTTGCTTCCTGTTGGCCCTTGCCACCGTGGCCCGAGTCAGCGAGCTACACGCGCTCTCGGCGCGCCCTGCCTGCCTTCAGTTTCATGCGGATGGCTCCGTGCAGCTTCTCACGGACCCTGCTTTCCTTGCCAAGACCAAGTCTCCACTGACCGGGCCACAGGTGATCACCCTACGGCCGCTGCGTGGGATGAACTTCCCCCGGGAGACCAGGCAACAAGATCCCGTGCGTGCCCTACGCGTTTACCTATGCCGATCCAAAGCCATCTGTAGAGGACGCTCACGTCTCTTCCTGCCTCTAAAACCCGGCAGAACTGACATTACAGCCCAGGCGATATCTTCCTGGCTATGCTGGGTCATCGGGTCCGCATACCAGGACCTCTCCCCACACGGAGCGAAGAGGCTCAAGATACGCGCACATGAGGTACGAGCCATGGCCACGAGCCTCGCATTTGACCGGAACTGCGCAGTCAAGGACATCGTGGCAGCCGTGGGCTGGCAAGCGGAATCGAACTTCGCCCGCTTCTACCTCCAGGATCTGGCAGGCCAGCGAGACAACCTCGCTCTGGTGGGCGACATCACGGCGGCACAACACTCCCTCCCGGCGCCACAGGCGCTGTAGGTATGCACTTAGCTAAAATTGTCGGGAGTGTGCGACAGGGAGGACGGCCCTGCATAGGCCCCTTGGGGGTGTTGGGGTAGCAGCACCCTCCTCCTTCTCGTTATTCTTCCAATTTGTCATGTCATCGGTAATTTTTTTGAGGAAATAAATTCATTTTTCTCTAAAAGGTATTTTTTCGAAAAATACTTACCGATGACATGACTCGGAGGAACCTCCCACCTGCCCCGCTTGCCGCTGGTGAGCTAAGTATCCTGACTGAGGAATTATCGTACGACTCAGAACCGGATGGGCTGGCACGCGAGACAACTCTCAGCCCCGAGTGCCTCCCGGGTTGTGCAGGGGCACAACGGGTTCTTAGGCTAAAATTGTGTGAGTAAGTAGACACTTCCAATTTGTCATGACATTGGTAAGTATTTTTCGAAAAAAATACCTTTTAGAGAAAAATGAATTTTTCGAAAAAATACATTTTACAGAAAAATACACATGTTTCTTCAAAAACATTACCGATGGCATTGCTTTTAGAAAGAATGGCGAAGAGGAGGAGGGTGCCACCCACTACGTCCTACCCCTGCGTTAAGCTTTTAATGAGACCCCCACTAGGCGCAAACTCCCGCCGATTTCAGCTAAGCGTTACCTATGGCACCCTCGGCGCCGGGAGGGAGTGTTGCACCACCGCGATGTCCCCCACTAGGGCCAGGTTCTCCCGTTGGCTGGAGAGGTCTCTGAGGTAGAACTGGGCGAAGGTTGATTCCTTTCCACGGCCACCACAGTGCAGTTGCGGTCGAAGGTGACCCTCGTGGCAACGGCTCTGACCTCATGTGCCCTGATCCGCAGCCTCGTAGCTCCCTACGGGGAGAGGTCCTCGTACACAGACCAGATAACCCCGCGTAGCCATGCGGAGATCGTCTGAGCTGCCCGGACTGGGTCCTGCTGTCAGGATTCCTGGGACTGGTCACGGCCCTTGAGCGGCGGCCAAGGGGGGGTCTAATCTGGGCCAAGAATGTCGGGCTGGTTAGGAGCTGAACCAAGCCATCGGCCCTGAGATGCAGACAGGAGGGGTGCACTGAGAGCGCGTGTAGCTCGCTCACTCTAGATGCTGTGGCGAGGGCCAGGAGCAAGCACATCTTCCTGGTCAAGTCGGCGAACCACGCCAAGGGTAGTGGTTTGAACCAATCCGAGTTCAGCCATGTTAGTACCCACGCCAGGTCCCAGCGTGGGATCAGTGAGTGGGTCACCGGCTGCTGGAGCTCAAAGTGGGCCATCAGGTCGGAGAGGTCCTTGCAGGCTCCCAGGTCTGGCCGGCCCAAGTGCCGGTACATGTAGGAGATGTAGAGGGCATCCACAGCCCAGGCGAGGGGTCCGGAACGGGTGAAACAAAGCTGCCAGTCCCATCTTGTCGTGAATAGGTTAGTCATGGGAATTGTCCGCGAAATTCCGCGGGCAAAAAAAATTGTCGGCGAAAAAAAAAAAGCGTTTCCGCGAAAAACTATTGTTGGTAGCAAAACAAGCAAAGCACTGGTTGCATTCAGCGAAAGGTCACGGACGCGGCAGGCTGTGTCCGTGGCTTGCCTGATTGGGCGCTGCGGAGTAAACTGAGAACTTAGACAGGCAGACTGAAGGTCGGCGCCCAGAAGTAAGCCCCCCCCCCCTCCCCCCCCCCCCCCCCCCCCCCCTGTTTGATTTTCTGGCGCTCAAGAAGTAAGGAAGGTACGCCGGCTAATCCCCCCTTCACACACCCCCCCCCCCCCCCCCCCCGCCCCCCCACTGTTTGATTTATTTCATCAAAAACATTACCGATGACATGACAAATGGGAGTGTCTACTACGTGCTCAAATTCTAGCCTACGAACCCGTTGTGTGCACACACAACCCGGGAGGCACTCGGGGAACCCTCCAGAGGGGCCAAGAGTTGTCTCCCGGACCTGCCTATCCGGTTCCGAGTCACCTGACTCGCCAGTCAGCTACGTAGGCTCACGACCTTCGGACGTGTTCTAGCCTCGCGCTCCCTTCGACCGGTCGGTCTTGGTGCTCGAGTTCGCCGTGACTTTGGCTTCGCCTGTTGCTTCGCTTCTGCTTCGCTTCTTGCTTCGCTGCAGCTTCGCTTGCGCTTCTTCGCTTGGCGTCCTCCTTGGTTGGCTTCGCTTGGCGGACCTGCTGGTTCCCGCCATTTCGCCGGTGGCGACATGGACGTCTCTTCTCCCGCTACCGCTTCGGCAGAGAGGTAGGATAGTTAGTTGGGCCCGGAGCCGGTCCCCGGGCGGGGTACCGGCCTGTGCCTTTGGACTCTACCTTGTTCGTGTTGTGTGGGTTTCGTTGAGCGGGGACTCTTAGCTCGGCGGGGCCCTGGTGCCTTTCCCCTTTTGGGGGTGAAATTACTGGCTTCCCCTGGTAGCCTTCGGGGAGCATTGTTTAAACCAGCTGCGGCGCGTGGCTCATGTTGCATCTCCGGCCTGGCTGGGGTATGCTTGTTTCGAGAGCGCGCTCTTAGCTTAGAGCGCTACAGCATTATTGCCTGGGGGCACGGCCTTTCGTCCCTATTGTCGTTTGGCCCGCCGTGTGATGGCCTTAGTCGCCTGCGCGGCGTTAAACCCAAATAACTAAACTAAACTAAACCTATTGTCGTTTGGCGCACATTCCTCTCCAGCCTGGCTGGGGTAGGCTTTGTTCTAAAGACGCAAGCTTAGCTTCGGGCGCTATAACAGTATAGCCTGGGGGCACAGCCCGTTTGTCCATATCGTTCGGTACGGTTCCCCTTGGTAGGACGAGCCCTGTTGGTCTCGACCACGTACCGGCACGTTGTTTGTTTGGTGTGTTGCAGTGCCCTCCTGATGACCTGCACGCAGTGTGGAGGTTTCCAGTGGCCCTCGGATTCGCACAAGGTCTGCCTGCCGTGTGTCGGCTGTACATCTGAGCGTTCTTGTGACGTTTGCGCCGTCTGGCCGGAGCTCCGCTGGGTCCAACTTTGGAGCTTCTACCGACGTGAACGCCCGACACCTGTGCCTGTTGCAAGACCTGCGGAAGTGCCGGCTGTCATCTCAGACACACCGACCGCTCTTGCCCCCGATGGCCCCAGTCTGGAAAGATCTCCACAGCGGACACAGCAAGGTAGTGTGCGGAGTCGGGAGTTCGAGGCGCGGATTCCCAGGAGGGAACGCGCTTGGACCAAGCCTTACGACAGGCAGAGAACCCATCTCGAGACAGAGGTCAGTTCGGAGAGACGTGCCTCGCGCCGTCCATGGTCAACCGGTCCCCACTCGTCTCCTAGGAAGGCCTTGGATCCCCCTCGGCCGCTGCGTGCCCGCCTCGCCACAGAGTCCGGCTCGCGGAGACATTCGCGCACACTCACCACACCACTACCTGTGTCCAGTTCCTCCTTGCGATCGAAGTCTGACCACCACTCTCGCGCTCCTTCGTGTGAGCGTCGTAAAGTTCGGGATTCTTCTCGTCATCTGGACCATGGACCTTCGCGCTCTACCTCTTCGCGGCGTTCGTCCCACGTTCCCCGCCGTCTGCCTCGTCCCGCCCGGTCCCCTTCCCCTCGCCCAGCCTCTTTCCTTCCTCCTCGTTCCCGGGGATCACGGTCTCCAGCTCGTAGTCACTCGTCTGGTCGCCGCCGCCGTTCCCGCTCCTCTAGTGCGTCGCGTCGCCGTCGCGGACGTCGCTCTTCCCTGCGTGCTTCGGCGCCTTATGGCTCCCCTCGTCCTCGTCGAGCTGCTCGCTCTCGGAGTCACGGTCGCCGTCCCTCTTCGACGGCTCTCGGCGGCGTGGACGACGATTCGTTGAGTCTTCTCCCTGATGATTCCATCTCAGTTCTCCTCGGAGGTCTCAGCCGCTCTCCTTCGCCGCTCTCTCCTTCGGATGCGTCGACAGCCCACGGGTTACCGGCCTCCTCCCGCACAGAGGTTCTTCTGGCCCTCGACGAGGTCGCTCGCCTCATCTCCGCCACGCTTCCGGCAGCGGACTGCCCTCCATCCCCCCCCCTAAAGAGGAAGCCTTCTGCCTTCGTCGACGCGGGTAGACAGGTAAAGAAGTTCAAGACTCTCCCTCAGCCCCCCTCCTTTCGTGAGCTTCGGGATGTGTTCTCGGCCCACCTGTTGTCTGACTCAAGAGACAGTAATTTCTTCTCGGACCACAGATGGCCTCCGGACCTCGATATGTACTTCCGCCAGCAGTGGTACGCCGGCCATTCCCAGGCCTTCCTCTGCCCTCTCCCTCCGGTGGATCCAGCCGCCGTGGTTCAGGCGGGTGGGGCCTCTGCACTCAGACGCGCGCTCCCCGCGGGTTTAGACAAGACGGCTTCGCTTGTCAGGAATTCCTTGGCCTGCGCCGGCTTCATGGAGCTCCTTACGCAAGCCTTCCTCCGGCGCGTGGAAGATTCGTGGCACCCGTCCCTGACCCCCCTTCTTGGCGACCTCCTCGTCCTCGCTGAAGCGGCCAGCCGCGCCGCGTATCACTCTTCGGTCAACGCTATGGCTGCAGCCGCCAATTGTGATTTACTCCGCCGCGACGCTGTCCTGCAGGCCTGCCGGGGAATGCCTGCCGACCTGAAGACCCAGCTGCGTCGGGCCCCCCTTGGGGGACCCCTTCTCTTTGGTGACACCTGGCAAGCCGTCAAGGATTCCAATGCGGACAGGTGGCCTCCCAAGTCTGTTCCTCGGCGCTTTCAGTCAGCCCGCAAGGCCGTGGGTCGCCCCCTGCGGATCTCCAGACCCGTCGCCCCGACGTCAACAACCCAGCTGCAGTCCCTGCGTCGCCGTCGCCCCGCCTTCGGTCGCCCCGGCCAAGCTAACGCCCCCGCCCCCGCTTGGCCCCGTCCCGCCCGTCGCCCTGGGCGCGGGCGGGCTCAGTGACTCCTCCCCTCCTCCGCCTCCGCCGGCCGTCTCGGGTCCTCCAGTCGGCGGCAGGCTCGCCCTCTTCAGCGACGAGTGGCGATTACTGATTCCAGACGACCCGTGGATTTTAGACACTGTTTCCGGCGGCCTACGGATCTCCTTTCGTTCCCCTCCTCCTCTGCGTACGACTCCGCTGTGGACCGAGATCCCCGCAGACCCGCTCAAGGAGTGCGCCCTACGGGGGGAAGTCGACTCTCTCTTGAGGAAGGATGCCACAGAGGTTGTGCGCCGCGCAGACTCGCTGGGATTTTACAGCAGACTTTTCGTCGTCCCCAAGCCTGGCGGCAAGTGGCGCCCAGTGATCGACCTCTCAGCCCTAAATCGCTTCATCGTGGCTCCTTCCTTCCACATGGAGACGGCCCGAGCCCTGCGTACCGCGGTGCGACCCATGGATTACGCCGTCAGCCTGGATCTCTCCGACGCTTACCTACACGTACCCATACATCCGGCTGCCCAGAGGTATCTGCGCTTCGCGTTCGATGGAACCGTTTACCAGTTTCGAGCCCTACCCTTCGGCCTCAACCTCAGCCCCTGGGTCTTCACCCGCTTGATGGATGCAGTTATGGCCAAGGCACGGCAGTCGTCTCTCAGCCCTATGTCCAACTACCTCGACGATCTCTTCCTGAGAAACCACGTCGAGTCCGTCTTGGAAGAGGACAGGGATACTCTGATGCGTCTGCTGTCGCGACTGGGGTTCCTCCTCAACGTCGGGAAGTCAGATCTCACGCCCTCGCGCCGCTTCATTCATCTCGGAATGGATTTTGCCACCGATCTCAACGTTGTTCGCCTCCCGGATCCCCGGATTCGGAAGTTGGCCACCTTCGCCAACCAGCTAGCTCAGCAGGAAGCAGCTCCCGCCCGAGTTTGGCTTCAACTCCTCGGACTGATCAACGCAGCGGCGGACCTTCTCCCCCTGGGTCGCCTCTACGCCCGCCCCCTTCAGCTGCACCTCCTGCTTCTCTGGAGACCCTCTTCTGGCGACCTTACCCACCTGGTCCCGGTTTCCCCCCTGGTTCGCCCTCACCTTCTACGCTGGACCGACACGGCTTGGTTGGCTTCGGGAGTCCCTTTGTCCTCCCCCCCCCCCGCACCTCTCCCTGTGTGTCGACGCGAGCCTCTCGGGGTGGGGAGCCCACCTGCTTCCTCAATTCTCCTCGGCTTCCGGCCTCTGGCCCCCGGAGTTTGCGGACAAGCACAGCAATTGGTTAGAGCTGCAGGCAGTCTGGCAAGCCCTCTTCGTTTGGGAGAACCAGCTCAGGAACCAGCGGCTTCTCGTCCTCTCCGACAACTCGACGGTGGTGGCCTACATCCAGAGACAGGGGGGCACCCGATCTCCCGACCTCTGTATGCTCCTCTTCCGTTTGATGCGCTGGGCCGAGGAACGCGACATTACACTCCTCGCACGACACATTCCTGGCCACTTGAATGTGTTGGCGGACTCGCTCTCTCGCCGCGGCCAGTTGCTCCACACAGAATGGACGTTGCGCCCGGATATCTTCCAGATGATCTGCGCCCGTTGGGAGACTCCCTTAATCGACCTCTTTGCTTCAAGGTGGAACCGCCAGCTTCCCCTCTTCGTCTCCCCGATTCCAGACCTGCTGGCCTGGGCAGTCGATGCCCTCTCGATTCCTTGGGACGGCCTCATCGCTTACGCGTACCCCCCGACAGTCCTCATTCCCAAGGTCCTCCACAAACTTCGAGGGGGCAACGCAGTCCTGCTTCTGGTCGCCCCGCTGGCTTGGGCCCGGTCCTGGACCACCGACCTACTCAACCTCGCCACCTCTCCTCCCCTGCGCCTGCCCACGCCCCGTTCCATGCTCAAGCAGCCCAGGCAGGCTCTCTTCCACCCTTGTCCCGAACGCCTGTCTCTTCACGCCTGGAGGTTGTGCAGCGCGCCCTCACCGCTCGAGGCTTCTCTGGTGCAGCAGTGGAGGCAATCGCTGCAGCCCGCAAGCCGTCCACCCGGCGTGTTTACGAAGGGAAGTGGCGCGTCTTGTGTGCCTGGTGCGACGCCCGTCGCCTCCTACCCACCGGACTGACTAACCCACAGCTAGCGGACTTTCTCCTATGGCTCTTCGAGGTCCAAGGTTTGGCGCCCATCACCATCAGGGGATACTTATCCATGGTCGCCGACACGTACCGTCATCTCGGCCTTCCAGACCCCGGCGCCTGTAAGGACCTCTCCGACCTCATGTCCAGCTTCAGCCTCCAACGTCCGACTCAGCGTTCTCTCGTTCCTCGCTGGGACCTACCTTGGGTCCTGACGTGGCTGAATTCTTCCCAGTTCGAGCCACTCGCTCTAGCCCCTCTGGCAAATGTGACACGCAAGACCTGCTTCCTTCTAGCCTTGGCCACCGCGTCCAGAGTTAGCGAGCTACACGCTCTTTCTACCCGCCCAGACTGCCTCCAGTTCCGGGCAGATCGCTCCGTGCAGCTCTTAACGGACCCCAGCTTTATTGCCAAAACAAGGTCGCCCCTAACTGCTCCACAGATCATCACCTTGCGGCCCCTGGGAGGGCCTGCCTGCTCTCCGGAGACTCGGCGACAGGATCCCGTGCGTGCCCTACGCATCTACCTGCGCCGTACCAAAGTTACCCGTAGAGGGCGCTCCCGCCTCTTCCTGCCCATACGCCAGGGCAAGACTGATATCACAGCCCAGACGATCTCCTCCTGGCTGCGCTGGGTAATACGATCGGCATACATGGATCTCTCCCCACGCGTAGCGCAGAGACTGAAGATCCGCGCACACGAAGTACGCGCCATGGCCACGAGCGTCGCATTCGATCGGAACTGCGCTGTCAAGGACATCGTGGCCGCGGTGGGCTGGCGAGCAGAATCTACCTTCGCTCGTTTCTACCTTCGGGATCTGGCGGGACAGCGAGACAACCTCGCCTTGTTGGGGGACCTCACGGTGGCACAGCACTCCCTCCCGGCGCAGCAGGCGCCGTAGGTACGCACCTAGCTCGGTACCTGGGAATTAGCAATGGGAGGACGGTCTTGGTCTCCGGTAGTACCGGGGCGGCACCCTCCTCCTATTCGTGATTCTCCCATTTGTCATGTCATCGGTAATGTTTTTGATGAAATAAATGCATTTTTCTTTAAAAGGTATTTTTTCGAAAAATACTTACCGATGACATGACACGGAGGACCCTCCCACCTGCCCCGCTTGCCGCTGGTGAGCCTAGTATCTGACTGGCGAGTCAGGTGACTCGGAACCGGATAGGCAGGTCCGGGAGACAACTCTTGGCCCCTCTGGAGGGTTCCCCGAGTGCCTCCCGGGTTGTGTGTGCACACAACGGGTTCATAGGCTAGAATTTGAGCACGTAGTAGACACTCCCATTTGTCATGTCATCGGTAAGTATTTTTCGAAAAAATACCTTTTAAAGAAAAATGCATTTTTCGACCTTCGTGGAAACCAGGTCTAGTCTGAAAGGCCTTTTGTATCAGGTTCAAGGTCCCGTGTCAGATGATTTTTGCTTGGGCAATTCCCATGCCTGATAGGTCGATCATGGGCGTCTCCCAGCGCATGCATATCATCCAGAAGATGTTGGGGCGGAGGGACCACTCGGTGTGGAGTAATTGGCCCTGCCGCGAGAGGGAGTCGGCCAGAACATTCAAGTGGCCTGGGATATCATGTGTCGTGCCTGCAGCAAGATGCCGCGATCTCAGCACCACAGGAGCACCTGATAACAGTAGGATGCAGAGGGAGGGAGAGCACGTCCCGCCCTGCTTCTGGATGTAGGCCATGACTGTCGTGTTGTCGGAGAGGATCAGGACCCCCTTTAGCCTGAGGCGAGTCTCCCAGGCGATGAGGGTGAGCCAAACTGCCTTCAACTCCAGCCAGTTGATGTGCTTGCCCACCAGGTCCGGTGGCAGCCCACGAATGCGCTGAAGTCCAGGAACAGGTGTGCTCCCCATCCAGAGAGGCTTGCGTCCGTGCAGAGGGACAGGCGGGGTAGGGGGGAGGAGAGGGGTACTCCTGTCGCTAGCCAAGATGGGTCTGTCCATCTCTGAAGGTGCTGCCGGACAAGCTGGGACAACACGACCAAGGCCTCAAGGTCGTCGGAGGACGGGCGCCAATGAAGCAGGAGATGCAGCTGGAGTGGTCATGAGTAGAGCCTGCCAAGAGATAAAAGGTCCGCCGCTGCGCTCATGAGCCCCAGAAGTTGTAGGTAAACCCTGGCAGGAATCACTTCTGCATGGGACACTTGAAGGGCAACCCCGCCAACTTCTGGATACACGCCTCGGGTAGTCTCACAGTGTTGAGGACGGTCAGGAATTCCATGCTGAGGTGGGTAAACCTGTGGGACGGTGTGAGGTCCGACTTTCTCAAGCTAACCAGGAAGCCGAGTTGTCCTAGAAGGGAGAGCAGCGTGTCCCTGTTGTCCGCTAGAGAGGCCGCGTCCTGGTTCCTGAAGAGATGATCGTCTAGATAGTTGGAGGTCGGGCTCGAAGATGACTGTCTGGCCCTGGCAACCACTGCGTCCATGATCCTGGTGAAGACTCAGGGGCTAAGGTTGAGGCCGAAGGGGAGGGCTCAGAATTGGTATACCACCCCATGGAAGGCGAAGCGGAGCTAACTGCGAGCCAAAGGGTGCACGGGCACGTGCAGGTAAGCGTCAGACAAGTCGAGACTGATGGTGAAGTCCATGGGTTGGACCGACGCTCTGAAGGCTCTGGTTGTTTCCATCCGGAAGGTTGGTGCAGCAATGTACTTGTTCAGCGCTGAGAGATCTATGACGGGCCGCCACCTGCAGCCCTGAAAGTCTAAAATTTTGCCCACCAGCCTTTGGCTAGTGACTTCCAAGTTTTACTAGCCAAACTGAAAATGTTACTAGCCAAAACTGAAAATTTTACTACTGAAAATAGCCCCCCAACTCAACAATATAATGTACCACAAGTGTTTGACGCCCAATGTTAGAGAGTGTTTTCTGCCCAGAGGCATTGAAAACAAATATTTGAACAGACAATCATAACCAAGTTAATGTTTATGTCCTGACTTCAGGCTTTTTGATAGTATCAAGTGGAGAAATAACTGACAAAGTCCCTATGTGAACTGTGGTGGGATTTTTTATTTATTTATTTTTTGTAAGTAGAGCTGGGCTTCTGTTTGCACAACAGGTTAAAGGGTCTGTAGACCCCCAGGTATAAATTTTTAGAGGGTACACAGACCCCCATCCTAGCATTATAGAGGGTCCGCAGATTTATTTCCTCGCGCTGGGACCATATGGCGTTGAGGCGCGTCCCCTGGGTGGTGGATAGGGGGTCCCTCGCGAGAGGGGTGCACCGAATGAAATAAGGTGCCATGAACCAACATGGTCTAAGGGAAGGTGACCCCGACAGAAAATCCCTGGTCCTCCTAGTAAGGGGGTTGGGCGTGGGGGTAGCTTCCCCACCCTACAAAAAAGGAAATAGCTACAAAAACGCCGACGAAAAGACAAACAGTAATTCCTTTCCTGGAGGAGGAAGGTTCTTCTACCAGAAGATTTATGACGTCCTGTGGTGAAAGCCAGAAGTCTTTGGAAGCCACAGGACCGAGCCGCCTCTCTCTATCCAGGGACACAACCATGGGCACATGGAACGTCAAGACCATGTACCAGAGCGGCAAGGCCGCCCAGATAGCAGCGGAAATGCAAAAGTACAACCTTTCCCTGCTAGGTATCAGTGAAGCCAGATGGACGCAGTCTGGCCAGAAAAGGCTGTTAAGTGGGGAGATGATTCTGTATTCAGGTCATGAAGAGGAAAATGCCCCCCATACAGAAGGAGTAGCATTCATGCTGTCACCAGTGGCACAGAGAGCGCTGATGGGCTGAGAACCTCTTGGGCCAAGAATTATCACAGCAGCCTTTAGAACCAAGAAAAAGCTGAAGCTGAATGTCATCCAGTGTTATGCGCCCACTAATGACAGTGACGAGGAAGAGAAACAAGAGTTCTACGACTGACTCCAGAGTGCCGTGGACAAATGTTCGGAGCGAGACATCACCATCGTCATGGGCGATTTTAATGCCAAAATAGGGGAGGACAACACCGGATACGAAGAGGTGATGGGGAGACAGGGACTAGGGGAGATGAGTGAGAACGGGGAGAGGTTTGTAGACTTTTGTGCTCTAAACAGACTTGTCATTGGAGGCAGCATCTTCCCACACAGAAGAATACACAAAGCAACGTGGGTCTCACCTGACCATACTACAGAGAACCAAATAGACCATATCTGCATTAGCAAGAAATTTAGAAGATCCCTTCAAGATGTTCGAGTGAGGAGGGGAGCAGATATCGCCTCAGACCACCATCTGCTCACCTTAAGAATAAAGCTCAAGTTAAAGAAAAGCCGCACAGAGACAACAAGAAGACAGCGCTATAATGTAGGCCTCCTGAGAGAGACTGGAGTAGAGAAGAGTTCAAACTGGTGCTGTCCAACCGGTTTCAAGCGCTACAGGAGCTAGTAAATGAAGAGGAGGCGGTCACCACAGAGCAGCAGTGGAAGGCAGTTAGAGAGGCGCTGAACTCAACCTGCAAAGACACTGTAGGGTTCAGGAAACACCATCACAAGGACTGGCTGTTGGCACAGACCTTGAAGAAGATAGAAGTGAGGAAGCAGAAGAAAGCAGTTGTCAACAACAGTCGCACGAGAGCAGCCAAAGCAAGGGCACAGGAGGAATACTCGGAAGCCAACCGCGAGGTGAAGAGGAGTATCAGGGCAGACAAGAGGGCCTACACAGACAGCCTGGCAGCAGAGGCAGAAAAGGCAGCAGGCAGCGGCAACATGAAACAGCTCTACGACATTACCAGAAGATTGTCGGGCAAGTATGGCCATACAGAAAGACAAGTAAAAGACAAGGAAGGCAAGCCTATTGCAGACAGAACAGACCAACTCGACAGATGGGCCGAGTATTTTGAAGAGTTACTGAACAGACCCAGCCCACCCGACCCCCCCAGACATCCATCCAGCAGAGACCTACCTACCCATCAGCTGTGACAGACCCAGCCGGGAAGAGATCAGAAGAGCAGTGGCATTTTTGAAGAACGGCAAAGCAGCAGGGCCAGATGGCATCCCAGCGGAGTCTCTGAAAGCAGACCTAGAGACAACAGTAGAGATGCTGTACCCACTGTTTGGAAAGATCTGGGAAGAGGAGGTGATGCCGGCTGACTGGAAGGAGGGGTACCTAATCAAGCTTCCCAAGAAAGGTGACCTCAGCAAGTGTTCCAACTATAGAAGAATGACCTTGCTGTCAGTACCAGGAAAGGTCTTCAACAGGATCATCCTGGAGAGAATGAAGAGTTCCGTTGACCCCCAGCTGAGAGACCAGCAAGCAGGATTCAGGAAAAACCGATCATGTACAGACCAGATCGCCACTCTCCGCATCATCGTGGAACAGTCTCTGGAGTGGAGCTCCCCGCTGTACGTCAACTTTGTGGATTACGAGAAAGCATTTGACAGCGTGGACCGAGAGACTCTGTGGAAACTCCTACGACACTACGGTGTACCCACATATCTCGTCCGCCTGATCAAGAGCAGCTACGATGGCATGGCATGTCGCGTGATCCACGAAGGGCAGTTCACCAGGGAGGTCCAGGTCAGAACCGGTGTCAGGCAGGGGTGTCTGCTGTCTCCGTTCCTCTTCCTACTGGCCATAGACTGGGTCATGAAGAGGACCACAGAGCAGAGAAGAAGCGGAATACAGTGGACACTGTGGACACAGCTTGACGACCTCGATTTTGCAGATGACTTGGCACTCATCAACAAATGCAGGACAAGACCACGAGGCTTGCTGACATCTCATCCCAAGTGGGCCTCACCATCCACAAACAGAAAACAAAGACAATGAGGCTGAACGCAACCAGGGAAGAACCAGTCTTGCTTGCTGGCACCCCGTTGGAGGAGGTGGAGTCCTTCACCTATCTCGGGAGCATCAAAAACAAAAAAGGCGGCACTGATGCAGATGTCAGAGCACGAATCGGTAAAGCCAGAGCAGCCTTTCTCCAGTTGAAAAAAGTGTGGAGTTCCAGAGAGCTGTCACAAAACACCAAAGTCAGGATTTTCAACTCCAACGTAAAAGCAGTTCTCCTATATGGAGCAGAGACTTGGAGATTGACAAAAACCACTGTCAACAGAGTACAGATCTTCATAAACAGTTGCCTTAGAAGAATCTTGAAAATCCACTGGCCAGAGAAGATCAGCAACGTCAGACTCTGGGAGAGAACAGAGCAGATAACAGCAGAGAATGAAATTGGGCGAAGAAGATGGGGATGGATTGGTCACAGTCTGAGAAAGCCAGCTTCCAGTATCACTAGGCAGGCATTGTCATGGAATCCCCAGGGAAAGAGGAAAAGAGGTAGGCCGAGAAACTCTGGCAGACATCAAGAGACTGGGAACCACCTGGAGTAAAATCGAAGGAGAAGCATAGGACAGGAGTCGCTGGAGGTCTCTCGTCGACGGCCTATACCCGGGTAGGGGTGAAAGGCGTAAGTAAGTAAGTAAGCAGATTTATTTAAGAAAAACTGCATCATCTGTATGTTGCTTAAAATAAATTATCCCCACCCGGGTCTGCCCTGGGGGACTTGGGTGGGGTAACTACTTTTTAGTTCCCAGGGTCACACTGGTCAGCCCCACAGGGTGGGTTTTTCCCTATATTCTGGGGCATATGTTTCTGTCTACCCTTGGTCCATTCACCTGTATTTGTCTTTTTAAAACTCTCCCAACTGTCTGCACTGCCTGTAGCTCTTGATATTGGATGTGTGTTGCTAAATGGTTTTAGCTTTATTTAGGCCCCATGGCGTAGGTTTATTTAACGTATTGGACCGGCTGGCGACATTCAATATTCTGTTTCTTTTTTTTTTTTCACAAGCAGTGCAGGCACGTCCTGAGAAAGCCTTGTTGCTGTCGGGACAATAAGCAATGTACAATCAATCATTAAAATAAATTATCTCATTTCGCTCTCTCCTCTTTAATTGTGTTGTGACAGTGTGTGTGTGTGTCCTTTCCATGATACTGATTCTTTAACTGGTGAGCTATCGCGCAAAAGCCTGTCTCCCTCGCTCTCTCACACACAGAAAAACATATATCTATTTATTTGTTTGATCATTTGATAATGTATTGTAACAGAGAATATAGCGTTTTCTGCTGAACGCAGCAGATTGACAACCAAAGTGTGATTTGTCTAAACTGTGTGTGTGTGTGTGTGTGTGTGTGTGTGTGTGTGTGTTAACTGATGTACTTAAAAGTTTGTTTCAACCCGTTTAACCACTCAGAAAGACGTGTTTCTCCAATTTTTGCCTAATAACTGTGTACCAGAAGATGGATCGACCACGATTAAAAAAAACTGACAAACTTATTTCTGTTCAAATTTCTGGACTTGCTTTTTGAGTTTGCCTCAGTGCTCATGCCATTCGATTGCCGTCGTGCTTTAGCCATGGAAATGCACTCAGCACAGCCATGAACTCTGAAAACTGTGTCGTAGCGGCGGTGCCACACACGCCCCAGGGGTAGGATTTCTGGTACTGTCGCTTGTCGATGGAGATGGCGGTGTCAAAGTGCAACTTTCTTCTTAGCGATTATCAAGATCAGACGGTGCCGGATTGAAGAATCCGAAGCATTCCAGCTCTTCCTTTGCTTTTTCTCCGCCATGTACAACTTCGTTCAAGATCAAAAGCGAAACGCACGATGCCGTATCCCATAATAGTATGTATGGTGACGTCACAGCAAGTAACGTGTTCAACATGTAGTGCGCACTTTGTAATAACATGCTGACACCACACATTAACTAACAGTTTGCCCGCCCTGTTACACTCGCACGGACCCCGGCGTCGGGTCGATTCTGAACGCAGCCGCGACTGAGCGAGCGGCTAAACAAACCAATTCATAACTAAAAATAGAACGACTGTCACCGACCTCTGTTATGGTACGCACAGTTCGAGTGACATGTTCGGCTACTGCCGCAAAGTGATTTCTATGCGGTGGCAGGTCACGCGCCGGCGTACCTGATGTTCGGCTGGCGATTAGCCATTGAATTGGAAAATGCACGAGCGCAATCGCATTTGGCGAGTGGGTTTTTTTTTTTTACTTGCCAAAAAAAAAATTTCACTCACCATGGCGAGTAAATTACTCGCCATTTTCAGGGCTGACCTGCCGTCTGGTTTTGAAATGACAAAGAGGCGGCTGTAGAAGGCCGGCGAGTTGTGATGAGCGACCACTTCCGTGGCGGCCTTCTGGAGCAAGGACACCTCACCTTGCAGAGCCTCTGCCTTGATGTGGTCGCCCGGAACCCGCGTCCAGAGAGGGGAGCGTCGCAGCGGAAGCGGAGACCAAAAAAAGATCTGTAGTCCCTCCAAGATGGTCGTCAGGATCCAAGGGTCATCCGGCAGCAGCGAACGCCACGCGTCGCTGTGCAGCGCCAACCTCCCGCCATGGTGTTAACTGAGGTGTGATAAGCCACCCGATTCATAACAACCGCTAAGGAATGTATGTCGCGCAACGGGACTGACGTCTCCGGATCCCAGGTGTCCTCCACACATCTGACAACCACCTGCGTAGCGAGTTCCTGGAAGCCCACGCAGGCTAGGGCATTGTGGATCAGGCTCGCTGTCTTCTCCAGACCACAGGGCGTCCGGAGCTGTATGGACCTGCAACCTCCTGCCTGCAACTCTGCTGCGATGTCGAGCGACGGGAGTGGGCAGGAGTAGGATTGGGAGTGTCTGGCATACCATCATTGACGGAATCTGATGTCGACTCCAGACAGCCACTTGGTGTCGGAGAAAAAAACCTGAGTCCCGCAAGTTGCCCTGTTGCAGATGAGCGGAGAACGCGTCCAAGAGATCCTGGAAGCCTGGTGGCTGAGGAAGGGACTTCAATCTTTTGGGCTGGTGCGGGGCGTCCACTAAGATCGAGGCCTTCCTCATGAGCGGTGGGGCCGGGGGGCAAACCTCCGGAGGTAGAATACTCAAGATCAGCTGCGCGGCCTCTTCAACGAACAGAGGGTCTCCGTCCTCGTATTGTAAGTGGACGAAAATGACAGACTGCGAGGTGAAAGAGGGGGGGGGGGGGGGGGGGCTCAGGGACGAAGGACAACGGTCATACTGAAATAGGGCCGAAGCAGAGTCCTCTGGGTGAAAGCTGAGGATGTCGTCCGCGTCCGCCACAGCAGAGCACCGGGGAGTGAGGAGACTAACGGGAGAGGGCATGGGGAGATCGCCGGGGCCGAGGGGAAGTCCACCGGGGCAGGTGGGAGCCGGACTCGAGACAGGAAAACTGACGGTCCCGAACTCCGTCCGAGGAGGAGTGAGGGCTTACCTGGTGTCGGGGGGCAAGGGCGACGGGGCAACTTGGATGAGAATCTTCTCGGAGCCTGGTGGGGCGAGTTGTCGCTCCGGCATGTAGCCCGGCGACTATCGGGCGAACAGCTGCCAGGTCTAACGCCCAGTCGCCGTGGCCTGGAGTGCGAATCCTGCTGAGGGGAGGCGAGAGGCCAAGCCCGCTTCCTCGTCGTCGAGATTGGGTCCTGGCGCGGGGCGGCGGCGTAAAACACCCCGAGCGTCGAGGGTCCGTCTGAGGCCTAGACGAGGCGCTCCTCGAGTGGCCAGAGACTGCGGACGTGTGTGGCCCATGAGTGTGACTGTCTGGCCCCTTGGCTCCAGTGCTCTGGGAGAGGCCCCCGCCGAGCTGTGTCTGCTGCCCACTGAGTGGTGGGGCTTCCGCCGCTGATGACCCGTCCTCATGGAGCGGGCGGGCGAGGTCTGGGTAGACACAACGTGGCCAGAGGATTTCTTCAACGCGTAGCGGGGCGACTTCAGCTGCTGCCTTGGAGCGGGTGGGCATGGTCTCAGAGGACCTATGGGGGTCACAGTATAGTTTCACTGCGTAGCGGGACAACTTCAGCCGCTGCCGACCACGCTCCTTGGAGCGGATGGGCAAGGTCCCGGGGGGCCTGTCGTGCGTCCAGACCAGAGGATGTTTCGATCGCGTAGTGGGGCGACTTCAGCCGCTGCCGACCCCGCTCCGTGGAGCAGGTGGGGAAAGGGACCTCATCAGCCGTTCGCCGGTAAAACCCCCACAGTTGGAACCAGAGCTCCTCCTTCCAGGGTGTGCACGTCTCACACGTCCCTCCGGAAGCACAACCCAAACAGGGGAAGCACAATGCGTGTTTGTCGCTTGGCCAGTGAAAATCACCGCAGTTGGGGCAGATCTTCACGTGTGTACTGCAACATAGAGCATATACGTGAAACACGACCACGCGTGGCGCCTGAGGCCATGTGAAGTGAGCTCACGGACCACTCACACTCTGTCTGAGCCCCCAAATCGAAAATTTGATGGTACATTTCCACGGGAAATGCCAGAGCCAGTCCTTAATCCCTGACGGCTTGGTGGCATTATCCGAGGCCTTACCTTGACATATCCAGCAAAGGCTGAAAAACTTCTAGTCAAAAGGTAACCCAATTGAAGGATTCTTGAGAAGACTGAACCGGTAACCTTTCCCAAGGAAGCTAAGCGTAAGACTGGCGTGACTACACGGCTCACGTGAGGAGGAAGGGAGACTACTCAGGCTTCATGGTAACTGCTTGCTAGAGTTACTTCCCTGGTTGTGTAGAAACACACAATGGGTTCTTAGGCTGAAATCGGTAAGCTAAGTGTACCTTCCTAATAGTAATGCCATCGGTAATGTTTTTGAAGAAAAAAAAATGATTCATGAGTGCTTAGGATGACAAAATAAATGTGATTTTTAACGAGCATTTTATCTGTCAACTCGAGTGTGAGTAATTTATTTTGCATGATGGGGAAGGTCAGTCATAATTTGAGTTATTTATACAACGAACATATCTAAGAGTTCAGTTCCAATTGGTATCCTAGTCCAGAGTTGCTCATATAAAAGAATCGGATATGTTTGTGTTTGATTCCGAAGAAAAAAAAATTCCTTGCAATTTTTCTTCTTTCATTGTTCCAAACTGCAAAAACTGTCTTGGTTTCGCCACTTGCAGAATGATATCAGCTTCTGCAGTCATTGTTTATTTTAACCCTTTGACTGTCAGTAGCAGTTTTTGTCATGATTCCTTCAGAAATCATGACTACTACCAACAGCCAAAGGGTTAGTATCGGACTACCTTTCCTTACCATCATTTGGTTGAAGCAAAAAGTGGTCAGAGGCATTGGTGGAGACAGCATAAACTTTATCTCACATGTGAATTTAGATAAGGTAGTATCTTATTAATGGTTGTGAGTTGTATATAAAAAAGGTATAGTTTATATTTTTGTGATTCAGTACTATTCCAGTAAGCAAAGGTTCTTGGGCCAATGTCAGCTGCAATGGGCCCACGCAGCCAACATCGGCTCGATGGCCCTTTGCATACTGCTTACTGGTTTTGTGGAGGACTTTGTGCTTCTTGTGCTGCACAGTATTTACATGCTTGCATGTTGGAAAATATGAGACCCTTTTTGCTCATGTGCAATACAAAAGGAGAGTCAGTGTACTGAGCCAGTTGTCATACATCTGTCATGAGGTGTCCGTGGCATACTTTGATGTTTGCATTTTCTCAAAGACTATTTTAACCTGTAAACTATTTTAAGTCTGTAAACTTACCCCAGGGATACTTAATACTTTGTCACAAGACCTTTCGAAACATACAGATTTCAGTGACCTCGTTCAAAGGTCAAGGTCACAAGAAATCAATTGGTTAGTTATTGGGGTTTAACGCCATCTCACAGCGGAAAGGGTAAAAGTCTGGTCAGCCAGATTAAGAGAAAGGTCTTAAAATATGATGTAAATACAGTTTAAAAGTAATCTTAGGTAAAAGGTCACACAGGTCAATCGTACATGTCTACAGACTTTGGAAGTTTATAAGAACAGTCAGATTTATATAGACTACAGAGATTTACATTTTTAAAAAACAAATTGGCTTCCTTTAGAATGCTGAAGATTTTGTTCGGGGGAACGTCCCGAAACAAACCTTCAAAGTATGCTGTATAGTTTTTCTGCCTGATATCGATTAGGTCAGCACATGATGTCAAGAAGTGCTTCACCGAAAACGGCTCATCGCAGGCGAAACACCACGGGCGTTCCTCCCATTTCTATAAGGAGTGTGTGAAATAAGTATGGCCAATATGAACATGAGCAAGGACAGTCTCCTCACTGCGGCTGCCACAGTGATGAGGTTGACTGTCTGACACTTTAGGAAAAGGTTCACGGAGCCTGTTCACCTCTTCCTTGTCCCACTCAGTGTGCCACTCACAAAATTTATAGGCACCAATGGCAGGCTTAAAATCACGAAAAATAGTCTCAGCCTCACAAGTACGATCACTGCGGGCACTGTTGGCCACAGAATCCGCAATTCTGTTGCCTACAATGCCCACATGACTGGGAACCCATATGAAAATGATATAGTAATCTGCCATGAGGTCTTCATACAGTTCCCTGATCTGGACTAGGAGTGGGTGCTCAGTTTCTGTACCCTTCAGAGTCTGAAGGGCTGACTAGGAATTAGACTATTAAAAAGTTCTTCTCACTTCTCTGGTATGCATGTTTAAGAGCAAGCAGAATTGCCTGTAATTCTGCGGTAAAAAAAGAAGAATGGTCTAGGAGACGGCATTTAAAAGGTTGTCGGGATGGCGAGAGGAGACAGCAGCTGCAGCTACCCTCCCATCCTCTGGCTTGGAACCATCTGTAAAAATGCAGCAGTAGCCGGGAAAGATAGACAGTAGTTGATTAAGGCTCTGCTGGTACACAAGGGTAATTTTTTTGTTTTTGTGGGCAGTTAAATCAAATAGTATATCTGGGACAGGAAGAGCTCAGGGGGGTTTGGAATACTGTAAAAATTCACAAATTTGGTCAAGGTCCATTCCAGCTGCCTGTAAATGGGATTGAACATGGAAGAACAATGGACGGACAGCCTTGGGGTGGGCTTCATATGCCTCAAGATATTGAGGCCTGAAAACACAGTTACATGCAGGATTGTCTGGGTGGGCCTTCAGTTTCAGGACATAGCTGACCATGAGGAGAAGGCTCTGCAGCCTCAGCGTACAGACTAGGAAGTAGTGATGTCCTGAAGGCCCCCAGACAGCTACGCAGACCTTGGTGATAGATGGTATTAAGTCAGTGTAAGTTACATTTAGAAGCGGATTACCATACACAACAGAGCCATAATCAAGTTTAGAGCAGACTAGAGCTCGATATAAGCAGAGTAAAACAATACAATCAGTGCCCCAGTCAGTACAACCGACGACATGAAGAAGATCGAGGGCTTTCTGACATGAGGCTCTGAGGCAGTTGATGTGGCTCTAAAAGGTCAATCTTCGGTCGAAGATGACCCCTAGAAACTTGGCCTCCTCCGCAACTTTGGTAGGAGTTCCGGTAATGTGTAAATTAGGTTCAGGGTAAAACTTGGTCTGATTAGTAAAATGTACGCAGACCATTTTTGAGGGCACGGGAAATCAAGAAATAACCCATGTTTTCAATTAAAAAAAATTTTTTTTCTCAAATAAAGACAGCAGTGTGAATAAGGAGTACAGGAGGTTGACAGATAAGTGTATTATGTGTGAAAACAAGTCATGCATTTTGAGAAAACATGGATTGTGCAGGTGCAAATGTTTAGTTATGTCCAGACTCCTTAACATTTCAGTGACCTGTCAGAAAGGTCAACGTCACATTATTATGTGGATCAGTCTTGCACATGAGCCATAAGGACTTTGCCATTCTTATTTACTTTTTAAGATTGTATTGTGACAAAGGGTAAACTGCATGTGGCTGGCTTTGGGACTTTGGGTGTTTGTTTTCATTGTTTTGACCTGTAGATTCATACTCAAGTTGGAGCGACCACAGCTTAAAACCTTACAAGATACAAAGCCCCAAGATGATGCTGTCCTGCTCAGGGTAAGCTTGACACATTCACCTCTCACACATTCAGGCATGGGAATTGTCCGTGAAATCCACGAAATTCCGCAGGAAAAAGAAATCGTCCTTGAAAATAAAAAGGCGTTTCCGCGAAAAACCATTGTGGGTAGCAAAACAAGCAAAGCACCAGTTTTATTCCACGACAGAATATGACGCGGCAGGCTGTGTCCGGGGCCTGCCTGATGGCGCGGTGCACAGTAAACTCAAAACTGAAGAGGGCAGACCCAAGGTGCCCCGTTAACCGACCTGTCAACCCCCCGTCGACCCCTCCCCCCCCCCCACCCCCCCTCCCAACCCCCCCAACCCCCCCCTCCCCCCCTCCCCCCCCCCTCCCTCCCCCTCCCCCCCCCCCCCCCCCCCCACAGTGATTGATTTTTCGGCGCCGAGAAGCAAACAAGGTCCGACGCCTACCCCCCCCACCCCCCCCCACACACACACACACACACATTTTATCGGCCTTCGCGGAAACAAGATCTAGCGTGGTGGTTTCCTTTTGTATCAGGTTCAAGGTCCCAAAGAAAAAGTTGTCCCCCCCACCCCCCCCCCTTGAGCCAAGTGATCCGGCCTTGTTTTGTATCAGGTTGAAGGTCCCGTTTCAGATGATATTTGCTTGGGCAATTCCCATGCCTGCACATTATAAAAGGAAGTGAATCAGCTGGGATAGCTCAAGGATGGTGACACTGCCAGTTTAGTTTGGCACCTTTAGATGTTTTTGCACCATCCCTGAACTTGTGGTTTTCTCTTGTGAACCAGAATTAGACTACACCCAGATTAGGAATTTTCACCCTAGGGCAAGTTGTGTTAAATCTGTGAGCTGTTTGACCCATTCAGCGCCAATGCACTACAGCAGGAGATGGATCGACTATAATAATTCAAGGGTAGTGCCAGATTAGCTTAGCGCCTTCAGGTGCCAAGCTAATCTGGCAATGCCCTTGAATTACCATGGTCGAGCCATCTTCTGTAACTGGTACATAGTTGTTTGTTGATAGCTGCAAAATTTGAGAAATGTATTTTTTTCTAAAATGTATTTTTTCGAAAATACTTACCGATGGCATTACTATGTGGAATATACCCCTTAACTTACCCGATTTCAGCCTAAGACCCTCTGTGTGTACCTTCAGGACAAGGGTCGCAACTCAGAGAGTTGTATCCAAGTGACCGGATAGTCTCCCCTCCCTCCATCCGGTCACATGAGCCGTGTATACCCACCAGTCTTACACTTAGCATAGTGGCAGCAAGCGGGGTAGGTGTAAGGGTTCTCCGAGTAATGCCAGCGGTAAGTATTTTTCGAAAAAATACATTTTAGAGAAAAATACATTTGTTTCCTCAAAATACATTACCGATGGCATTACTATGTGGAAGAATAGCGAAAAGGAGGAGGGTGCCGCCCAAACCCCGTAACGGCAGTAAGCTTAGCTTCGAGGGGCAACCTCCCGACGATTTCAGCTAAGAGTACGGAAGGTGCCATCGGCGCTCGGAGGGAGTGTTGCGCTGCCGAGAGGTCTCCGACAAGGGCCAGATTGTCTCGTTGGCCGGAGAGGTCTCGCAGATAGAAGTGGGCGAAGGTGGTCTCTGTTTGCCACCCGACCGCTGCGACGAAGTCTCTGACTGTGCAGATGCGGTTGAACGCGACGCTGGCGACGACCGCTCTGACTTCCCGAGCCCGTGTCCGCATTCTCGCGCCCTGTGGCGAGAGATCTTTATCAGCGGAGCGGAAGGTCCATCGCAACCTGGACGATATCGTCTGTGTGGAAATCTCAGCTCGGCCAGGGGCCAAGTGCAGGAAGAGGCGGGAACGACGCTCTCGTGAAGGGCTTCACTCTGCACAGGTAGACTTTTAAGCTCAGACCGGGTCCTGCAGCCGTGATGTCTGGGACCGCCCGAACCCTGTAATGGGCGAAGACTCAACGCCTGGGGCGCCGCCGCGGGGAGTCTATTCCTGGCCCAGAAGGAAGGATTGGTCAGAAGGAGCACCGATCCGTCGGTCCTGAGCAGCATGCAGGCTGGGTCCGCCGACAGGGCATGCACCTTGCTCACTCTGGCCGCTGTGGTGCGGGCCAAGAGGAAGCAGACCATCCTAGTCACGTCCGCGAGGCAGGCGAAGGGAAGCGGCTCGACCGCCTGGAGTTCAACCAGGTCAACACCCAGATCCCCGCTTCCGAGTGCTCTGTCTCTTGGCTGCTCCTTACGAAGGGCCATGCGAGACTGGCAGTAGTCTCTCGGTCGATCCTTGCGAAGGACCATGCGAGACGGGGTCGACTCTCCCAGAGGGATGAGAGAACGAGCGACTGGGCGCAGGAGGTCGAAGTAGGACATCACTCTGAGAGGTCCTTACACGCTCCCGGGCCTGGAAGGCCTAAGTGCCGAAACGTGTCTGCCACCATCAAGGTATCCAGAGATGGAGACTGGGACCCAGATTTGCGCACTAAGCAGCCACAAGAAGAACTCAGCCAGCTGAGGCGTGGTCAGAGCCAGGGGGAGAGGCCCTGGGACTTGCACCGGGACTGTAAGACCCTCAACTTTCCTTCGTCCACCCGGAGGGTGGATGGTCTGTGGGCTGCCGCGGTCGCCTCCACTGCTGCATCCGTGAAACCTCACGCTGTGAGGGCTTGCCGCACAACCTGCAGGCGTGGCGCAGAAGTGTCTCCGGGCAAGGGTGGAAGCCTGGGCTGCTTTAGCATCGTACGAGGCGTGGGGAGCCGGAGAGGAGGGTCGTGGCGAGGCTCGAGATCTGTCGTCCCAGACCTGTTCCAACTGAACGGTGCGATGAGCAGAATGACCGTGTAGCATCCCCGAAGCTTGAGTAGTACCTTGTGCACTAGCACCGAGGGAGGATAAGCGTAGGCCACGATGCCCTCCCAGGAGACTGCAAGCGCGTCCACCGCCCACGCGGGGGGTCCCTAGGGGGAGACAAATAGCGGGGGCTGCCTGTTCCAACTGGTGGCAAACAGGTCGATCATGGGCGTCTCCCAATGAGCAGAGATCATGCGGGAAAAGTCCGACTGGAGGGATCACTCGGTGTGGCGGAGCTGTCCTCGATGCGAGAGCGAGTCCGCGAAAACATTAGGCGCCCAGGAGTGTCATGCTCGGAGCGCACTCCCGCGATCCCTGCCCCACAGGAAGCACTGGTAAGTAGCATGCAGGGAGTCGGAGGCCGAGTGCCGCCTTACTTCCAAATATAGGCCACCACCATTGCAATGTCGGGCAGGGGCAGGATTCCCTGGCCACAGATCTGCGGTTCCCAGTGGATGAGTGCCAACCACACTGCCATCAACTCCAGATCGATGAGATGTTTGTCTCGAAGGTCCGACGACCACCGGCTCGAGGCAGTGCTGAATTCTGGCAGTAATTGGGCCCCCAGCCATCGAGTCTCGCACCCGTGCGAATGGAGAATTAGGCGGAGGGGTCGAGAGAGGGGATCCTGTTGCCAACCAAGAGTGATCTGTCCAACGGGGCAGGTGCGGCCGGATCAGCAGTGAGACTGGGATCGAGTTGAGAGATCTCCCAAGGACGGACGCCAGTGGAGCAGCACAAGCAGCTGTAGCAGTCGAGCGTAAGCCTGCCAAGGTAAGAGATCCGCCACTGCGCCAATTAGACCCCCGAGCTGGAGCCAGGTCCTGCCAGGACCGCGTCCGCTAGGGAGACTTGCCGTGCAAGATCGTCAGCTTCTGGATCCAAGTCTCGGGTAGATGTACCCTTTTGAGATCGGTCAGAAACTCCATATCCAGGTGGACACACCCAGCGAGACGGCACCAGGTCCGACTTTCCCTCATTGAGGAAGAACCCGAGTCAGCGAAGAAGCGCTAGGCAAGTGTCCCTGTTCGCCTCTAGCACGGACGCGTCCTGAGTCCTGAAGCGCAGGTCGTCGAGATAGTTGGAGGTAGGGCTCGAGGAATCCTGCCTGGCTGTGGCGACTACGGCGTCCACAATCCACGTATGACCCAAGGGCTGAGGTTGAGACCGAAGGGTAGGGCCCGAACCGATAACGACCCCGCAAAGGCGAATCGTAGGTAACGCCGAGAGGCCGGGTGCCAGGGAACGTGCAGGTATGTGTCGGAGGACGCGACTAAGCGCATAGTCCAAGGCTGTACCAAAGCTCGTAAGGCAATGTCGTTCCATGCCAGGAGGGGCGACAACAACTTGCTCAGGGCCAAGAGGTCGATGACCGGTCGCCACTTACTGCCAGGCTTTGGCGCCACGAAGAGCCGACTGTAGAACGCCGGGGGGTCCTACTATGACCGTGACGGCCTACTGGGGCAGCAGGGCGATCTCCCCCCGAAGCAAGTCCGCCTAGCACTGGTCGATCAGTGAGCGCATCCAGAGCGGAGAGTGACCCACGGTCCGGGATCCGCAACGAGACCCGAAGTCCTGCCGAACGTGTCGAGAATCCCCGGGTCTTCCCGCAGCAGGACACGCCTCTTGTCGCTGTGCCTTTCTAGCCTCACGCTGACTGGAGACCCTGTAGGGAACGGCAGGGCAAAGTCGGGGGCAGTCACTGTCCTGGCCCAGGAATGCCCAGGATCCGAGGACCGGAGGGGGCGGGCACGACCAAGTCAGGAGAAGGCACTGTCCTGGCCCAGGAAAGCCTGGGAGCCGAGGACTGGAGGGGGCGGGCACGACCAGCGGGGGCCTGACTTCTGGGTCTGGGAGGTAGTCTGGTAACCGACCGGGTAGGTCTGAAGCTCCGCAGGGCGCGACCCCTGTCCTTGTGGGAAGCTGGAACCGAGAGGAATCCGCACAGAGAGCGCTCGGCCAGAAGGTCTTTGGCAGAGTCCTGAACCTCTTGCCAGGTAGAACCAAGAGAAGTGGGCCCCCCAGGGGAGCATGGTGCAGCTGAGCGACGAAGGTCAAGGGGATGCCCGGGCACTCTTCAGCAAGGCGTCCCATCTAATCAGGTTGCAAAACGCTGCCGACGCCAAGGAAATGGTCGCGCTGTGGTGCACGACGCGATTGCTGTCATGGTGAGAGAGTGGATGTCCCACAACGGACCTCGTTCGGACGCTCCTAAAACTCCTCCACACTCCTCACCATTGCCTGCGTGGCCAGGTCCAGAAGTCACGCACAAGCCAGGGAGTTCTGAATTAGACTTGCCGAAACTTGATAACAATGCCCGACGGCTAACGCATGTCTGTGAAGAAAGCCCTATCTCGCAACTTGCCTTGGAATAGGTTCTTATTAAAACGTCTGCAAGATCTCTAATCCCGGGGCTGCGGAAGAGTCATGAAACGCTTCGCCTGAAACGGTGAGCACCGCGGGGGCCGCGGCCTTCCTCTTGAGCGGTGGCGAAGATGGGCATCCCTCCAAGGGAAGACAGCAGAGACCGTACGCGCTGCCTCGTCTAGGGCTCGCAAAGTCTCAGCCGCGCCCGATGTCTCTCCTGCCGTGTCGGGTGCGAAAGCGCTGCAGCGGGGGTCCAGTGAAACAAGGCTGACACTGAGTCCTCTGTAAACAGACTGAGGAGATCTTCAACCACGGGTGACACCGAACCACGTCACGACGAGGAGAACCACTGTCCGACGGAGACTAGGAGGGTCTGTCAGGGGAGTGCTCGGGGAGTCCGTGTGGCAGGCGAGTGTCAGGTGAAAGACGAGCGGTGCACGCCCACTGCCGAGGTCTGGGCACTACTGTTGCGCTGACCGGCGGTCTTGCTTGGACGACGAGAGATGGGAGACGACCCGCACGCAAAGTCCGTGAAGCATGGCGGGGAGTTGCGGCGAGTAGCCCCAAGGCACGCCGAGAGGGGTCCATGGCGCGGTGTGCGCGAGAACTCCCCCGAAGGCTGGGGGAACGACTTGGACGAGTGTGACGTCGCGAGGCGCGAGGGGACCAGCTCCGGCCGGGAGCCCTGGCTGCGCCGGGAGAAGGAGACCGACTCCGAGGGGAAAGGCTCTTACAATAGCGGCAACTGTCTGAGCGTAACTCCGAACTATGAGGCCTGAGAGCACTGAGGGGGGCTGACAGACGGTGACTAGAGGAAGCTAGCGCAAGAGTACGTGTCTCCCGAGTGCTCTGTCTCTCGGCCGCCCCTTGCGGAGGACCATGCAAGACTGGCAAAGGTCTCTCGACCACTCCCTGCGAAGGGCCATGCGAGACGGGGTGGACTCTCTCGGCCATTGCTATCAGGGGGCTAACGGGACTGAGTCCAGAGTCCGGCGGGAAGCGGAACCCACAATCTCCGAGGTTGCACGACGGTGCGGAGATTTGGGTGACGCGGGGGCTAAAGACGTTATAACTGTACCCACTGACCTGTCACTGTCCAAAGGCGTGGTAAAATCCTTAGCCCCCAGGCAGCGTCGCTGATAAAACTCCCAAAGGTGCGACCACTTCCGCTCCTTCCACGCACTGAGCGCAGGTACGGGTCGAGGAGCCAGAACAGGGAAGACACCAGTATGAGAGTCCGTCGGCCACAGGAATCCCTTACATCTCCTGCTGGCGCGTAGCTGTGTGCTGCAACACAAAGCAGAAGCCATGAAGCAACCATGCAGGGCCAGCACGAAAGGCCCCGTGAACAGTACTCAAAACCGGTCAAGGGCTAAGCGCAGACTCGACGGAAAAATTGGAGAAATTTTCACGGAATATGCCGACGGCGCCGTAAACAGTCCGTTTACCCGAGGCCTTACCTTGCCATCTTCTAGCCACTAGCGAAGCTTGCAAGGTAGCATAGTAGTAGAACAATCCAATAGAGAGGTTGAAGCCAGTGAACCGTTCACGGTGAAGCTAAGGGTGGAGGGAGGGGAGACTACCCGGTCACTTGGCTACAACTCTCTGAGTTACAACCCTTGTCTTAGGCTGAAATCGGGTAAGTTAAGGGGTATATTCCACATAGTAATGCCATCGGTAATATATTTTGAGGAAACAAATGCAGCTGTGGTGTTACATGAGTTAAGTCCACTAGTATTTACCACATCCTTGCAGCTGGATGCATATTTTGTTTGAAACCTTTGTTCATTCATCGACCAAAATAAACAGCTGTCGAATGAATATAAATGGAAGCATCAAGAGATAATAATAATAATAATATTGTTATTATATAGGCCAAGAGATGGAAGAATGTCATGGTATTCCACTTCTCTGGAGGCTCATGAGGTTCTTTGCCTTGTGAAGTTGGGTCTTATTCGTATTCTCCTGGCAGTGAAGGGGTTCATGACACTTCTCTCAGGGTGGAATAATTACATGAGTTAGCATTATAAAATTGTCATCTCTGAAAAAAGCCTGTTCCCGCATTGTATGTGATGCAGGAGATAGATACAGAGATGGTGGAAAACTCGCTGATGGAGGATGGGGAGGAGTTTGTCAACATCACCATGCACACTGCCGCGTCTGACTCCAACCTGGCATACCACAACGACCACAATATGCCTGCTAGTGGAGCTGCCATCCTCAGTGTGGAGCTGAAAGACAAGCTGGCCAAAGAAACCCCCATTGTGCATGTATCACATTCTGCAGCACAGCTGTTACGTCCTCGGTCTGGCACAGACCTCGGCACAGGGGTGGTTGTGAACCGAAACAAACGGGCCGGCACAGACGGATCCAGTCCCACCTCCAGTCCCAGGCTGAAACGACTCGCTCCATCAGCTCCACAGGTGAGGATGACTTTTTTTGGTGGCTCACATGCGATAGCAAAAACATGGCTGATAGTCTTGCAGACTGATTCAGCTTTTTCAAAATGTTTGGATTAGACAGAACAGGCCTTCTGCAACCTGTTCCATCAGCAAAAGGCATACATTCTCATGAGCCCCTGTGTCTGCAAGGGTTTATGAGAATTTATTCCTCTTGCTGGCCATGATCATAGCGCATATGAAGTCTGTGGACCATTTTCAGTCATTTTAATTGTAGCATTGTCACCCATACAAAAGTGTGCGTACATTAAGTGGCTTAAGTGAAACATGCCATGATTTTCAGGCATCACAGGGCTCTGGGCAAGACGATGTGGTGGGCAGTCAGGCCAGCAGTGTTGCTGGAGAGCAGAGCAAGTTGCCTAAGGTAGCGGGGACCAAGCTAGCACAGGACCCCAGCCAGGCCTCGCCCAGACGAGATCGCATGCCAGCTCATGACAGCAGCACTGTGGAACATCTGGCTCCAGATAAGAAAGTAAGTATTTATGTGTTGGTCCATGATTTTTCACCAAGTTGTGAGTTGAGAGTAACGCAATGAAGAAAGAAGCACTCTTAGAAAAGACAGTTACAACATAATTTATTGATACACACACCAATATATGTAGCGAAGTGTATTCTTGTTTGTTTGTCTGTTTTGACAAAGGCTTTTCACCAAAAATATCAATAAATTGTGTTGTAACTGTCTTTTCTGCGCATGCTTCTTTCTTCGTTGGGCTATTCTCTGCTTTTTACACGCTTGGCAGCCACCTTTTTGGTCTGCAAGTTGTGAGTTGAAATTTCACAGACCACTACACTTTGTATGTTGACACTGTAGTGTAACTATGACAGATCACAATACCAGCAACATGTGGAACACTACTTCTTGTAGGCAGTAAGCTCGCTTGACATTTCTTGTACTTCCAGCACCCACTACTGGAGATAGATCCAGCATAAGACTGCTACCCCTGATTTGCTTGGTGCCTGGAGAGCCTTGAGCTATCAGGGATGATCCACATTTGCAGTTTGTACTTATATTAGTGCCAGGCAGATGTGATATAAATTAATCCCCTGAACACTTTCAAAATCACTTCATATAAATTTGTCTTTCTGACTGCCCTGAGAGGGTCTTTATAGCCAGCTTGAAATTCAAGTAGCAGGGGCCTATTGCATGAGTTAGGTGAGTCCTGCGCCAGCCACTAAGCAATAGTGGAGCACCTTGCTTAGTGGCTGGTGCAGGACTCAGCTCACTCATGCAACTGTCCCCAGTTGTCTTATGATATTGATGCATGTATCACACTTGTTGACGTTTCAGACAGAGGATGAAGTGACCAGTGTGTACAGTGTTGAGAGTGACAGTGATGATGACTCCTCACCTGTCATGAAGACTCGCGACGTGCCCGCCTCTCCTGTAAGTCCTGTTTATTGTCAGTCTGCAAGCAATCAACTTGTTGCCAAGTAACTGCAGCTTTTGATTGCTGGTTTGTTGTTGGTCTGTAATTTTGGACCTTCTTGTTCCAGACCATAGGGTCACAGACTGGTACACACTTGCAGCTCGGTGTTCCTGGTAACGCACAGCTCTGTGTCTGAGACGTACAGACATGGTCATCTGATGCCAAACAGTCTTCTTGGATGTACGTTGTTTCACTTTGATGGCCCTCAAATGTTTCGGCAGAGTCAGGCTGACCATCAGAGAAACTGCTACACTGAACTGCATCTGCACCACTTGTGTACAGTTTGGAGAGAGGGGTGTCATTGATTTCATCTGACTACATGTGTACCACTCATTACCACCGATCCAGATGTTGTCTTACATATCTGACACCTGTGTACCTGACAACTGTGCACCAGTTGCAGTTGATTAATCGACCATGATAATTCAAGGGTAGTGCTAGATTAGCTTGGCGCCATGAGGCGCCAAGCTAATCTGGCACTACTCTTGAATTATCACGGTCGGTTGATTCATCCCTTCCTGTAGTGTCATAGGGCTTAATGGGTTAATCAATAAAGAAAGAAAAAGTCGGTCAGTAATCATTAGCAGTTAAGCAGTCATCCATTTATGTTGAATCTTTTTGCTGGTTACATAATCATGGTTTGTAAATAATGTGTGTTTTTTTGCCGTAGAATCCTCGCTGGCATGACCCACTGACCTTTGACCTGACAGAACAGCTAGCGTATCTGAATGTGCGTGTGTGGTGTCACAACACAGAGCACACGGATGTGAAGGCGGATCGACCAACTACGATGCCCCATGGTGACACTGTGTTGGGCCAGGTACAGATTTATTAGGCGGCTGTTACAAGTCAGCATCATTTCAACATGAACCCATATACTGGAGGCTGTGTTTTAAGTCAAGGAGGTCCTCAGCACCCAAGTGATTTCTTTTTAATTAAAAAAAAATCGGTATCAGTAAGGGATAGGCACAGAGCTGGTAGGAATATGCCCACATGCCATTTATCTTGTATTTAAGCACAAGCAGTCATCTCTGTTGCCACTGTATCATAATTTTGCCAACATGAACAACGCGGTCAGTCACTGACTGCCAGGTATAGTGTTACACTGGTGTTGACAAGGTGTATCAGCTGTGGTCTTCACATCTTTGTCTCTGTTGCATATGGAGCAGTTTTTTTTAGGCCAGCACATCAGCTGACTTTGAACAGCTGGCAGGTATTCACAGTTTAACCCTTTTAGCCCCAAGGTCCCATTTCTCAAATTTTGGAGGTGTTGCCTAATGACAATGTACCAGTTGCAGGAGATGGATTGACCATGATAATTCAAGGGTAGTGCCAGATTAGCTTGGCGCCTTAAGGCGCCAAGCTAATCTGACACTACCCTTGAATTATAATAATAAGCGCATTAAATAGGCGCTTTATCCCAATTGAAAATCGGCTCAAAGCGCCGCCGCGAACTGAACCCAACAAGCACGCTCACGTGAATCACGCGCATTCACTCACACACTGTACATAAACACAGAACATTCACGTGGTGCTACGGGCAAGCTCAAGCGAGCTACTGTAGTTTTTGGAAATTCAAAATCGTTTGTATTTGAAATTTGATTAAGTGGGCTGAAACTGATACCAAAGTGGAGGGGGAGGAAGAGCCGGAGTACCCGGAGAAAGAACCCCCGACGGTCCGCCCGAATTAACGGTGACACTTACTAGAGGAGAAAAATCCGACGCCGGAACCCGTAATCGAACCTCGCACCTTTAGCATTGGTGGCAGGCGCCTTAACCACTGCGCCACGGACCGCCCCATGGTCAAGCCGTCTCCTTCTGTATGGATCCAGGGCTAAAAGGGTTAATGTATGTTTTTCTCACTGTTGTGCTTGTTTTAAAGTTGGAAGTGTAGCTGACAGTCCAGGAACCATTCTGATTTACAGCTTATAGTGACTTATTATAGGCTGTAGATCAGAATGTGTTGTAGTTCCTGGACTGTCAGTCACATGGTACACTAAACTGCTGCTTGCTGGGGGCTGTGTGTTGTTTGCTGGTGAAGTGAAAGCACACATGTTCGGTTTTGTGCAGGTGAGCATTCCCATCAACATGCTGACACTGCAGTGCCTGATGACCATGCAGGGTGACAGCCAACAGACGCTGGAGCTGCAACAGCCAGGACACTTAAAAACAGGAGTCAGGTTAGTCTCTGCGTCATGCCACAAGTGTTTGTTTCCTCAAAAACATTACCGATGATATTACTATTAGGATGTTACACTTAGCTTACCATTTCAGCCAAAATTCCTTTGTGTACCTACACAACAAGGGAGGCGACCCAAGGGCGCCATAGCCAGGTACCCTGAGTAGCCTCCTGTACCTCTCTATCCGGTTGCGTGCCTAGTGGTGTCACGCCAGTCTTTTCGCTTAGCTTACCATGAACGGTTGTGTTCAAGCCTACTGGACGTTTCGGCTGTGTACGGTTCTGAACCGGTCGTACCTTGGATTGGATCTTACCGTGATTTACCGTGCCTGCCTTGGATTACCTTCATTCTCTGGATTTACGTGTGGGCTGTCCCACTACGACTACTGTCCCACTACAACTACGGCTAACACGTAACAGTACCATACGGCCTTCGTAACAGGTTCCTCGCTGGCCTCTCTCGCCATGGCAAGGTAAGGCCTCGGTTGTTGCCCTCGACCGGTGCCTGGTGCACCGGGCGGTGGCACTGGCCGTGGAATTTGCTCTTTATGCGGAGCTCGCCTTCAAATGCGTGTGCTCTCGTTTTGCGTGGCCTCGGGGAGCCACGCTCGCTCGCCTCTCACCTTGGCTATGTGTTACAGTTACCAAGTACGCACCTGCACGCTCTGTGGGGACTTCCAATGGCCGAGCGACAAGCATGCGGTTTGTCTCCCCCGGCAGTGCCTCCAGTCACACCTGCGACACCTACACCTCCTGGGTGGAAGAGCACTGGTTTCCACTTGAGGGCTTATATAGGTGCGAACGCCCTACGCCGACCTGAGACCGGCCACCCGCTACCACACCCCCTTCCGCCACCGCAGATGGGATGAGGCACATCCGCTCTGACGATGGGGGACTGACTACCCGGGCCCCGATGCGTGCTGCAGGTCCCCGGACAATGGCCTATTGTGCGCCCGCTCCCCCGAGCCTGGCCCACAGCGAGCTTGCTCGCCCCACCTCTCTGCCCGAGTTCTCTCGGACTCAGACGCGGCTACTGGGTGGCGGCCCGCTGACCCTTAGGACGGGACTACTGAACCCTGGGGCGTCCGCTCCCCTGAGCTTGGCCCACAGCGACCTTGCTCGCCCCGCCACCCGGCCCAAGTTCTCTCGGGCTCAGACGCGGCTACTAGATATCGGCCCGCCAACCCCTTCACTCGCTGCTCCCAGACGACCCTTGGGCCCATTCCACCAGCTACGAGGGCCTCCTGATCTCCTTCAATCTCCTCCAGTCTCCTCCCCCGCTGCGGCGCTCTCCCCTGTGGACCGCTGTCCCGACGGATCGGCGCTGAGCTGATGCTCTTCGCGTCCGGGTCGCTGCCCGGCTGCACAAGGCCGCCATGGAGTGAGTCGCACAACATGGTTACCCTGCCTTCTACACCCGTCTCTTCGTGGTCTCCTAGCCCGGCGGCAAGTAGCGTCCAGGTCCAATCATCATCCTCTCGGCGCTGAACAGTACGTTGCCGCGTCTGCATTCCGCCTGCTGACAGCCTGAGCCTTGCGAACGGCGGTACAGGCCATGGACTTCACCGTCAGCCGGGACCTGCCCGACGTATTCCTGCACTCGCATCTTGAATGCCGTCGTCCCCAAGGCCAGGCTGGCCGCCTTAAGCCCACCTCAAACTACTGGGATGACCTGCTCCGGAGCAGGACAGAGTTGCACTGCACAATCTACCCAATCGGCTTGGCCTCCCGGTCAACTTCGGCAAGTGGGACCTCGCACCCTCTCACCGGTGGTGCGCTTGGATGTGGTTTCTGGCTGACCGCAACGTGGTGGGACTTCCGGAGCCTCGGTTCCGGACGCTGGCTACCTTCGTTCGGCAGGTGTTTCAAGCGGACACAGTTCCCTCCAGAGTCGGGCTTCAGCTCCTGGACCTGATGACCATGGCGGTAGATGTCTTAACTCTCGGCCGGCTTCCTCTCGACCACTTCGGCTACTTCGGATTCGCCCTGGTGCCTATTCCACAGCGATTACGCGAACGTGGTGCCAGTCTTCCTGATGCTCCGCTCTCATCTCCCCTGCTGGACGGTTCCCATCAGGTGTTTCCCTCACCGCTCGGCCTTCCCCATGGCTTCGCCCTGCGCGGACGCAAGCCTCGCCGGATGGGACGCGCGCCTTCTACCTCTACTGATGTTCCTCACGGCTTCCTGCCGCTGACCTCCGGACCTCGCGGACAGGCACTTCAACGGGTTGGACCTGGCGGCGATTGGGCTAGCCCTCTTCACGTGGGAGATATGCCTCCGACTCCTGGGGCTCCTCGTCCTCTCCGACACCTCCACAGTGGTCTCCTACATTCGGCAGCGGGGCGGGTCACACTCCCCCTCCCTCTGCTTCCTCCTGTCCCAGTTCCTCCGGTGGTGCGAAGCTTGCGATATCCCTCTCCGAGCACAACACGCCCGTGGCCACCTGATGGTTATGCCGACTCCATCTCGTGGCGCGGCCGACTTCTCAACACCAAGTGGGCACTCCGCCCGGATATCTTCAGATGATCTGCTCGCAGTGCGAGACGCCCATGATGACCTCTTCGCGACACAGTGGAATCGCCAGCCCCTCCTTTAGGCGGTCGACGCGCTCTCCATCTCCGGGGAGGCCCCCTTTGCAGATGCTTATCCACCCACGGTGCTTGTCCCAAGGTCCTGCTCAAGCTCAAGGGTGCCAACTTGGTGCGGTTAATGGTGGCCCCGTTCTGCTGGACCAAGTCTTGGACCACCGACCTCCTGAGCCTCGCCACGGGCCCCCCCCCCCCCCTTCCTCTCCGCCCTGCAGCTCCCCACCCAGCGCACGAGGCTCTAGCAACCTTGATAGATGCGGCTGTACCACCTGTGCCCCGTGCGACTTCTCCACACATGCCTGGTGATTGTGCGGCGCACCCTCGCTGCTAGAGGTTCTCAAGTGCAGCGGTGGAGGATATCGCTACAGCTCGCGGGCCTTCAACCAGAAGCGTCTGAGGGACAGTGGCAAGGCCTTTGGTCCTGGGGCGCTGACCAGCACCTCGCCCCAACAGATCTGTCTACTCCTCTGGCTATTCGTCGAGCATATCTTGGCGCCGATCACTGTCAGGAGCTACCTGGCCATGATAGCGGACACGTGTCTCCACCTGGGCCACCCGCTCCCTGGCTCTGGCAAGGACCTCGCCGACCTTATGGCATGCTTCGGCCCCCAGCGGCCTGCCCCCCGCTCGCTGATTCCATGCTGGGACCTACCCTGGGTGCTGACATGGCTCAATGCGGACCGCTTCTAACCGCTCCCCTTGGCTTGCTTCACGGACCTGACCCGGAAGACCGGTTCCTCCTGGCCCTCGCCTGCGTACAGTGCAGAACGGATGGCTCTGTGCAGCTCCTGACCGACCCGTCTTTCCTGGCCAAGACCCGGTCCCCGTTACCTGCGCCCCAGGTGATCACCATATGGCGCTGAAGGGGTTCCCCTACCCCGGGAGACCAGACAGCAGGACCTGAGGAGGGCTTTACGGGTGTACCTGCGCCGATCCGAACCCGTCCAGAGTGGATGTTCCCGCCTCCTTCTGCCTTGTCCCCCGAAAGGCCAGACATCGCGGCCAGACGATATCTTCCTGGCTTCGCGGGGGTTATCCGGTCCGCCTACCTGGACCTCTCCCTGGAGGACGCTCAGAAGCTGAAGATCAGGGTGCACGAGGTTAGAGCCCTGGCCACGAGCATCGCCTTCACACGCAACTGTGCTGTCCAGTCTTGTGGCGGCCGTGGACTGGTGGGCGTGATCTACCTTTGCCCAATGCTACCGCAGTGACCTTTCGGGCCGCAGGCGACCCTAGCCCTGGTGGGGGCCTTTGCCGCGGCGCAACAGTCCCTCCCGGCGTCTAAGGCGCCTTGCCTTAGCTGAAATGGTCGGGAGTGTGCCCCGGGGTGGGCGGGTCTGGTGGGCCCGTTTACAGGGAGTGTAATAATAATAATAATAAAGGTAATTTGTATAGCGCCTAATCACCAAGGTGCTCTAGGCGCTTTACAATCACAGTAATGAAACAGTGAAGTAGAATACACAAACAAGCACATACAACAAAAAAAATACATTAATTTACAAGGGCGAAAACTCACACCACACACTCACACACACACACACACACACACACACACATGATGAGCCGGCAGACAAAATGGTCTTTACGTATATGCAACAGAGAAAAGGTGTGTTTTAAGCTTGGATTTGAAAATGGAAAGAGATGATGAGTGACGCACATCAGCTGGGAGAGCGTTCCATGTAATGGGACCAAAATACGAAAATGCACGATGACCTTGAGTGACCTTATTACGTCTAGGGATACGGAAAACACGAGTGTCTGAAGCAGAGCGTAGTGAGCGGGACGGTGTATACAGCTGGACAAGATCAGATAAGTAAGGAGGGGCAGAACCAGAGATGATGTTGAAACAAATAACACAGACTTTATACTGAATTCTGTATGAAACTGGCAGCCAGTGCAAATTAGCTAGTAGAGGCATAATGTGTTCACGTTTCGGTACACGAAAAATCAGACGTGCAGCACAGTTCATGACTCTCTGGATTTGGTCAAGAAGATTTTGCGGAACACCGGACAAAAGAGAATTGCAATAGTCTATTCGGGACAGCACAAGGGAGGTAACAAGTGTTTTGGTAACTTCAACAGTCACTAGATGTCGAACAGTGCTGATCCTTCTGAGTTCAATGAAGGCAAGCTGGCAAACTTTCTTCACTTGTTCCTTCATTGTCAGCCTGTTGTCAAAAATGACACCCAAGTTACGGGCCGAGCTAGAAAAGGAGATGGCACTCTCGCCCACCATCATTGACTCGGGGAGATCAGCACTGCACGTAGAGGAGCACATCATTCAGAGGGACTCAGTTTTGTCACTGTTCAGCTGGAGCTTGTTCTGTGTGGTCCACTTCTGAACATCACAAATACAAGCCTCCAAAGACTGCACCATTTTATTGACATGTTCACGAAGGGAGTGTTTGTACAATTCTGTATCATCTGCATATAAATGATAAGAAACTAAGTGACGCTCAATGACATGCGACAGGGGCTGTGTATACAAAGTAAAGAGAACAGGCCCCAAGACCGACCCCTGTGGAACGCCACAAAGCAGCTCAACAGGGTGGGACTCAAATCCTGCCACTGAAACCATCTGCAAGCGACCAACAAAGTAGGATTGGAAAAATTTCAGTGCTGTGCTTTGAATGCCAAACACATCACGAAGGCGGGCAAGTAAAATGTCATGGTCAATGGTATCAAACGCTGCGCTCAGATCGAGTGTGATTCTAGGCGGCACCCACCTCCTATTCGCTATTCTTCCTAATAGTAATGTCATCGGTAATTTGTTTCCTCAAAAACATTACCGATGACATGACTTTATGGAAATGTCTACTTCTAGCTCAATTTTAGCCTACTTACCCGTTGTGTGCCCACACAACCCGGGAGGCACTCGGGGAACCCCCCCTAGAGGGGCCGAGAGTTGTCTCCCGTTTCCCGCCTTGCCAGCTCCGGTCACGAGACCGGCCAGTTTTGCTACTTCGCTCGTACAGAGAAGACGTGTCTGGCCTTGCTCTCGCGCCGCTTCGACCGGTCCTTCTCTTGCCTACGCTCGTTGCCTCTTCGTGTGCTCTGCGCCTCTTAGCGCTGTCCTGCCTTCTTGTGCCCTGCCTCTGCTGGCGTCGTTCTGCTGCTCTCCTCTAGGCTGTGGAGGAGTATGACTACCCTTCCCCCTGTTCCCGATTCGTCTCGGAGGTAAGGTAGTGGTAGTTTTCCCATAGCCGGCCCTCGGGCCGAGAGCCGGCTACCGTTGGGCTTTCCTTTCGGCTTTGCTACTACGTGGGCGCCAGTTGTTGAGCTTACGCTTCGGCGCCTTGCACGACTTTTTTTACGAGTCTCCTCGAGGGACGTCGCCTTCTCTCCTTTGGTATTTCACTGTTACGAGAAGACGTTGCCTTGTAGACTAGGGCTTCTGTTCTCGTAGGGCCTTCGGGCACCCACACTCCGTTCGTCTACCTTAAAGGCCCTTTAGCTCTGGGAGACTGTAGCCACTATTTACGCGCTGGTGGTCACGGCGCTTGGAGTACCTTGGTGTGGGGCTAGGCTCCCTTGTCCGCCTTTGCGACCTTGTGCTCTTTGTCTGTTGCAGGAACCAAATGCTTACCTGCGCTCAATGCGGCGACTTCAAGTGGCCGACGGACGACCATGCGGTCTGCCTCCCCTGCTCGGGCTGCGCCTCGGACCATCTCTGCGATGTCTGTGCGACCTGGCCGGAGATCCGTTGGTCTGACCTCTGGAGTTTTTACCGGCGAGAGCGACCTCCGTCTGCTATCTCTCGTCCCACTCCTGTTGACGTCGCCCCTGTGGTAACGACCGCTCTTCCTCGCCTCGGCCTCTCGGAACGGATTGATCGTCGGGACCCTGCAATGTTCGCTGACCAGAGGACTGCCACTGCTGCCACGCCCGGTGACCCTTCCGGAGGGTCTGTTTGCCGGCAAAGCGCCCGCCTCACTGAGCCCGGCCTGCAGCAGTTCGCCACGAGCCGTCCCACGTTGACTGGCCTTGCTCCTCTCTCTCTCCACGATAAGCCCGCTGATCCTTCCGGAGGATCTGTACACCGGCATAGAGCCCTTCTCACTGAGTCCGGCCAGGAGAGACGTCAGCCTCAACCTACGCGACACAGTCGCGCCCCCGACCTTTCCCGTTCCACCGTCAGTGCTAGACACTCGCGCTCGCCCCGCGAGCGCCGCCGGAAGGATCGTTCCCCCCGCCGGGAGCGTCGCCACTCCCCCCGCCTCTCCTCGTCGCGCGCTCGGTCGCGCTCGCCTTCGCACCGTTCGATGCGTTCGCCGCGTCACCGCCATCGTCGACCTTCTTCCCGTGATCGGCACTCCTCTTCGGTTGTCCGCTGTACTTCACCCAGACGTCGTTCCCGCGCACCGGACAGGACCCCTCCTCGCTCCTTCCCGCGTTCGCCTCGGCGATCCCCGCCTCCGTCGTCGCTGCCGGCTCATGCCCGGGCTTCCCGTGAGGTTCGAGATGCGCCCCCGCCCAAGCTTCGACCTTCCTTGGTGCCTCACCCGCCTTCTCGCCACCCCCTGGACGAAGAAGCCCTCAGCTTGCTGCCCGAAGACTCCGTCTCAGCCCTGTTGGAGGAGGATGCTCGCTCCCTTTCGCCCTCCGACGTCGGTGATGATGTCCCCTCGACCCTTCCGTCGTCGTCCCGGGCGGAGACCCTCCTAGCCTTGGATGAAGCCGCCAGGATCATCGCGGCCACTCTGCCAGCGGACTCCTGCCCAGCCTCTCCCCCTCTGAAGAGGAAGGTCTCGGCCTTTGTGGATGCCGAGCGTCAGGTGAAGAGGTTCAAGTCGCTTCCCCAGCCGCCTGGATTTAAGGAGCTGCGAGATGTCTTCTCAGCGCACCTGCAACTTCCAGCGTCTCGAGAGCCGGTGTTCTTCTCCGATCGTCGCTGGCCGGCTGGCCTGGACATCGCCTTCCGTCGGGATTGGTATGCCGGTCATTCCCAGGCTTTCTCCATCCCTCTTCCTGCGATTGACCCCCCGGCCGTGTCGCAAGCTGGCGGCTCCGCCCTCCTTCGCCGTTCTTTCCCTCGTGGCCTGGATTTGACTGCGTCTCTGGTGCAGAACACCTTAGCCTGCGCTGGGTTCCTGGAGCTGCTCACTCAAGCCCTGGTTCGTCGTGTGGAAGACGCTTGGCATCCTTCTATCACGCCTCTCCTTGGGGATTTACTCGTCTTAGCGGAAGTCGCCAACCGAGCCGCCTACCACTCGTCCGTTAACGCTATGGCTGCCTCCGCCAACTGTGACCTGATGCGTCGAGACGCCCTTCTGCTTGCCTGCCGAGGGATACCACCTGACCTGCGTGCGCAGCTTCGTCGTGCTCCGCTGGGTGGCCCCCTGCTTTTCGGCGACACCTGGTCATCCGTTCGAGCCTCCAACCCCGACCGCTGGCCTGTGAGTGCTCCTCCTCCCCGCCGCTTTCCGTCCTCCCGCCAGGCTAGGGGTCGCGCCTCGCGGTCGGTTAGACCCGCTGCTGCGTCAGCCCCTGCTTCGGCCCCTGAGCAGGCCCCCGCCTTTGGCCGTCCTAGACCCTCCAGGGCCCGTGTCCCCGCCTGGCCCCGTCCCGCCCGGCGACCGGGTCGCGGGCGGGCTACCTGACTGCCCCCCAGCCTTGCCCCCACCGACCACTTCAGGGTCTCCGGTCGGTGGGAGGCTAGCCTTTTTCAGCGGAAATTGGCTCACACTCTTTCCCGACGACCCCTGGATTTGCGACACCGTCTCGGCCGGCCTCCGGATCGCCTTTCGCAGCCCGCCTCCTTTGCGTTGCTCCCCCCTTTGGACCGAGATCCCCAGCGATCCGTTGAAGGCCTCCGCTCTTCGGGGAGAGGTCTCCTCCCTCCTGAGGAAAGCCGCCACGGAGGTGGTACGCGTCCCCTACTCCCCAGCCTTCTACAGCCGCTTGTTCGTCGTTCCGAAGCCTGGAGGGAGATGGCGACCGGTGATCGATCTCTCGGCCCTGAACAAGTACATTACGGCCCCCTCCTTCCGGATGGAGACTGCTCGAGCCCTGAGAGCCGCGGTCCAGCCTCTGGACTTCGCAGTCAGCCTGGACCTTTCAGATGCGTACCTGCATGTCCCGATGCACCAGGCCTCCAGGAAGTTCCTCCGCTTTGCGATCGACGGTGTGGTATACCAGTTTCGCGCGCTCCCGTTCGGTCTCAACCTCAGCCCCTGGGTGTTCACCCGGCTGATGGACGCCGTAGTCGCCACGGCCCGACAGTCCTCCTCCAGTCCGACGTCGAATTACCTAGACGACCTCCTCCTACGCAACCAGTCAGAGACCTCGCTCGCGTCGGACAGGGATGCGCTGCTACGGCTTCTGGCACACTTGGGCTTCCTAGTGAACGACGGCAAGTCGGATCTCTCTCCGTCCCGCCGCTTCGTGCACCTGGGCATGGAATTTGCGACCGACCTCAACACGGTGCGCCTCCCAGCCCCTCGAATCCAGAAGATTGCGGACCTAGCCGGTCAGTTAGCACGACAGGACGTGGCCCCCGCCAGAGTCTGGCTCCAGCTTTTGGGCCTGCTGAACGCCGCAGCGGACCTTATCCCCCTAGGTCGTCTCTACTCCCGGCCGATCCAGCTGCATCTCCTACTCCATTGGCGCCCGTCGTCAGGCGACTTAACGACGTTGGTTCCGGTGCCCCAGATGCTGCTGCCTCATCTTCGTCGGTGGACCGACCACGCTTGGCTAGCGTCGGGAGTTCCCCTGGCCGCCCCTCCTCCCCAGACCTCGCTTTGTGTCGACGCCAGCCTCACTGGGTGGGGCGCTCATCTCCTTCCTCGGTTCCTCTCGACTTCGGGGCCCTGGCCCGCGGACTTAGCGCACACTCACATCAACTGGCTGGAGATGCAGGCGGTGTGGCAAGCCCTGCAGTTCTGGGAGTATCTCCTCAGACACCAGGAGCTACTCGTCCTCTCGGACAACACGACTGTGGTGGCTTACATCCAGAAACAAGGTGGCACTCGCTCTCCCGACCTTTGTATGCTCCTCTACCGGATGATGCGTTGGTGCGAGGACCGGGGTATTACCATTCGAGCCCGACACATCCCCAGACACCTGAATGTCTTAGCCGACTCGCTGTCTCGCCGCGGCCAGCTCCTGCACACGGAATGGACCCTTCGGCAGGACATCTTTCGGATGATCTGTGCCCGGTGGGAGACTCCCCAGGTCGACTTGTTCGCCACAAGGTGGAACCATCAGCTGCCGCTCTTCGTCTCCCCGATTCCCGATCCACTTGCCTGGGCTGTCGATGCACTCTCCATTCCCTGGGACGGCCTGGTGGCTTACGCCTTCCCCCCGACGGTTCTCGTACCCAAAGTCCTTCTCAAGCTTCGGGGATGCTCGGCGGTCCTGCTGTTAGTTGCGCCGTTCGCCTGGAACCGCTCCTGGACCACCGACCTTCTCAGCCTCGCCACGGACCCGCCCCTGCTGCTTCCCGCCCCACGCACCATGCTCAAGCAACCGCGTCAGCCGCTGTTCCACCCCTGCCCGGAGCGGCTCCTCCTTCACGCCTGGAGGTTGTGCGGCAAGCCCTCGGAGCTAGAGGCTACTCGGGTGCAGCAGTGGAGGCGATCGCTTCGGCCCGCAGACCTTCCACCATCCGAGTCTACGAGGGAAAGTGGCGAGTCCTGTGTTCCTGGGGCTCTGAGCACGGCCTGTCACCCACGGAACTGACTAATCCTCAGCTGGCGGACTTCTTCCTCTGGCTCTTTCGAGACTTTGGCCTGGCCCCCATCACCGTGAGGGGTTACCTGTCCATGATCGCTGACACTTATCGACACCTTGGACACCCAGACCCGGGCGCCTGCAAAGACTTAGCCGACCTTATGGGTCACTTCGGCATCCAGCGCCCAACACACCGCTCACTCCTTCCCCGCTGGGACCTGCCCTGGGTGCTAACGTGGTTAAATTCTGACAGATTTGAACCCTTACCTTTGGCCCGTTTCGCAGATGTGACACGAAAGACGTGCTTCCTGCTGGCCCTTGCTACCTCCTCTCGGGTGAGTGAGCTACACGCACTCTCGGCGCGGCCTACCTGCCTACAGTTCCGAGCGGACGGGTCTGTTCAACTCCTCACTGACCCTGCCTTCCTGGCCAAGAACAGGTCTCCTCTGACGGCACCTCAGGTTATCACCTTACGGCCGCTAAGAACCAACCCTCTGTCTCAGGAGACCAGGCAACAGGATCCCGTGCGCGCCCTTAGAGTTTATCTGCGACGATCTAAAGCCTTCCGCAGAGGGCGTTCGCGCCTCTTCCTACCTCTGAGACCCAGCAGGAATGACATAACAGCCCAGACGATCTCGTCCTGGCTCCGCTGGGTTATACGCTCCGCGTATCAAGATATCTCCCCGCAGGGAGCGAAGAGGCTGCACATTCGCGCACATGAGGTACGAGCCATGGCCACGAGCCTCGCATTTGACCGAAACTGCGCTGTCAAGGACATCGTGGCAGCCGTGGGCTGGCAGACTGAATCTGTATTCGCCCGCTTCTACCTCAGGGACCTGGCAGGCCAAAGAGAGAATCTCGCACTAGTGGGGGACATCGCCGCGGCGCAACACTCCCTCCCGGCGCCACCGGCGCCGTAGGTATGCACTTCGCTAAAATTGTCGGGAGGTTGCGACTGGGAGGACGGCGCTGTTACCATTAAGAGTTGCGCGGCACCCTCCTCCTCATCGCAATTCTTCCATAAAGTCATGTCATCGGTAATGTTTTTGAGGAAACAAATTCATTTTTCTCTAAAAGGTATTTTTTCGAAAAATACTTACCGATGACATGACTCGGAGGACCCTCCCTCCTGCCCCGCTTGCCGCTTTCGAGCGAAGTATCACAAAAAACTGGCCGGTCTCGTGACCGGAGCTGGTAAGGCGGGAAACGGGAGACAACTCTCGGCCCCTCTAGGGGGGGTTCCCCGAGTGCCTCCCGGGTTGTGTGGGCACACAACGGGTAAGTAGGCTAAAATTGAGCTAGAAGTAGACATTTCCATAAAGTCATGTCATCGGTAAGTATTTTTCGAAAAAATACCTTTTAGAGAAAAATGAATATTTTTGAGGAAACAAATTAATTTTTCTCTAAAATGTATTTTTCGAAAAATACTTACCGATGACATTACTCAGAGGACCCTCGGACCTGCCATGCTTGCCGCTCATAAGCTAAGCTTCAGATTGGCGTGACACCACTGGGCATGCAACTGGATAGGGAGGTACGGGAGGCTACTTAGGGTACCTGGCTACGGCGCCCCTGGGTCGCCTCCCTTGTCGTGTAGGTACACAACAGAATTTTGGCTGAAATGGTTAGCTAAGTGTATGTTTTCTAATAGTAATGTCATCGGTAAGTATTTTTCAAAAAAATACATTTTAGAGAAAAATTCATTTTTTCCTCAAAAACATTACTGATGACATTACTATTAGGAAACGTACATTTAGCTTACCATTTCAGCCAAATTTCCGTTGTGTACCTACACGATAAGGGAGGCGACCCAAGAGCGCCGTAGCCAGGTACCCTGAGTAGCCTCCCTTTGACCAGACATGTATATGAAGGACAGTGGCGAGTCCTGCGGTCCTGGAGTGACGACAGATCTGCCTACTCCTCTGGCTATTCGTCGAGCATAGCTTGGCGCCGATCACCTTCAGGAGCTACCTGGCCATGATAGCGGACACGTGTGTCCATCTGGGCCGCCCACTCGCAGGCTCTGGCAAAGACCGCGCCGACCTTATGGCATGCTTCGGCCCCCAGCGGCCGGGCCTCCGATCGCTGATTCCATACTAGGGCCTACCCTGGGTGCTGACGTGGCTCAATGCGGACCGCTGCAGACCGCTCCCCATGGCTCGCCTTGCGGACCGGACCCGGCAGACAGTTTCCCCTGGCCCTCACCTGCGTGCAGTGCAGATTGGATGGCGCTGGGCAGCTCCTGACCATCCCGGCTTGCCTGCCAAAGACTCGGTCCCCATTACCCGCGTCCCAGGTGATCGCCCTATGGCACTCTAGGGGTTCCCCTATCCCAGGACACGAGACAGCAGGACCCGGAAGGGCCTCACAGGTGTCCTGCCGCCGTTTTGAACACGTCCGGAGTGGACGTGCCCACCTCCTTCTGCCTTGTCCCCGAAGGCAGACATCATGGCCAGACGATATCTTTCTGGCTCTGCGGGACTTATCCAGTCCACGGCTTTACCAGCCAGTGCTGGCGCCTAGCACTTAGTTCGCTTCCAGCTGCCAGCGAGATAAGGCGCCGCGAGGTCACATTCCACTCTCGCCCGCTCATTCTATTTATATCGCTTGCTACTGTGGGGGTACACGGCGTGACCGGCGCTCTGCCGCTATAACAACTACCTACACATTTGTATTCATAACACATCTCTGCCTACAGTGACTGTTGTGGAAGCAACATCGTTCAAAAGTTGAAATTCTCACCTACACACTGATACCAAATATGACAACATTACGACTTGCACTTGTGTAGCAGGTTATGGTGAAAATAAAGAGAACGGGAATTTGTTGATGTACGATGTCGGTGTTTGTTGTGAAATTGACGAAGTTCCCACAGCCATAACACGAAGACGCTACTTTTCCCAACGAAACACACTTGCATGCATAAGGGTCAGCATGCCTACAGTAAGTATCACTTAGCGGATTTTGGATTCATGGTGGGGGACGAAAGCAGGAGGGTGGTTAATGAGGTCACTGACAGGTCGCGTGTTGTGCGGTACACGGCGTGACCGGCGCTCTGCCGCTATAACAACTACCTACTGGTTTGTATTCATAACACAAATCTGCCTGAAGTGACTGTTGTGGAAGCAACATCGTTCAAAAGTTGAAATTCTCACCTACACACTGATACCAAACATGACAACATTACGACTTACACTTGTGTAGTAGGTTATGGTAAAAATAAAGGGAACGGGAATTTGTTGATGTCGGTGTTTGTTGTGAAATTGACAAAGTTCCCACAGCCATAACACAAAGACGCTACTTTTCCCAACGAAACACACTTGCATGCATAAGGGTCAGCATGCCTACAGTAAGTATCACTTACCGGATTTTGGATTCATAGTGGGGGACGGAAGCAGGAGGGTGGTTAATGAGGTCACTGACAGGTCGCGTGTTCTGGCATTTCTCGCCCGCAGCCGTCTCGGTACTCCACAGACTGCTATTGCCATCCCGAAATACGATCAGTCCATAACAGGTCACAATATTCAACAGTGTTTTTAAACATACCTTGAGGTTTAACACATTTTCTGACACACTAGACAAAAGAACCGTTTTACGGGGAGTAGACGTCGGCGGAATAAAAACTTGTATACCACTATCACCTTCATTAGTGCTGTTATCAGTGTCGGTGTTATGAGTGTCACATGCCGCGGATTGAAACGATCGTTTCTTTCCATGCCGGGAACCCCGCTTCGCTGGTCGTCCTCCTTTACCTAGCTGCATGAAGTGAACACACGCGACACATTCTTCAACACTCGTATTTGGATGGAACATGGTCCAAATGTGTTGTGATGAGGCAATATCAGACGCCGCATTTCGCGTTGTCTCCTCGGACACACGTGTTTCAGTCGAGTCTATCCATTTCATCCGACAATAGCAACTCCTACACATTGTTTTGGAGTGCATCATGTCTTTGTCTTCCTGGATATTAATTCCATAACACCTGTGGATTAAGTGTTCATAATTGATACAAAGAAATGACTTTTTATCCGTGTATCTCTTTTGTGATCTCTCGCCACATATTCTGCACAATGCATTAACTCTCATTGCATGGAACACACCTGTGTGTACACAGACTGTACGCGTTTCATCAGACTCCATCATGATCAAAAGTTAAATCAAAAGTACATTTACAAGGTTGACTGTTAGTGTTACACTATTTCCCAAGAAAGAAACGTGGCTATCTCCTCAATAGTATCCGTGTAACTAAGCCCTCTCTTTCCCCAATGCCGGGAGTGTACAACACCAAGTCGGATGTCTGGAACTTGTCTGTCGACACCTGTCAGTGACCTCATTAATTACCCTCCTGCTTCCGTCCCCCACCATGAACCCAAAATCCATTAAGTGATACGTACTGTAGGCATGCTAACCCTTATGCATGCAAGTGTGTTTCACTGGGAAAAGTAGCGTCTTTGTGTTATGGCTGTGGGAACTTTGTCAATTTCACAATAAATTCTCGTTTTCGTACATCAACAAATTCCCGTTCTCTTTATTTTCACCATGACCTGCTACACAAGTGCAAGTCGTAATGTTGTCATGTTTGGTATCAGTGTGTAGGTGAGAATTTCAACATTTGAACGATGTTGCTTCCACAACAGTCACTTTAGGCAGAGATGTGTTATGAATACAAATGTGTAGGTAGTTGTTATAGCGGCAGAGAGCCGGTCACGCTGTGTACCGCTCAGTAGTGCGATATAAATAGAATGAGCGGGCGAGAGTGGAACTCGCGGCAGCCTTATCTCTCTGGCAGCTGGAAGCGAACTAAGTGTCGGCTATGGTAAAGGCGTGAGTCCGCCTACCTGGGACCTCTCCCCGGAGGACGCTCAGAAGCTGAAGATCAGGGCGCACGAGGTGAGAGCCCTGGCCATGAGCGTCGCCTTCGCCCGCAACTGCGCCATCGAGTCTGGGGATGGCTGTCGGTTGGTGGACGTAATCTACCTTCGCCCAAAGCTGCCGCAGTGACCTCTCGGGCCCGCGGGCGACCCTAGCCCTGGCTTGGACCTTCGCCGTGGAGAGACACTACCTCCTGGCGCCTAGGCACCTTGTGTTAGCTTAGCTGAAATGGTCGGGAGTGTGCCCCAGGGTGGGCGGGTCTGGTGGTCCCGTTACAGGGAGGGTGATTCTAGGCGGCACCCACCCCCTATTCGCTATTCTTCCTAATAGTAATGTCATCGGTAATGTTTTTGAGGAAACAAATGAATTTTTCTCTAAAATGTATTTTTTTTTAAAAATACTTACCGATGACATTACTCGGAGGACCCTCCTGCCTGCCCCACTTGCCGCTCCTAAGCTAAGCTTCAGACTGGCGTGACACCACTCACGCAACTGGATAGGGAGGTACGGGAGGCTACTCAGGGTACCTGGCTACGGCGCCCTTGGGTCGCTTCCCTAGTCGTGTAGGTACACAATGGAATTTTGGCTGAAATGGTAAGCTAAGTGTACGTTCCTAATAGTAATGTCATTGGTAAGTATTTTTCGAAAAAATACATTTTAGAGAAAAATTCATTTTTTGTCCCATAGCTTAAGCCCATTTAGCCATGATGCACTACAGCAGGCATGGATCAGCCATGATAATGCAAGGGTAGTGCTAGATTAGCTTGGTGCTATCAGGCACCAAACTTAGCTGGCACTACCCTTGAATTATCATAGTCACTCCATCTCCTGCAACTGGGACATAGTCATTAGATGTTACCTCCAAAATTTAGGAAATGTGGCATTGGGTTAAATGGGTTAACCCTTTGGCTGTCAGTAGTGTTTTTTGTCAAGGTGATTCCTGCAGGCATCACCTAAAAAAAGTGCTATGGACAGCTAGAGGGTTAACCCTCTTGTGCCTTCAGCCACCAGTGCTGTGAACAATAGTGGCGGCTGCATGCACCAGGGGAAATGTCTAACTTGGCACATATAACTTTGATCCACTCCTTTTCACAAGTTATCAATCTCACCCTTACAATTACATTTGATATCAGAAATTATCTGACCACTTGGCAACTACCTTCTGAACTAGAGATAGCTAGCACCATATTTGTCACCCCTTTATTCAGTTTCATGGGAACAAAATACAGATTTCATTTTACCACCAGTGATTTCCTTTTACCCCCAAAGCCTTTGGTTTTCTGTTTATCAAAGATAACAGGGAAAAACACTTGGTTATGGCTTGTTGGTACAATATTTATGAACTGAGATGACATTTTCCAGTACGTTTTGATATTGTACTCTACGCATGTACTTGCCAAAGTAACTCTTTGGCTGTCTGTGGCATCTTTCATCGCAATGCTTGTTACGTGTTGAGTCGTAGTCGTAGTATGAGATCACACCAGACGCACGCACGTAAGGTTCTTTTAAAGAAACTTCACTCAGCTGCAACCCGTCACACGTGGCTTAAGGATGTAGACTACACTGGAGTAACAGTTCCAACAATGTTTTATTTCAGCGATGCGATCTCCACACAATGCATTCCCAATGATACAATGTCTCTTCTGCAAAATGTCAACACTGGCGACACAATGCGCTTCTCATACAACGTACATCACCGTTACGCTGCGTCTCTCACAATGTAAAAACTATATGATAAACTATGTGTCCCTACGACTGACAATGTATGACAATGTACAAACGTGCTTCCCAGCACAATCTTTTATAGTATAAAAACTTTCCAGAATAATCCAACGAATTCACACAACGCAACCAATCAGAACGGAACATGTAACTGAAACTCATAAATATTAAATAAAAAGAACTTTCTAGAATAAACTACAATAGTCTACAAAAATTTGACTGCTAATTTCAGCCCCAAATCCAAGTGTGTAATGACGTCACACAAGAGTATTGCAGACCGTCCACGACCTTTCATAATACAAATTGACCGGCTGCCAACTTCACGCTTACAGAAAACAACTATGACCATGAATATTAGAGTGGCTTTACTACTATGTTGCAAAATGTTGCCTACACTTTGACATCACACATGCGAGGTCACTAGACAGCGCGATTTCGCTAGAACGTTCTGGTTTATTTTCAGCGAATCTACGCATCACAAAAATCGACCGCTATTCTCCTCGCGACTTTGCTGGAAACTTCCGGACTGATCTTAGCGTATCATAACAAAGCCAATTCCGCTCTACGCGCGAACGATAAAGAATCTTACTGAAAAGGTGCGTGATTCGTAATCATGATCGCTCATGTAAATATTGGATCGTTTCCTACAATCAATACATGCACGCTCTTACAGAACAACACAACCACAATCGTAACAATGCTTTCTGCAGGACTCATCGCGACAAAAAGTGCTACCGACAGCCAGGGATTAAAGTTGGCATGTGTAACAATAGCCACTGACAACCTTTACTGTACTGTGTGTAATCTTGCAGCCGCAAAACCATGGCAGGTCGTATAAACTTTGAACCACAGCGCTGCTATGGCGATGTGACACTACGCTTCCAGTTTACCCCTGCCAGCCTGTCCCAGTCGCAACGAGGGCAACTTGCCCGTGACCTTGACCCCTCTGATTTGGCCAGCCTCACCAGTGCAGGCATCATGTCCGTGGCCCAGGAATCCAGTCAGGATGAGCAGATGTCAGACTTGGAGGGAACGTAGGTTTCACTTTATCTGCTTCAAACTTATCTGACCTTAACCCATTTAGCCCCAACGCCCTACAATAGGAGATTATTGCCCATGATAATTCAAGGTTAGTGTCAGATTAGCTTGGCGCCTTCAGGCGCCAAGCTAATCTGGCACTAACCTTGAATTAGCATGGTCAATCCATCTCCTGTAAGTGGTACATAGTCTATAGGTAACACATGCAAAATTTGAAAGAAATGCAGCATGGGATTAGATGGGTTAACAACAGCACTAACAAACAGGAAACATGTCTGTTGGGTTGCAGATGCATACAGCATGGCGTTTCTTTTGGTAGAGTGACAGAGCTGCTATACCGTTTGCAGAAGTACTCCTCTGAGAGACCCACTTGTGGAGTACACCGCAAGTAGCGTCTCATTTGAATGAAAGTGTACTTGTGTACTCCCTGGTGCTGTACATGTTAGTATTTTGGTCATCACTGAAATCAAATCTGGCAATGCGGTTACTTTTGTGAGGACTCTTTGATAGATCTCTCTAGGAGGTAAAGATCAGAGTAGGTCAGTGATTACATGAGTTACCAATCACATGAGCCATAAGGGCCTTGCCATTCTTGTTGATCTGTGATCCAGGTCACCAGAGGGCCGACACCTGTTCACCAAGACGCAGTTTAACTCGGCCACCTACTGTAACTTCTGTGGGAAAAAGGTCAGTTCTCTAAAAGCTCATTTATGATTTTCTCATTTAGTGCAGATCACCCCTACTCTTTCACTACCAGTGGCTAGAAATGAAATTGTTTCCTCAAAATACATTACCGATGACATTGCTGTTAGGGAATGTGTCTTAGCTAGCACAATTTCAGCCAAAATTGGTTGTGTACCTGTATGGCAGGAGAGGCAACTAGGGGCGCCCTAACCTAGCCCGTATCCCGAGTAGCCTCCCTTCCATCCCCATCCGGTCACGTGCTCACCGGATTCCCGCAAGTCTGTTTCTTAGCTAGCCTTGGACGGTTGTGTACCTACTGTTCACTTGGATTGCTTCCGTGGGCTCTGTGCTAGCCTGCGTTACACTGTTCACTGTGCTAGCTTGGAATTAACGTCGTTGGTGCAACCTGCAAGGACTGCCGTGTACTTGTGCTGGCGACTTGATTACCGTGTGCAGTGCCTGCGGGGTTTCTGTGTTCACGGTTCGAGCTTGGCGTCTTCATTGAGGGACCTCTACCACCGGGTGCTGAGGAACTTCGCCTCTACGACACGGTGGTACCTTGACTTGGCCGGGCATCGACCTCTCCAACATGGCAAGGTAAAACCGCGGTTGCTGCCCTCGACCGGCGCTCTGGGTGGGGGAGTCGACACTACCCGTGCATTTCTTTGTGTTCAATTCGCCTTCTCTCGCATACGCAGTGGCGTGGCCTCGGAGAGCCACGCTCGACCTCTTCTCACAGTGCTCTATGTTTTACAGTTTGCAAGTACGCTCCTGCATGCGTTGTGGAAATTTCCAATGGCCGAGTGACCAGCATGCCGTATCCTTGCCCTGTTCGGCTGCGCCTCCACTCACCCATGTGCTACCTGTGCCCTCTGGCAGGAGGAACAGTGGTCGCAGCTTTGGGGCGAACGCCTGACACCAGTCTGAGAGCAAGCACTGGCTACCGCCCCCCCCCCCCCCCCCCCCCACCTCCTCGGTGGATGCGATGAGACGTTTGCCCCTGGAGGTGGACACTCGGACGACACGGGCTACGGCGGGCGTGTCCAATCCTAGAACTTCGGACAGATGGCTTGCCAGCTCCCAATCTGATGTGAGTGACCGTTTGGAGTCTGGCTCACAGCGTGCTTACTCGACCCACCTCCCCGCCCAAGCTGGACAAGGGATCGGCGCGGCTGCTGGAATACAACCCTCCAGACCTGCGGGACATGACCAGCAAGCAATGCCGGCTCCTAGCCCCAGGGCCGTCACAAAGTACCCTGGGCCTGGCGTGACCGTGAAAGGGGGGGTTACGCTCATCGGGCACTGTCGAGTCTAGCCCCCAGGGAGAGCAATCGCCCCACCTACCCTCCAGTGCGGGTAGGCTACTCGGGGATAGGAGTTCTCGACGGACCCTCATGCCCCGACGCCGTTCGCGCTCACGGGATAGGAATTCACGCTCCTGGATGGCTCCCCGCATCAGAGACGACCGCCATCGCTCTATGTCGCCCGAAATGAGAAGAGATGGAAGCAGGCCTGCCACTGTTCACCCTCACTCGACGCATCGCTCAAAACGTAGACCGTCTCCTTGCTCGCTGCGGCACGCCTCGCCCCTCCGGCCTGGCCGTTTCTCTTCCCCGTCTCGGCCCAAGGCCCGGCACTTCTCCTCTTCCAGGTGTTCGCGTTCCTCCCAGCCCCACTGCTCGCCAGATGGTTACCGGTCCTCGCATCACAGTACTGTTTCTTCGTGGAGGACATCGCTGGACTCAGTTCGCTCTTCGCGGCACCGCTCACAGGTGAGAAGGTCTCTCCCCAGTGCGACACGATGGGACGCTGCTGGCGAGGCCCCCGCTCACCGACGTAGGATGGAGTTGCCCTCCTGCCGCTCTTCCATGCGCCCGGAAGATGTTGATTCCCTCAGTCTGGCCCCAGAGGATTCAGTTTTGGTGCTTCTCGGTGATGACGATTCAGCGACCTCCAGGCACGCGCCCTCTCTGGAGGACTCGATGTCGCAGCCGACTGCCACGGACCATAGATTCAAGACTCTCCAACCCCTGGATGAGGCAGTGCATCTCATTGCTGCGTGTCTTCCCCCGGAGGACTGCCCGCCTTCCCCCCCCCCCCCCCCCCCCCCCCCCCACTTAAGAGAAAAAACTTTGGCGTTCGTCGATGCTGTGCAGCAGAACAAGCGTTTCAAGTCTCTTCCCCAGCCGCCTGGTTTCCGGGACAAGCGTGACGCCTTTTCCACTCATCTGCTGCAGGGTGCCTTGGGCGACGGGGGATTCTTCACCGACTCCAAGTGGCCTGAGGATTTAGACATCCCCTTTAGCCAGAAGTGGTATGCAGGTCACTTGCAAGCCTTCGCCTGCCCACTCTTAGGGCTGGATCCCCTGGCGCTGTCTCTGACTGTTACCTTTTGACTGCGGCACCTTCCCGCCAGCGTGGACAGGACTGCTACCTTAGTGTGCAATGCCCTCGCCTCGGCGGGTTTTCTAGACCTGGTCACGCAAACTATGGTTCGACGTGTTGAGGAGACCTGGAACCCTTTGCTTTCTCCGCTTTTAGGGGACATCTTGGCTCTGGCGGTTTCCGTCAACCGCGCAGCATACCACACCGCCGTCAACACCATGGCCGCCACTTCTAATTGTGACCTGATGCGTCGGGATGCCTTACTGCGCGACTGCAACCTTCCGACTGACTTGAAGACGCGTCTATGACAAGCTCCGCGTGGCGGTTCTCTCCTTTTCTTCCCTACGTGGCAGGCAGTGAAGGAGGAGAACAAGGACGTGTTGCCCTGCTGCGCCACTCCCGCCCGCTTTCAGGCAGCCTGCAAGGCCGTGGTTCGTGCCCTTCCGCATGGAGACCGCCCGGGGTTTTTGGGCCACAGTGCAGCCTATGGACTTTGCCGTCAGCCTCGACCTGTCGGAGGCGTATCTGCACATCCTCATGCACCCCGCCTCCAGATGTTACCTGCGCTTCATCTTCGGCGGCATGGTCTACCAGTTTCACACGCTTCCCTTCGGCCTCAAACTCAGCCCCAGGGCAGTCGTCGCCAGGGCTAGACGGACGTCTTCGAGCCCCACGTCAAACTACCTGGACGATCTCCTCTTGCAGAACCAGTCAGAGGCCGCCTTGGGGAAGGACCGAGATGCGCTACTAGACCTGCTCGACAGGCTCGGTTTCCTGGTCAACGTGGGCAAGTCCAACCTCGTTCTGTCTCGCCGCTTCATTCACCTGGGGATGGAATTTCGCACCGATCTCAACGAAGTGAGGCTTCCAGAGCAACGAATTCAGAAGTTGGCGAACCTAGAGCGACAGGTGTCTCAAGAGGAGGCGATCCCTGCCAGGATGTGGCTTAAGTTCCTGTTCTGATGAGTGCGGCAGCGGACCTACTTCTCCTCTTTCGTCTCTACTGCCGCCTGCTTCAGCTGCACCTGCTTCTCCACTGGCGACCCTCGACGGGCGACCTCAAGTCTCAGGTTCCGGTGCTGCCGATGCTCCGTCCTCATCTTCTTCGCTGGGTGGATCCCTGCTGGCTCGTGACAGGAGTTCACCTCTACTCGCCCCCACCCCAGCTGTCCCTTTGCGTCGACGAAAATCTCTCCGGCTGGGGCACACACCTGGTGCCGACGTTCTCCACAGCCTCCGGCGTCTGGCCCCCAGACCTCATGGCCCAGAACATCAACTGGTTAGAGCTGAAAGCAGTCTAGCAAGCCCTCATCGCGTGGGAATCTCGTCTGCGACACCAGGAGCTTCTCGTCCTCTCAGACAACTCCACGGTAGTCTCCTACATCCAGAAGCAGGGCGGGATGCGCTCCTCCTCCCTCTGCATCCTCCTCTACCAGGTGCTCCAGTGGTGCGAAGATCGAGGCATCTCTCTCCGAGCGAGACACATCCCAGGGCATCTGAATGTCCTAGCCAACTCCCTCTCGCGACGTGGCCAGCTTCTCCACACCGAGTGGGCACTCCGGCCAGACATCTTTCGGATGATCTGCGCAGAATGGGAGACCCCCATGATCGACCTCTTTGCGACGAGGTGGAATCAACAGCTTCCTCTCTTCGTCTCCCCCGTTCAAGACCCGCTAGCCTGGGCAGTCGACGCTCTCACCATTTCATGGGACGGCCTCGTCGCGTACGCTTACCCACCTGCGGTGCTCGTCCCCACGGTCCTGCTCAAGCTCAGGGGTTGCAACGCAGTCCTGTTCCTGGTGGCTAAGTTGTGGACTACCGACCTCCTGAACCTCGCCATGGGCCCCTCTCTGCTGCTCCCCACCCCATGCACGATGCTCAAGCAACCACGGCAGGCACTGTACTATCCGTGCCCCGAGCAACTCCTCCTCCACGCCTGGAGATTGTGCGGCAAGCCCTCGCCTCTAGAGGCTTCTCAAGTGCAGCAGTGGAAGCTATCGCTACAGCCTGCAGACCCTCGACCAGACGAGTTTACGAGGGAAAGTGGCGAGTCCTGTGCAACTGGTGTGATGACATGCACCTCTCCCCCACGGATCTGACAGTCCCCCAGCTGGCCGAGTTCTTCCTCTGGCTCTTTACCGACCAGCTTTTGACGCCGATCACCTTTAGGGGCTACCTGGCTATGATCGCTGACACTTACTGCCATTTGGGCCGGCCGGACCCTGGTGCCTGCAAAGACCTCGCCGACCTCATGGCCCACTTACGTCTACAACGTCCTGCCCTTTGCTCGCTGATTCCACGATGGGACCTACCCTGGGTGCTAACATGGCTCAACTCGGACCGCTTTGAACCACTCTGTTTGGCGCGGTTGATCGACGTGACGCGGAAGACCTGCTTCCTACTGGCCCTCGCCACGGCTTCTAGGGTCAGCGAGCTGCATGCTCTTTCAGCACACCCTTCCTGCTTACAGTTCCGGACGGATGGCTCTGTGCAACTACTGACCGACCTGGCTTTCCTAGCCAAGACCCGGTCTCCTTTGGCCGCCCCACAAGTGATCTCCATTCGGCCTTTGAGGGATTCTAACCCTGCCCAGAGACCAGACAGCAGGACCCAGTGAGAGCCTTACGTGTGTACCTGCATTGGACCAAGCCGCTATGCAGGGGATGCACACGCCTATTCCTCCCTTTGTCCCCAAGTAGAACTGACATCTCTGCCCAGACGATATCCTCCTGGCTCCGATGGGTGATACGCTCCGCCAACCAGGACCTCGCCCCTGATGCAGCCAGACGAATGAACATCAGGGTGCACGAGGTCAGAGCCATGACCGCAAGCGCCATCAAAGTCAGCTAAGCAAACAGACTGGCCGGAATCCGGTGAGCGCGTGACCGGATGGGGATGGATGGGAGGCTACTCAGGATACGGGCTTGGTTAGGGTGCCCCAAGTTTCCTCCCCTGCCATACAGGTACACAACCAACTTTGGCTGAAATTGTGCTAGCTATGACACATTCCCTAACAGTAATGTCATCGGTAAGTATTTTTTTAAAAAATACATTTTAGAGAAAAATTCATTTTTCAAGATCAGTTGGCCCTGACGCACATCAGCGCGACCATGATAATTCAAGGGTAGTGCCAGATTAGCTTGGCGCCCTCATTCCATCTCCTGCATCATTAGGCAACACCTCCAAAATTTGGGAAATGCAGCCTTGGGGTTAAATCTTTTAGGATGACTGATGGATAACCCTGTCTGCCCAGTGGCATTTAACTCATTCATGGGGAGCTGCATCCAGATATGTGGCTTGAAGCCGCTCCTAATTAAAGATTCTCATTAGCCTGCTCTTTGTTTCCTCAAAATCCATACCAATGGCATTACTATAAGGAAATACCCCTTAGCTTACCGATTTCAGCCTAAGAACCCTTTGTGTGTTCCTACACAACAAGGGACACAACTCTAGGGAGTTGTAACCAAGGACCCTGGGTAGTCTCCCCTCCCTCCATAAGGTCACGTGAGCAGTGTGATCACGCCAGTCTTACCATTAGCCTTCCCACTTTGTTTTGAATTACGTTCTACCGCTTCACTACGTTCAAGTTTCAAATAGAAAAGGGCTAAGAAGATGGTGAGGTAAGGCCTCGGCTTATGCCTACAGGAAGGCCATCTTGATTTACGGTGGCGTCGCCATGCCCTGGGCAAAGTGATGAATTTTGAGGACTCGACCGGGCTTAGCCCTCGGTTAGTGTAGGGAGTCGTTTCACGGGACCCGTCGTTGGTGGCCCCATGCGTTTCCATTCATGGCATAGTGCTTTATGTTGCAGTTCGCAGTTACACACTTGTAGGAAGTGTAAGGCCTTCCAGTGGCCGACGGATTCGCATGAGCTCTGTCTTCTTTGCTCCGGCTGCTCCTCTACCCGTACCTGGGAAGAGTGCGCCACGTGGAAGGAGCGACAGTGGTCCCAACTGTGGGAATTCTATCGGCAGGGACAGCCTGTGGCTAGGACCAGAGAAACTACCAGGTCATTGGCAAGGGACCAGTCGGCGCGACACCCTCCGGCAACCCCCGCTCCGTCAAGCCCCACAGCTCCTCTCCGACGAGCGACATCAGAGATTGTTGGACCTTCGTCTCGCCGGGTGCTCGACTCTATCCCAGTTGGCCCTCACATCGTGATGGCCGGGATAGTCCGCACAGTCTCGCATGGTCCTCCAGCAGGGATGACCAAGACTTTACCGCCTGTCTCGCATGGTCCTCCAGGAGGGTTGACCGAGACTCAGAGCTCACCGAGGAGAGCTCAGGCGAGGAAAAGAAGTCGACGGCGGACTTCAGCCTCTTCCAGCGCGCGGCGGAGCTCACCTAGCGCTGAGGCTCGCTCGAGATGGCACAGACAGAGCGACAGCTACAGTCCGTCACCTTCTCGTCGGTCTCCACCCTCCGAGGCAGCCAGGCCCTTCAGACGTTTGAGGACGAACCCTTGCACTCAATGGAGTCACGCCACTCGGAGCCGTTCCCCTAGTTCGTGGGGAAGTTTTCATGGAGACCACCGGCCAGACTACTCACGATGCGTCTCGAGGTCCCCTTCGCAGTGCGATTTTGTTCCGAGCTCTGTGGACTCAGGAAGGAAACGACGCCCCTCTCTCGTCCAGTGAGCAAGAGCACAGGCGAGTGCTACGGGATTTTCCAGACTCCCGGAATGGCACCGCACTCATCGTTCCTCTCGGCTTTCCCCGGCCCTTCGCTCTCCACTCAGGCCCTCGAGACGTTCCTTTGACAGGCCCTGCTGGACCCCGCCAGACAGGGTAGCAATGTTAGACGACGGTTCTTTTCCGGCCTCTCCCACGGCATTGGAATTCGATGGGGACGCCCTCAGTCTTCACCCAGAGGACTCAGCTTCAGCCCATTTGGTTCATGACAGTTTCCCCTCTCCCCACCCCCGCAACCTCCCCGCTTCCGATACTGCAGGAGATGCACTTTTGTCTGCCGAGACCCCTCATGCCTTGTATGAAGCGGCCCGTCTGATCTAAACTATTCTTCCTTTGGAGACATGCCTGCCGTCACAACCTCTCAAAAGGAAGGCGGCGGCTTCTGTGGAAGCCCCGTTCCAGTCTAAGCGTTTTAAGACTCTTCCTCAGCCTCCAGGCTTTCGGGACCTTTCGGACACCTTTAATGAGCATCTGTGCCAAGGTAAGCTGCTTGAGAAAGGTTTCTTCGCGGACTCGTGGTGGCTGGCGGATATCAACATCAAGTTCCGGCAGAAATGGTATGCTTTCGTCTACCCCTTCCAGCTGTGGACCCTGCGGCAGAGCTACAGGCATGAGGCTCTGCTCCGGTTTGACGGTTCATCCCCTCCCTGGCTCGACCAGACAGCGTTTGATCCGTAATTCCCTGACGTGTGCGGGTTTCCTGAATCTGGCTACACAGGCGGTGGTTCAAGGTGTGGAGGAGTTTTGGGAACGGCTGAGTGAGACAGGCTTGCGGGACATCCACACATTGGCTGTGACGGCGAATCGCGCGGTGCACCACTCGGCGACCAACACCCTGGCAGCGGCCGCAAGCTGTGATTTGATGAGGCGAGACGCCGTTCTGAAGAGTTGCCCCAGCATCCCCTCAACCTTCAGCTCTCAACTCCGCCATACCCCTTTCGGCGGTTCGCTCCTCTTCGGATCCACCTGGCAGGAGGTAAAGGATTCGGCGAAGGACCTGTGGCCTAGCGCTCCCAGAATAGATTACCCCCGGTTTCCAGCTGCCCACAAGGACATGGGTCGCGCCCTGTGGACCTTCACACCCACCCTGCTTGTTACCAGGCGCTCTTTCGGGACCAGACGTCAGGCGCTGGCCGCTCGCTGACGCTCCCTCCCACCCCAGGCCCCCACCTGACCCAGGAATACCCAGAAGCCCGGGCGGGGGAGGGCCCAGTGACTCTCTCCCTGCACGGTCTCCAGTTGGCGGGAGGCTAGCAAGGCACAGCGACAAGTGGCGGTCGCTGCTGCCAGAAGAACCTTGGATTCTCGACACAATCTCGGAAGGCCTGCAGATCTCGTTTCGGACTCCTCCCCCACTGAGACGCCCCCGCCCCCCCCCCCCCTCCCTCTGGATGCGCGTGCTGGTCGACCAGTGCAAGGCAGACGCTCTTCAGGGGGAGATTGCTGCTCTGCAGAAGTAGTAGCTCGCCATGACTCACTGGCCTTCTACAGTCGGCTCTTCTTTGTTCCGAAGCCCAGCGACCTGTCATAGACCTCTCGGCTTTGAACAAGTTCATTGTCGCCCCCCCCCCCCCCCCCCCTCCCCTTCCGCATGGAAACGGCAAGAGCCTTACGAGCCACGGTGCAGCCTATGGACTATGCTGTCAGTCTCGACCTCTGGGACGCATACATCCACGTTCCCATGCCGTTACCTGCGATTCGCCTTTCAAGGAGTGGTCTGTCAGTTTCAGGCCCTATCCTTCAGTCTCAGCCTCAGCCCTTGGGTCTTTACGAGAATCATGGATTCCATAGTGGCCACAGCCAGACAGACTTCCTCAAGCCCTACCTCCAATTATCTCGACGACCTGCTCCTCAAGAACCAGGAGGTGGCCTCGCTAGAGGTGGACAGGGATGTGCTCCTCGTGCTTCTTCACCGGCTCGGGTTATCGTCAACGAGGGGAAATCGGACTTAGTTCCGTCTCACAGGTTTTTCCACCTTGGCATGGAATTCTTGACCAACCTTAACAGGGTGCGTCCCTAGCCCACCAGGTGTCTCTAGTGGACGCGGTTCCGGCCAGGACTTGGCTCCAGCGCTTGGGTCTAATCAGTGCGGTGGCAGACCTGTTACCCCTCGGCAGGTTCTACATGCGACCGTTTCAGCTCCATTTGCTGCTCCACTGGATCCGTCCACTGGAGATCTCGCAGCCTTGATCCCAGTCCCGCTGTTGATCCAGCCTCACCTGCTCAGATGGACAGGTTTGGTTGGCAACGGGAGTTCCACTCTTCACCCCCACCCCCCCCCCCCCCCCCCCCCCCCCCCCTGTTGAAAATCTACCTGCACAGAATAAAGCCCACACCCGTCTCTTACTGCCCTTGGCCCCAGGCCGAGTTGACATTTCTGCCCAGACGATTTCATCCTGGTTGCGATGGGTCATCCGCTCCGCATACAAGGATATCTCCCCGGAGGGGGCTAAGAGAAATGCGGCTACGGGCACACGAAGTCAGCGCTGTCGCTGCGAGCGTCACGTTTGACTGCAACTGCGCAGTCAGAGACATCGTAGCAGCTGTCAGGTGGCGGGCAGAGTCCACCTTCGCCCACTAATATCTCCGAGACAGGGTGGAGAACTCTCCTCGGATCCGCGATTTTCCGAGGAAAGGTAGCGTCACTTCCGAGAAAATGAAATAGAGTTCAAGAAAAATTTGCGCAACACATTTTCTCCAAGTCTCAACCCGAGTTTAAAAAGATAGGACGAGTTCAGGTCCATGTCCAGGTTTTACTTTATCGTCACTGACCGTGGCGCCCGTGAGTGTAACATTGTATGCACTGCCCAATATAAGTATACGATTTACTCACAGGGCTTCCGTTTTAGTGCGTCTGTGCGTCATTGGTGCACTAAAAATCAAAATCACGTACTGAAAATGTAACTAATGGGTAGTCAGACTCACTAAAATTCAGTGCATCTGCGTTCGAGACACATCATCCTTGCACCACCATACCCTAACAGAGGTCGGTGACAGTCCTACTTTTAGTGATGAGTTGGTTCGTTTAGCCGCTCGCTTGGTCATGGCTGCATTCAGAATCGCCCTGACTCCGGGGTCCGTGTGAGTGTCACACTGGACGGGCAAATTTATGTGTGATGTCAGCATGTTATTACAAAGTGCACATGTTGAACGCATTACTTGCTGTGACGTCACCAGTTATATTATTATGGGATGTGGCATCACGCGTTTCACTTTCGATCTTGAACGAAGTTGTAAATGGCGGAGCAAAAGCAAAAGAAGCTGGAATGCTTCGGATTCTTCAACCCGGCACCGTCTGATCTTGATAATCGCTTAGAAGAAAGTTCCACTTCGACACCGCCATCTCCATCGACAAGCGACAGTACCAGGAATGATACCCTTAGGCCGTGTGTGGCACCGCCGCTGCGACGCAGTTTCAGAGTTCATGGCTGCGTGTATTTCCGTGGCTAAAGCACGACGGCACACAGATGGCATGCGCAATGGGCATGGAGGCAAACTCAAAAAGCAAGTCCAGAAATTTGAACAGAAATAAGTTTGTCAGTTGTTTTTATCATGGTCGATCCAGCTTCTGGTACACATTTATTAGGCAAAATCTCTAACATTGGAGAAATACGTCTTTCGGGTTAAATGGGTTGAAACCAACTTTTAGGTACATCAGTTTATACACACACACACACACACACACACACACACACACACACACACACACACACACACGCACACACACACACACACACACACACACACACACACACACACACACACACACAGAGTTTAGACAAGTCAGACTTTGGTTGTCATTCTGCATTCAGCAGAAAAGGCCGTATTCTCTGTACAATACATTATCAAATGATCATACAAATAAATACAGGCTTTTGCACGACAGCTCACCAGTTAAAGAATCAGTTTCATGGAAAGGACACTCGCACACTGTCACAACAAATTTAAAGAGGAGAGAGCAAAATGAGTCAATTTATTTTAAAGAACATACAGATGATGCAGTTGTTCTTAAATAAATTTGCGGACCCTCTATTATGCTCAGATGGGGGTCTGTGTGTGTACCCTCTAAAATTTATACCTGGGGGTATACAGACCATTTAACCTGTTGTGAAAACAGAAGCCCTGTTAATAAATACTCCTCACTTGATTACAGTGGGTGATAGCGATGTTGAACGTTTGGCGGTTCACCGGAAGTTCAGTCCTCTGCGTCGGCCATTGTTAGTCTATTGTGATACTGATCAATACCCTACCATGTCGTGTTTTTCACCAGTGATTAACCGGGGAGACCCTTTGATGATGTATTTTACTCTGTAATCTTGAGTTTGCATGTAGTCAAATTTGAGCTTTTTCTGTGTGCTATCTCTCACAAGAAGCCAGAATATTTACCTCTAAAAATGAAAAATATTGATTTTTTTTTTTTAGGGGGGCTTTGCCCCCCTGGCCCCCTACCGGGGCTTTGCCCCTGGACCCCACCGGGGCCTTGGCGGGCCCCTGGACCCCGGCCACTTTTCAGAGATTTTTACTTCAGCTTGTTCTCCACCCCCTCGCGCTGGGACCATATGGCGTTGAGGCGCGTCCCCTGGGTGGTGGATAGGGGGTCCCTCGCGAGAGGGGTGCACCGAATGAAATAAGGTGCCGTGAACCAACATGGTCTAAGGGAAGGTGACCCCAACAGAAAACCCCTGGTCCTCCTAGTAAGGGGGTTGGGCGTGGGGGTAGCTTCCTCACCCTGCAAAAAAGGAAATAGCTACAAAAACGCCGACGAAAAGACTAACAGTAATTCCTTTCCAGGAGGAGGAAGGTTCTTCTACCAGAAACCCCCACCCGGGTCTGCCCTGGGGGACTTGGGTGGGGTTAACTATTTTTAGTTCCCAGGATCACCCTGGTCAGCCCCACAGGGTGGGTTTTCCTCTCTATTCTGGGGCATGTGTTTCTGTCTACTCTTTGTCCATTCACCTGTATTTGCCTTTTTAAAACTCTCCCTACTGTCTGCACTGCCTGTAGCTCTTGATATTGGATGTGTGGAAGGCAGTTAGAGAGGCGCTGAACTCAACCTGCAAAGACACTGTAGGGTTCAGGAAACACCATCACAAGGACTGGCTGTCGGCACAGACCTTGAAGAAGATAGGAGTGAGGAAGCAGAAGAAAGCAGTTGTCAACAACAGTCGCACGAGAGCAGCCAAAGCAAGGGCACAGGAGGAATACTCAAAAGCCAGCCGCGAGGTGAAGAGGAGTATCAGGGCAGACAAGAGGGCCTACACAGACAGCCTGGCAGCAGAGGCAGTAAAGGCAGCAGGCAGCGGCAACATGAAACAGCTCTACAACATTACCAGAAGATTGTCGGGCAAGTATGGCCATACAGAAAGACCAGTAAAAGACAAAGAAGGCAAGCCTATTGCAGACAGAGCAGACCAACTCGACAGATGGGCCAAGTATTTTGAAGAGTTACTAAACAGACCCAGCCCACCTGACCCCCCAGACGTCCAGCTAGCAGAGACCGACCTACCCATCAGCTGTGACAGACCCAGCCGGGAAGAGATCAGAAGAGCAGTGGCATTTTTGAAGAACGGCAAAGCAGCAGGGCCAGATGGCATCCCAGCGGAGTCTCTGAAAGCAGACATAGAGACAACAGTAGAGATGCTGTACCCACTGTTTGGAAAGATCTGGGAAGAGGAGGTGATGCCGGCTGACTGGAAGGAGGGGTACCTAATCAAGCTTCCCAAGAAAGGTGACCTCAGCAAGTGTTCCAACTACAGAGGAATCACCTTGCTGTCAGTACCAGGAAAGGTCTTCAACAGGATCATCCTGGAGAGAATGAAGAGCTCCGTTGACCCCCAGCTGAGAGACCAGCAAGCAGGATGCAGGAAAAACCGATTATGTACAGACCAGATAGCCACTCTCCGCATCATCGTGGAACAGTCTCTGGAGTAGAGCTCCCCGCTGAACATCAATTTTGTGGATTACGAGAAAGCATTTGACAGCGTGGACCGAGAGACTCTGTGGAAACTCCTACGACACTACGGTGTACCCACAAAGCTCGTCCGCCTGATCAAGAGTGCTACGATGGCATGACATGTCGCGTGATCCACGAAGGGCAGTTCACCAGGGAGCTCCAGGTCAGAACCGGTGTCAGGCAGGGGTGTCTGCTGTCTCCGTTCCTCTTCCTACTGGCCATAGACTGGGTCATGAAGAGGACCACAGAGCACAGACGAAGTGGAATACTGTGGACACAGCTTGACGACCTCGATTTTGCAGACGACTTGGCATTACTGTCCCACGCTCATCAACAAATGCAGGACAACACCACGAGGCTTGCTGACATCTCTTCCCAAGTGGGCCTCACCATCCACAAACAGAAAACAAAGACAATGAGGCTGAATGCAACCAGGGAAGAACCAGTTTTGCTTGCTGGCACCCCGTTGGAGGAGGTGGAGTCCTTCACCTATCTCGGGAGCATCATAGACAAAAAAGGCGGCACTAATGCAGATGTCAGAGCACGAATCGGTAAAGCCAGAGCAGCCTTTCTCCAGTTGAAAAAAGTGTGGAGTTCCAGAGAGCTGTCACAACACACCAAGTCCGGATTTTCAACTCCAACATAAAAGCAGTTCTCCTATATGGAGCAGAGACTTGGAGATTGACAAAAACCACAGTCAACAGAGTACAGATGCCTTAGAAGAATTTTGAAAATCCACTGGCCAGAGAAGATCAGCAACGTCAGACTCTGGGAGAGAACAGAGCAGATAACAGCAGAGAATGAAATTGAGCGAAGAAGATGGGGATGGATTGGTCACAGTCTGAGAAAGCCAGCTTCCAGTATCACTAGGCAGGCATTGTCATGGAACCCCCAGGGAAAGAGGAAAAGAGGTAGGCCGAGAAACTCCTGGCGTCGAGACCTCCAAGCAGACATAAAGAGACTGGGAACCACCTGGAGTAAAATCGAAGGAGAAGCACAGGACAGGAGTCGCTGGAGGTCTCTCATCGACGGCCTATACCCGGGTAGGGATGACAGGCGTAAGTAAGTAAGTTGTTCTCCACCCTGCCGAAAGACCTCTCCGGCCAACGAGAGAACCTGGCCCTCATCGGAGAGCTCTCAGCAATGCAACACTCCTCCGAGCGCCTCAGGCGCCATAGGTAACACTTAGCTGAAATCGTCGGGAGGTTGCCCCTCAAGGCTAAGCTTATAGCAATGGCGGGGTTTTTGGGCGGCACCCTCCTCCTTTTCGCTATTCTTTCTTACAGTAATGTCATCGGTATGGATTTTGAGGAAACAAATGTATTTTTCTCTAAAAGATATTTTTCGTAAAATACTTACCTATGGCATTGCTCAAAGGTCCCTCCCACCTACCCCGCTTGCCACCACCAAGCTAAGAGTAAGACTGGTGTGATCACACTGCTCACATGACCTTATGGAGGGAGGGGAGACTACCCAGGGTCCTTGGTTACAATTCCCTAGAGTTGCGTCCCTTGTTGTGTCATGGGCAACCCCTATAGAATCTTCGTTCGCATAGTCAAGCCAAGATTTGTATAGAAACACACAAAGGGTTCTTAGGCTGAAAGCTAAGGGGTATTTCCTCATAGTAATGGCATCAGTAAGTATTTTTCGAAAAAAATATCTTTTAGAGAAAAATACACTTTGCAGGGGCACATGAGTGAATATATAATAATATATAGCTCCAGTATTTTGTGTCTTCTTTGCTGTTCTTCTGCAGTCCGGAGGTTAAGGTGGCACATGGCGTGCAAAATCGTCATTTTTTTCTTCAAAACATTGTTCAAAAACTGTTTGACCTATTATTCTGAAATTTGGCACATAAAACAAAGACAGCATAATGAATGTTCACACCAAGTTTAATCATCCTAGCTCATATAATTCATAAGTTATGACATAATCACTAAAAAAAGTGGGTAGCGATTTTGCCCCCTACACCATTACATAATGAGCAGCCTGTTCACCATCTAAAATGGTTTGAAATGAAGGAAAAGGATTATACTACACAATAAAGCATGATAACTGTCCTTGTGATGCATGGAAATGTCTCTGGTCATGTGTCATATTGTTGCCAAGAAAAAAAATTCATAGCATGACTTGATCAACCTAATGGATCACAGAAACCACTAAAGGTACAATTTTCTAACTAGTCTTATTGTGTTCAGCAACTATTTTTACATCTGTGTGCAAAATTTCAGCTTGATATCTTTAAAAGCAACATTTTTTCAGGGGGCAAAATCATCGCTGTTGCAAAAAAAGCATGTTTTCAGAAAATTGACTTCAAAGTTGGAGACAGGTAAACAGTTTGTCTATAAGTCAAATTGTTCATTGTAAACACTTGGAATGGTTCCTGTGGAAACTAAGAGAGTCTGTACTGACACTGGAACAGTCTCTAAGCACACAGAGAGTTTAGAAGGCTCCAGGATTATACTGCACTCCCTCCCGTCCCCTGCGACGAACGCGTTCTTGGCGGTGAAGGTAAACATCGTCAATCTTCTTGCGACGAGCTCCTGCATGGAGAGTCTTCTGGTAGTGCTGCCAGGTCTTCAGGTGGATTGGGGGAGGCATGTTCAGCATTCTCCAAAAACAGGAAGCCAATGGCGTTCATAGCAGCAGCAGTCACCAGGCGCCGGTTTATTTCGTAGCCAGTGTACACGGTGCCCGTCTTCTGTGATGTCATCACTTCACTGATGATGGTGCCACAACCCGTGCATTGCACTTTCAGCTGGCAAGAGGTCCCCATCCTTGCAGATTTGTCTTCAAAAAGGCAATACTGAAAAATAAACAGAGAAAAATCCTTTAGTACGATATACATGAAAAGTCATGGTACTCTTACCCAATGTCACCAAGTCACAAACACAAACAAGTAAGCAGTAATGAGGAAACTTCACTTACCGATTGCTCACAAGTATCACACTGTACAGGAGAGAAGAGCTGGTTTAACTTTCCGGGTTGATGATAATATTTATTGCCTCAATGGGTGCAGCTTCACCGGTCTCTTTTTCACGATCGTCTTGAAAAAAATTCCGAAGTTTCTTGACGGAAGCAACTTCTGCCGATGTCAAAGCCGTCACAGTCGCATCGATAGCCGCACTCTCTGCAGCTGCATTCGGTGACTGCTGCTTTTTCTGTTTGCTCCTCTTTCTCTTCTTGCCGTACTGGTGCTTGGTAGCCCATTTGGTCCCCTTTTTTGGGTCATTTCTGTCGCACTACATTGAGTTTATGACAAGACTGTCGCACACGGCTTGATAACGACGCCATTTTGAGTTATTACAAACACGCGTGTTGCCGAGGACGGAAACTGCCGAAGTGCTCTTCGGCCGTGATCACGCGCTGCGCCGTGCGCCGCCGGCCAATCAGAAACTTCCATTCAAACGGATGACGGAAGCGCTTATGTTCCGAGGGTTTCGATTGGTTGTAAGCTGCTCTGATAGGCCTCGGGTTTTCTCTTCGTGTGTCTCCGTATGGCATTCTTTGTTTCCGAAACAGACCTCAAAAGTAGGCCAAGACCGTGACCTTTCCACTCGTACCAAACACATGGGGGTTCTTTCAAAGGGACATGCCGTAACCAGGCACTCAAAATTGAGTTTTTGACGGCCACGTTAGTTTTTCTTTTCACTTCCAGCGATAGATACATCACTAAAACATCCAAAATAGGGGTATAAATCAATAAAATGGACAAAACCAATCACACACATGCATAATACAGACATCGTAGGACCCATTTCTGGGTCAAACTGGAAACACATTTTTGAACGATTTTTGAGGAAAATTACATGCCGTGTGCCACCTTAACCCCTTTACTGCCAGTGGACGCAGATTGTGTTCCTGAAAGCTTTGATAGTACATCGCCAGGAAGCCTTAGCTGTCTAAACAACATGGATGCAAAGTGGGGTGCGCAAGAGGCATAGATCCTCATGAGCTCCCGCAACTGCAGGGGTTCATGAGGATTTATGTTTCTTGTAGTTTGGTGCATGTTCGCTTGTTCTGGGCAGTGAGGGGTTGATATCTGAGTTTATGATATGTTTTGTTTTAGCGCCTCATTGTTTCTGTCATTATGTGCAGAACTTTTACCAGAATTAAGAGCTTTCTTCCACTTGACAGTGACATAGATTGCAGGAGGTGGATTTCTCAAATTGATTAGGTGAGATCAATTTAACCCCCTTGTACATGCAGCCATCAGTACTGTTTATAGTGGTTGTGGCTGCTTGCAGAAGGAGTTAACACCTGTCCAAGTAAAGCTAATCTGGCACTACCCTTGAACTGCAATGACTAATGTATCTCATGCTGTAGTAGACAGGGTTCAGAATAACACAATAAACACACAAAGGACACTACGTAGAGATAAACAAATAGACATTTCTTGGAATTGTTTTTTAAATCTTTAATTATCTTATTTAAATGACCTTTATTTTTTGCTGCTGTACTGATCAGCCAACTGACAACACTGCCTATTATGCCAGGCAAAGCATCCATTGCTTTTACAGCCAATTTCTGAAGCAAGTCTGATATATGAGACAACTGTTTCTTTACCCACAACTGTAAATCTTTTGGGTCTGATTGTGAAGCTGGAGGGCTACCACCACTACCACCAGGTCCTCCGGCTACACCTAACACAACAGTACTGATAATAAATCCAAGAGCTGTAATTAAACTCGCAATTGTGATACCCTGCTCTCTGAAAAGTGTTCTCAATCTCTCCGCCAAAGTTGTGTCTTCGTGAAGTATTTTCTGAATAGTTTCTCTAATCCTGTTGACCTGTGTTTTTAGTTTTTCTTTTCCAATTTCAATTACTTCTAATCGCCCTGATCTTTTTATCTGCAAATCTTTTAATCTGTGTTGTATTCTTTCTTTTATTTCTGTGTCATAATTCTCCTCGTCTGCATTATCTAGGTTTTTTTTTTTTTTTTTTTTTTTTTTTTTTTTTTTTTTTTTTTTTTTTTTTTTTTTACTATTTCTATGCGATTATCAAGCTCACCTAGTTTGGCTACATTATTCACCAACTCACCTCTGATTGTCTGCAGTGATTTATCCAAGCCCATAATCTCCCGCATTGACAAAGGAGAGTCTTCTATTGTTTTCATAGCCTCATTTATTTGACCTTCTGAAAATGAGGTTTCTTGTATCACATTGTTTGCTATTTCTGGCAGGCTTTTTACTTCTGTCATTTCAATTTCTTGTCCTGTTGGCAACCTTGTTTGCATGTCATGAAAAGCGCTAACAAGTCGAGGTGGCAATTTTTTATCTCCAATACCAAGTTGACGCAAGGCGTCAACACCACCTTCACCTTTGATTGTACTTAAAGTTCTAAACTTGCCAGGGTCTCTTTTGTTAGTCATTTGTACTTTTCCTTTGTCAACAGTAATTAAATATAAATGACCCTTGCCATCAAGTTCAAACTGATTAGGATCTATGTTGTCTGGGCGGTCACCAATATGATCATAAAACGAGTTCACTTTGCTTTCTAAAAGTTTGTGGCGTAAACTGTAAGTATTTCTCATTCCAACCATATCTGTTGTACTATTATCAAAGTCATCCATGACATCCATTTCAAAATCATCATGATTAAATCCTCCCGCTGCCATTGTTTTTATTAATTTTTATTTTTTATTTTTGCATAATAAAATGTCCTATGGATCAAAGTTAGACCCATACAGAAAACTATGTGAACCTCTTGGTGTTAAGGGCATTAGGTAATCAATTGTCATAAGGAACAATCCTAGTACTATCAATCAAAACCAAACACTTACTGTAAAGTTTCCGAACCTAGGTCCCAATGACGTTATTGTTCCTTCTACTGCTCATCTTGCATTTAATATTGAACTTTCATCAGAATCAGATGTCAACAGAACACTAATTGACAATCTTGGCAGAGCAATTGTTAGAACTATTAAAGTTAAACTTGAAGGACAGGAAATGTTTAGTCTTAATGATGGCTGATGTGTTTTACTGCTATAAAGATTTATGGCTTACAAGAGAAGAGAGAGAAGACCATGTTTACCAAGGCATACAGTCTGCTAACGTTGCTAAACTTAGAATCGACGCAGGCAATAAATCAACAACAGCAATTGAGGACGTTATATTAGCAGAAACATATGGTAATAGATTTTACATTCCACTTGAATTTGAAATCCTCACAGCACATTTGCCTTATTACCAAGGAGCACTAAATGATCGTCTAAGCTTTAAACTAACTTTTAATGAATGTGCAAAAGTTATCAAAACACTGACACAGACGCGACATACAAGATCTCTAACATTTCCTTGGAATACAAAATTGTCACACACACTGAACTGGCCAGACTCATACCAGTCAAAACTTCTGATTTATTATGACCGTGTAATAAGACAGTACAATACCCAAAAGACAAAAGTGATAAAATGTGGAATATCAACTTAAACACACCTGCCAGGTCACTAAAAGGAATTCTTATTTTGTTTATTGAACCCAAAAATCTATTCAAAAGGGAGTCAGAAAAAATGTACAATCCAAAGATAACACATTTATCTTGTACAATCGAAGGGCACCCTAACCAAGTGTACGCATCAGGAATTTTACCATACCAACACTACGATGAGATCACAAAGTGGGCAGGTGGAAGACCTAGAGAAAAACCAGCAAACATGGCATGTAAAGATCTGCATCTGTATGACTTAAGAATGGGTCAATACCTGACAGAAAAATACGCACTTTGGTTAGACCTGCGTAGTACAGATGACGATTACCTACATGGGTCAGGTCATACTGTTGAGAATGGCAGTGATGGGATCACAATTCAAATACAAAAAAAGGAGAGTGAAACAGGAGGGGCAATAAACATATATTTGTATCTGATTTATGACGCTCAACTCAATATTCAAGAAAGCAGACTAAGTGGTCATGTGTATTAAAATTATATTGTGTTTTAAAATGAACTTGTTGACACTCGACCCTCATTGTGGTTTGTTTTTTGGTGCCACAGGCTGTGGTAAAACTGAATTTATACTTGATCTCTTACAAACAAGATACATCTATCATTTTGAAAACACTGTGATATTTTGTCCAACGATCAAACACAACAAAGCTTATCACAACCGTTTATTTATTTGGACTGAGAGCAACATTTATTTAGTTGACCCTGAGAAAAAACTAAATGACTGTCTACAATCTTTTTACAGCAATTTGAAGGACAGCCAACTTTGTTCATTGTTCCCCCACCCGGGTCTGCCCTGGGGGACTTGGGTGGGATTAGGTATTTTTTAGTTCCCAGGGTCACGCTGGTCAGCCCCACAGGGTGGGTTTTTCTCTCTATTCTGGGGCATGTGTTTCTGTCTACCCTTTGTCCATTCACCTGTATTTGCCTTTTTAAAACTCTCCCTACTGTCTGCACTGCCTGTAGCTCTTGATATTGGATGTGTGTTGCTAGATGGTCTTAGCTTTATTTAGCCCCATGTGTTAGGTTTATTTAATGTATTTGACCGGCTGGCGACATACATTCAATGTTCTGTTGTTGTTTTTTCGCAAGCAGTGCAGGCACGTCCTGAGAAAGCCTTGTTGCTGTCGGGACGTTAAGCAAATGTACAATCAATCATTGTTCATTGTTGATGACTGCTCTGCAGAAAAAGACATTGTCAAGAAGAGAAACACTCCAGCAGAACTTGCCTTTAGTGGCAGACATGCAAATGTCAGTGTATGGATTCTTACTAAAAAATATAATGCTGTACTAAAAGATTTTCGAGAGCAACTAAAGTTTATCTGTTTGTTTTACTGTAAGGATCGTGACAGCTTTGAAGACTGTCTCAGAGAAAACGATGTTATACCCAATAAACATGAATGAGACATTGTAAAAAACAAACTGAAACCAACTAAGCATCTAAAGCTTATCTTCAAGACAGATCAGCCCACTGGGTATGGATTAGTAAATTAATGTAGTCTTTTGTTTGTCCTTAAAAAAGGACAGACGGACAAACGGAGCAAGAGGTTGATATCACAGACTGCTTTAGAGATGTTGAGTACTTTTATGACTTAAAAACACATTAAACAGCCTGTCATCTCAACACCATCGGTGATTTACATGACATATAATGTGACTTTGCTATATTTTAATGGTCTACCATGCTATGAGCACAAGACTGTTGATCTTAAGACACCCCCACCCGGGTCTGCCCTGGGGGACTTGGGTGGGGTTAGGTACTTTTTAGTTCCCAGGGTCACCCTGGTCAGCCCCACAGGGTGAGTTTTTCTCTCTATTCTGGGGCATGTGTTTCTGTCTACCCTTGGTCCATTCACCTGTATTTGCCTTTTTAAAACTCTCCCTACTGTCTGCACTGCCTGTAGCTCTTGATATTGGATGTGTGTTGCTAAATGGTCTTAGCTTTATTTAGGCCCCATGTGTTAGGTTTATTTAATGTATTTGACCGGCTGGCGACATACATTCAATGTTCTGTTTATTTTTTTTTTCACAAGCAGTGCAGGCACGTCCTGAGAAAGCCTTGTTGCTGTCGGGACGTTAAGCAATGTACAATCAATCAATCATGATCTTAAGACACATACCTTTAAAGTTAATGATGCCAACTGTGACTGGTTTGAGACACTGTGTGAACACATATACCGTCAACTATGTAAACTAAATGTTTATATTGAGCGTGTTACAGTTAATAAGGCGATACTACACATACAGCATGAGCAGCGCTAGCAGCGCAAGCAGTAATATTTTTTCTATTTATTATTTTGTCTGACAAATAAAAATGATGGACAACGTGACTTATGTAACAGACTGTTTTAAAAAATAACAGATGGACAAATAGAGCAAAATTGGCCTATTGGTAAAATCGTTGATATTACAAACTACTTTAAAGATGTTAAAAATGTGGGCCAGCTTAAAAAAGAGACACCTGGACATTTATGTATGAGATCAGTAGCACTGTGCATGTCAGGTAATATAACTTTGGGTACCAATCATCTATTTAGAACCCCACCCGGGTCTGCCCTGGGGGACTTGGGTGGGGTTAGGTATTTTTTAGTTCCCAGGGTCACCCTGGTCAGCCCCACAGGGTGGGTTTTTCTCTCTATTCTGGGGCATGTGTTTCTGTCTACCCTTTGTCCATTCACCTGTATTTGGCTTTTTAAAACTCTCCCTACTGTCTGCACTGCCTGTAGCTCTTGATATTGGATGTGTGTTGCTAAATGGTCTTAGCTTTATTTAGGCCCCATGTGTTAGGTTTATTTAACGTATTTGACCGGCTGGCGACATACATTCAATGTTCTGGGGTTTTTTTTGTGTTTTTTTTTTTCACAAGCAGTGCAGGCACGTCCTGAGAAAGCCTTGTTGCTGTCGGGACGTTAAGCAATGTACAATCAATCAATCATCTATTTAGACCATCAAGAAAAAAAAACTGTTGTTATTAAGACACAAACTTTTAGTGTTAATGAATATTACAGAAGTTGGTTAAAGGAAATGTGTAATGATATAGTAAAACAGCTATACCCACTAAATTTGTATTTTTCCAGAGCTACAGTTAATAAAATGGGATTACACATACAGGTCTAATGGCGCTAACAGCGGTAATATTTTTTGGTCAAATACAAATGATGGACGACGAGACCCTGCCGGTCGATGTATCAGACTGCTTTAGATATATCCAGCACTTTGATCAGTTAAGAACAGATTTTAGGCAGCCAGACATAATGCCAGTAACAATACCAGTGGTGATATATGTGGCATATAATGTGACTTTAGAATATATTGATAAAAAACCATTTATAGAGTACATGCCTGTTGATCTAAAGATACATACCTTTGAAGGTGATGACCGTCAGGGTCGTCAGGGTTGGTTTGAGACAGTGTGTGTACAAATATTCAGACAACTAAAAAAGCTAAATCTACTTATTGTAGGTGTTACAGTCAATAAAGTGGTATTACACAAGGTGCGCCAGCGTTAATTGTTTTTCTATTTATTATTTTGTCGGACAAATAAAAATGACGGACAATGCTCAAAGTCCTTCAGGCTTAAGAAACGTGTTTCACACAACAGACTTGTCTATATCAAACACTTAAAATGTTTATGAATCAATAGAAAACTCTTTTTCTGTAATACAAGATAATCTTCTTTCAGGAAGTGTAAAGATTCAGGTTGTTGCTAAAATAGAATTTAACAGGGTAGATGGTGAATTCATTGTATCATATATATCAACAAGACAACATACAGTTAACGCAAGTAGAGAACTGGAAAACGTGTTTACAAACAAAATGTTGCCTGACTTCCTGGAAGCAATTGACAGAGCTAAAATGAAGGGGTCTGGTTGGCACGAAGGTCATGTACATGAACTACAATTAAAACAGTAAAGATATCATCCTATTTTAGGCAAATCATGGTTAGAACTGCCAAAAGAGGTTGCAGACAAAAAGGCTGTTGTTAATATTCAAAACAATGACTATCGCTGTTTTATGTGGTGTGTGCTTGCTAAACTGCATGTTATAAAAACACACCCTGAGCATGTATCTAAATATTTAAAAAAAATTAAAAACGAACTCAACTTTAGTGGTATAGATTTTCCTGTTAAGGTAGAAGATAAAGACTTGTTTGAAGAATTAAATCCCGGTATTTTTGTAAATGTGTATGTATGGGATAATGACTCTCCTAACAAGTTAGAACCAATTAGAGTATCGCCACTTGCTCCTACCTATTGGCAGCCAGAAGATAAGCATGTTGACATGTTATTAATAAACCATGGTGATAACTTTCACTATACAATTATCAGAAATATGTCACGACTAATTCATGGACATAAAACAAAACATGATGGGAAACAGGAAATGTGTAAGAGATGTTTACAAAGGTTTTCCTCCATTAAAGTAGCACACAAACATGTCCAGCACTGTAGGTCACCTGATGACATACAAACAATACTTAAGTACCCAGATCCTGGTAGTCAGGTATATTTTAAGAACTATGGCAATCAGCAAAAGCTGCCGTTTGTAGTGTATGATGATTTTGAATCACTGGTTGTACCATATGATGGCCCTGTTCCAGAATCATTACCAAAGACTGTTAAACTAAGTGACCAAGTTGTGTGTTCTTTAGGATACATAATCAGGTAGTACAGTATCTGGAAAAGTGTCGGATGCCTTTGATGATGACAGAAGTTGATAAGGTAAATTTTGATTCAGCAGTGATGTGTTGGATTTGTGAACAAGCTCTTGATGGTGATAAAGTTTGCGATCATGACCACATAACTGGGCGTTACAGAGGAGCTGCACATGGTGCATGTAACTTAAAATTAAAAATAGATCCTAAGACATACAAACTGCCAATCTTTTCCACAATCTCAAAGGGTATGATTCACACATTATCACGCGTGCTGTAGATGAGTCTTACAAACAAAAAATTAGTTGTATTGCTCAGACAACTGAGAAGTATTTGACTTTTAGGCTGGACAACAAATTAGTGTTTTATGACTCAATGCAAAATTTGTCTTTAGGACTTGCTAGTCTGGCAGAAGGTCTGACTAAGTTTCCAATAACAAGTAAATATTTTAAGTCAGAGTTGATCAAAAAAGGAGTCTACCCCTACGAGTACATTGATCACTGGGTTGTGTTTGAGGAAAGGAGTCTGCCACCAAAAGAGGCATTTTATTCAACACTAAATGGAAAAGGAATTTCCGATTCTGAATACTGGCACGCTCTCGATGCATGGGATAAACTAGGGTGTGAAATGATTGGTGACTACCACGATCAGTACTTGAAAGCTGACGTTTGTTTGCTAGCAGACGTATTTGAAAGTTATCGTGAAAAGGGTTTGTTGCACTATAGTCTTGACCCAGCTTGCTACATAACTAGTCCTGGCATGACATATGATGCTTTTTAAAAATCCAGCAAGATATTTATAGACCTGTTGTATAATCGCACGATGAGTGAAATGGTAGAACGCGGATAGAAGGGAGGTATTAGTATAGCCGCAAACAACTATGCCAAAGCCAATAACAAATATCTTGACGACCTTGACTTTGACCCCTCAAGGTCAAGGTCATTCATACGTACCTTGACGCTTACAATTTGTATGGCTGGGCGATGTGTGAGTTATTGCCCTTGAAAAACTTTTGTCTGCATGATTTGTCACAATGTGACATAACAGAGTTAACAATCAATATTATGACTCATGACTGGAATGATGCAAAGGATTGGATCTTTGAAGTCGACCTAGAGTACCCACACCATCTGCATGATTACCACAATGATTATCCATTGGCTGTTGAGAAAATGTCTTTGACGGGGAAAAAAGAAGACACTAAACTTGTGCTAAATCTTAATGACAAATTTAATTACGTTTGTCACTATCGCTTACTGCAGTTTTACATCAGACATGGGTTAGTACTAAAGAAAGTACACAGAGGCATAAGCTTTGATCAGCGTGCTTTTACGAAAGATTACATAATGAAAAACACAACCCTGCATGCAAGAGATGGCAACACTGCATTTGACAAAGACTTCTTTAAGCTTATGAACAATGCCTGTTTTGGCAAGACAGTGGAAAATCCTCATCACCGCAAAGATGTAAGACTGGTCACAACTGAATCAGGTGCAATAAAACTTACAGGTAAGCCACAATACACAGGGTATAAAGAGTTTCATTCATCATTGTATGCAGTGCCACTCAAAAACAGATTGTTAAACTGGACAAGCCAGTATTCATTGGTATGGCAATTCTTGAGTTATCAATACTGTTGATGCTTGAATTTTACTATGATTACTTTAAACCAAAGTATTCTGACTGTCGACTGTTATACACTGACACTGACTCTATGATCATAGACATGCCTACTGAAGACTTTTATGAAGACATGAAAACAGAGTTGCATATGTATGACACGTCTGATTATCCTAAGGATCACCCGCTATACAGCACACAAAACAAGAAAGTGCCTGGGAAGTTTAACCCTTTGAACCCGGAGTAAATAAGAAGTCTATATACCCTTCAGCCCTGACTTTATTTGAGAAATTTCTGTTGGAAATGGGTGTGCACTGTAAAATATTTGTAAATAATACTTTACAACAGATATCCCCATATAGGTATATATGTACAGATTTGCCATTGGATGGACTACCGTTTTATGGATTTGACCACACTGTGTCACATGTGTCGTAATGCCTGGTGACAAAAATAGTGACAGGTGACAATAAACTTGAAAAAAAAGTCTTTCGTGCATGACAGGTCGCTGGTAGTTAACATGCATTATTAAATAGGGCGTCTATTACTGTGACATGAATGTGTCCATGGATTTCCAGCATGCCGATACAACGTAAGGCCCCTACCTTGTCACCAGATGTCAATGTTTAAACCTGCCACTGATAAGGTATATCCACGGTCTAGACAACATGTAATAAGCGGCGTCAAATGATGATCAGTGTGTCTGTGTTGTGTCTCGTACACGATCGGATGGAAGTAGCAGTATTGTAAAGACTATACACGTACTACACATGTGACCAATGTGTGTCGTTGGTGTCCACAGAGTCACCTCAGGTGCACCAAGGTGTGGCATAAAAAAAAAGGAATATCAATTAGAACCTCCGAATTCAGCATCAGAATCAAGCTGTAAGTCATTGCCGTTGTCAGTGCCTCAAACGGCGATCACTCCAGCTCACACCGCCAACACGTGATTATGCTGCCACACGGTAGGTAGGTACACATGTCCCAATACATCTAAGCTATCTGTTGTTGAAACCATGTCTCCAAACACAAAATTGTATCACTCCAAAAATCTACACATCCACTCGCCATTCCGACCATAATTCCCACCCTAGCGCTGCAAAACTGACCGCATACCACAGACGAACGTACGTGACCCTGTCAGTATAAACAGGATGTGTCAGTGCGAAGGGTGAGGTCACCACACGCGCAGCAAGGCTCGCGTGTCACCGGGCGCGCGATACAAAACACCTGGCACTGCTGTAGCGGTTTGCCGGGCTGAAGGGTATACGAGGCCTCAAACTGCTACAGCGGTTTGCCAGGTTCAAGGGGTTAAAGACGAACTGAATGGAGTACCTATAGTAGAGTATGTTGGACTGAGATCAAAAATGTATTCTATACTGCACCAAAAAGGCAGTCGGGTTCAAAGCCAAAGGAATAAATTTAAAAAAAAAACAGCTATTAAAAAATAAAGACATCCATCATGAGTACTACAAGCAAGTATTAGATGGAGAACTAATGCCTGATTATCCAAAAAAAGACACTAAGGTCAAATAAACATAATCTTGAAATTATCCAAACACATAAGAAGTCACTTGCAGTAGGAGACACAAAACGAGTGTTTCACACTAAAGAAAAGGCTTATGCACCTTGACATTACAGACTTAAGTTATCTGAAAAAATAGCTGATGATCTGGTTGATGAACTAATCGATGAGTTAGTTGATGAAATGACCCAAATGGTTAAAAATGAGTAACAGTGTCTGGGGAATAATCTGTAATTCTTCGCTGAGAAATGCCCTCTGTGGGGCAGGCTCATATAGATAATAAATTGTTGGGTTGCCAGGAACTATTTTTTTTTATATTGTGTACAGACGTGGACCAAATGGGATCAGTTGCCCTGCGCCTGACGTCATTTTCGGCCTCGCCAGATATAGATATCTTACCTGTTTTGCAAACAAACTTGTGTCTGGTAGTGTTATTTTTTAAAATCTCTGACGCCAGCGGTACTGATTTGAATTTAATAGCATCAGCAGGCTTAGGCTGTCCTTTGTTATTCATTGATTTTATCACAGACGGTAATCTCAACCCACTCAGTGTTACGAGCATCATGCATGAGTTCCTTAGAATACTGGTAACTGAAAAGTCTCTCTGATAATTGCTTGTTAAAGTTTTCTATGATTGCCTGTGATCTGTGCACACCCGGTATCCCGCGTCTAACAAGCACTCCATGCTTAGCAAATAATTGATTACCTGCACCCTTGAATTCAGATCCCTCATTGACTTGCACAAGCCTGGGGAATTTTAAAGGGCCTCAACTATATATTTTTGTTAAAGCAGTCGAAACCGTACTAGCGTTCTTGTCAGTTATGGGTTCCACATCCTTGTACCTTGACGCAATGTCAACAACAGTTAGTGCATATTTGTATCGTTTCTTTCTTATTGTATTGTGTGGCAGAAACAAAAGATCCATTTGGTGGGTGTCATTGGGCGTAGTGTTCACAAAATGAGATCTTGATATTTTTCGTGGGGCAGAAAGATATATTTGCCAAATTGCCTGTTTTTGCAGCCATTGTTTTATTTGGTCAAATTTGACATCATTACCCACAGCTGCATGTAATTTCTGTATTGCACTCTTTCCTTTCCAGTAGCCAATTGGGGAGTAATATATTTTCGATAGTTTAGCGTCTGTCATTTTTGCGTCTGTCATTTTTTCTAGCAATAAAATCTCCTGTGAAATAAACAAATGTCATTCCTACTAAAACAAATATTATTTCTCCATTTCTTTGTTTTGGACTGGGATGATAGTAGTTGCTAAGTTTTGGCTGTGGGATAGACATGTCTTCGCCCGTAACAAGAAAATATTCTCTGATTGCGTCATTGACATTTTAAAAATGTATGCTGTGCATGACCTTCAAGTTTGAGTTTTTCATTGATGAAATCAAGTTTCTCTATTCTTTGCTTCTCATACTCTTGTTGGGCTTGTGCTAATTTTTTAGACGCCTCATTGTGACATCTCATTTCTTCTGCAGATTGTTCTCTACTTACTTTTGAAAAGAGATAATTTGATCCACTGAAAGCCAGGGCATTGACAACAGCCCCTCCCATGATAACAGCTAATGTTGCCATACTTTTTTTATTTACATAGAAACATTTTCGGGAATAATTCCTTGCTTGATGAGAAAGTCTTTTGTGGCAATTGACGCTGTGACAACTGCAATTAGCTTAGCACTGTCTTCAAAGTCTAATCTACTCAAGTCTGCCGACCTCATTTTGAGAATACTTTTTGAAAGCATAGAGTAAACAACGGCTAGTCCGCTTATTAAGGCAGAGTGATAGACAAGGTTCATTGAGTTTTTTTTGTTTCACTCATTTTCTTATACAATAAAAATTAAAATAATATTTTTATTCACTTCATGAAAAATGGGTCAACGGCTTTGGGTGCTCTTGGTAATGTGGAGACTTTTGGTTTTGATGATGGAGTGTCTGATTTTTTGGACACTGTTCGAGTGTGTGGTTTGTATTTTTTTGTATAATTGGTAACCTACGTAACCAAATCCAACAACAAATCCACCAACTATATATCTTGTTATTTCGGGTTTAGACTCAGTTGATAGTCTCTCACTTTGTTGAGGCCCCCACCCGGGTCAGCCCTGGGGGACTTGGGTGGGGTTAACTACTTTTTAGTTCACAGGGTCAACCTGGTCAGCCCCACAGGGTGGGTTTTCCTCTCTATTCTGGGGCATGTGTTTCTGTCTGCCCTTTGTCCATTCACCTTTATTTGCCTTTTTAAAACTCTCCCTACTGTCTGCACTGCCTGTAGCTCTTGATATTGGATGTGTGTTGCTAAATGGTCTTAGCTTTATTTAGGCCCCGTGTCTTAGGTTTATTTAACATATTGGACCGGCTGGCGACATACATTCAATGTTCTGTTTAGTATTTTTTCACAAGCAGTGCAGGCACATCCTGAGAAAGCCTTGTTGCTGTCAGGACTTTAAGCAGAGTCTCATCTTCTGCCTTTTAGCGGAAATCTGCTCTTTCGGAAGGTCCCAGGGTCATTTTTGAGATCGGTTTAAATCCGGTGAGAAAATTTTAGTGTATATGACTAGGGTGAGTTGTTGATTTTCGATCTCGCAGCTTATTCCCACTCGTTGTTCCCATGCGGATTGTTGTCATTTGGTTCGCTCTCACTTCATTTCCGTCGATGCACCAAGCTTTCCTCCTTTTTGTCATTTTAGGATTCTCATCTCTGAGCAATGTACAATCAATCAATCAATCACTTTGTTGAGGGTGTGAAGGTGTTGGTCCTGATGGTAGTGGCACTGGTGCCGAGGTCGGGGCTGTTGGTGGAGGGTCAGTTACATGAGCCTTTTCTGCTATGATTTTTTTGGGTCTGTTCCATATGGCTAATCTTTCTCCCGCCTCAATTCTGCCTGGGCTTTTAGCCTTGGTCACAGTTTGAATCTGAGTCAAAACAGGATTCGGTTGTGGAGTTGTCTGTGTGTCGTCCATTGTTTTCTTTTGCAGTAAAATGTTATTTCGAAAAATCAATATGACTCCCAGTAACAAGCAAAGTTACCACAGGTGCAAGGTAACTGCCAAACTTGTAATACATAACTCATGCTAATTTGCCTATTGCACTTGAAATTATTGGGTTACCTTCGAGATTGTGTGATAGACTGTCACTATCAACAGGCAGGAAGTGACTAACAGCCTTTGTATAAAGGGACACGAGAGACCGACTGAGATCACGAGTCAATAGTGAAGCGATGTGATTTTCATATTTGGTGTGTAGCCTGATGATCTCTTCTCCGCTAAGAGATTCAATATCATCTGTGGTATAACATTTTCTGAGATAAGCTTTTGATTTACCTGAAACAACTACAGAAAGAAGACGCTGTTTTTTAGAGTCTAAGTCTTTGTTCTCTACAGCACTAATATCACTCAGGAGTAGTAATTCGTCTTGATTCATTTTATAATAAAAAATATTAATTTTTGAAACTATAATTAAACTGATAAAATACGCATTTGGGAATGTACAGACTTACATCATTAATAGACTAATTAGCTCAGGTGCCAATTTTGCTTTAGTCATCAATGGCATTGAGTTTGGAAATCTTTATTTTTACAGAGTGCAATATAAGGGATCTGGAATATTATAGACGATGTGATCATTATGAGCGATGTTAGCAAAAATAGAAAAATAAAGGTCGTTTAAATAAGACAATTAAAGATTTTTTTTAAATTCCAAGAAATGTCTATTTGTTTATCTCGTACGTTATGTAGTTTCCTTTGCGTGTTGTTTCTAAAAAGTATTTCATACTGAACTTTTCTACCATGTTGATTGAAACCTAGCAGTATTTGTTTTTACTCTCTCATGCTGTTGTTTGTCAGTGTTTGTGAGTTGTGTGTGATTCAATTTTTCTGTCTGTGCAACAGATTTGGCTGAAGGAGGCATTCCAGTGCAGTGCGTGTGGGATGATCTGCCACAAGAAGTGTGTTGACAAATGTCATGTGGAGACGCTGTGTTCGCAGTGAGTTACATTGTGCCATCTGCTCATGTGTTTGTGTCCGTGCACGGAATGGTTCATTCCTCGAGGTGCAGTGTTGCTAGTGTTGCTTAACCCTTTTCATCCTGATACACTACTGCTTGAAATAAATTTGACAGACAGACCAAGGGTGGTGCCGGAATAGCTTGGCACCTGAGGTGCCAAACTATTCTGGCACCACCCTTTAACTAAAATAGTTGATCTGTCTCTTAATCTGTGATGTACAGTGGAGTCCAGTTAACACGAACTCGCTTTACACGAATTTCCGGTTAACACGAACCGTTTTTGCATTCCCGGCTGACAGCCTTCTTATTCTGTATTAAAATTTCACTGATAACACGAAATGCCTAACACGAAATTTTGCTTTACACGAAGCTGTTTTCGGTTCCCAACAAGGGCATTTTCACTATTATTCACCTGTTTAACACGAACACAGATTCCATTCACCGAAAACCAATTCACATGTCGCTCTCACACTGTGAAATACACATCACAGATAAGAGCGAACTCTAGTCTGTGATTGGCTGAATAGCCTTCGGCTGTTGTACCCCACCCGGTCTGCCCTGGGGGACTTGGGTGGGGTTAGGCATTTTTTAGTTCCCAGGGTCACCCTGGTCAGCCCCACAGGGTGGGTTTTTCTTTCTATTCTGGGGCATGTGTTTCTGTCTACCCTTTGTCCATTCACCTGTATTTGCCTTTTTAAAACTCTCCCTACTGTCTGCACTGCCTGTAGCTCTTGATATTGGATGTGTGTTGCTAAATGGTCTTAGCTTTATTTAGGCCCCATGTTGTAGGTTTATTTAACGTATTTGACCGGCTGGCGACATACATTCAATTTTCTGTTTAGTTTTTTTTCACAAGCAGTGCAGGCACGTCCTGAGAAAGCCTTGTTGCTGTCGGGACGTTAAGCAATGTACAATCAATCAATTCGGCTGTTGTAATCCGTCTTCTCATTGGCTAGCACTTTTGAACTGTATTCATGTTGTATCATTCGTGTACCAACACAACCCTTTTACCGATGTCCCCCACCCGGGTCTGCCCTGGGGGACTTGGGTGGGGTTAGGTATTTTTTAGTTCCCAGGGTCACCCTGGTCAGCCCCACAGGGTGGGTTTTTCTCTCTATTCTGGGGCATGTGTTTCTGTCTACCCGAGGTCCATTCATCTGTATTTGCCTTTTTAAAACTCTCCCTACTGTCTGCACTGCCTGTAGCTCTTGATATTGGATGTGTGTTGCTAAATGGTCTTAGCTTTATTTATGCCCCATGTTGTAGGTTTATTTAATGTATTTGACCGGCTGGCGACATACATTCAATTTTCTGTTTAGTTTTTTTTTCACAAGCAGTGCAGGCACGTCCTGAGAAAGCCTTGTTGCTGTCGGGACGTTAAGCAATGTACAATCAATCAATCAACCTTTTACCGATGCGGGATTGTAATTCATCCTGTGTTGCTTTTACCTGATGGATTGTAACTTACTATGGATTTTACATTAAAATGTGAGCTGAACACGTTTCCTTGTGTTTTCCTAGCGAGCTGAAGGTATGCACATCAAAGTACGATAATGTGCACTTTTAACCTCGTACTCATTCACGCACACGTCTTACACACTTTCTCCTTGAGGGCTGTGATCAATTTTTAGGCCATATTGGTTAACACGAAATACGTTTAACACGAAGTGAATTTCCGTGTCCCCAGAAATTCGTGTTAAGCGGACTCCACTGTAGCTTTCATAGAACAATAAGCAATTTTGTTAAAACCAGCCTCACGATGTAATGGGTTAACATACTAAACTCTTTCAGTGCCAGTGGATGCAGATTGTGTCTGAAATCTTTGTTAATTCAAGGTGAAGAGTCCCAGGTGTCCTAGGAACATGGAACATGTGGCAAGAGGCATAGAGCCTTTGTGGGGGCTCAAGAGGATCTATGTCTCTTGCAGTTAGATTGGCTTGACCTTTCCTCTGCAATGAACAGGTTAATACTACAGCCAGATACAATAGCTGGTACTTGGTTTGTAGAGGGGGGGATGGTTAGATGATTGGGTGGATGGGGACGGATGTTGAAGTAGGACGGTGTTGGGAGAAAAAGGGGGAGTGGGGGAGGGGGATGGGGGGGGAGGTGTTGAAGTGATGAGGTTTACATATATTTTTCCTGTTGATTTGCTTTAATTTGTTTTTAAAAAGAAAAAAACATTTTGCTAAAGATAAAGCTTTTCAAAATGTGCCAACTGTAGATTTTTATTTTAACATATGACTAATCTGCTGTATGGTATGTGTTTTCCACCTATAGAGATGGCCCCAGGCGTCGCAGTGCACCAGGTGAGTTTTGGCGAACACCTGTACGAGCCAAGAAGCAGGCGGAGGATGAGGCAGGTGCCCAGGGGACCAAACCCCCGACACGCAGCAGTCGCATCCTCAGCAAGTTTGTGAAGGACACTAGCAAGTCTGCAGACAAAGGTCAGAGTCATGTTAAAAGCAGTTAACTCTTTGGCTGTCAGTTTGCGACAAAAACCACTACCGACAGTCAAAGGGTTAATTGTATCAATACCACCACACACAAAACAGAACACCTTACAAGACATGTTGCATGTTTGCGGTTGTTGGTTGTTTTTTGTTTGTTTTGTTTTTGTTGGGGGAGGGGTTAAGGAGCTGACCAAATAAAACAACTGTTTAAGGGTAATATTATTTAAAGTATATGTTCTCAAAGGTTTTAGTGTGTTAGCTAGTCTTGTAGCAGAAGCTCATTTGGCTTGATGTACACTAGTACAAAAACAGTGTGTGTTTGAAAGCCTGTAGTTTGTGTTGATCAATTGCATATTCATCTGTGGTCTTTGATTCATATCGATCATATCGATTTGATTCATATCGATTTGAGGATGCAGATGATTGTCTTGTTCTATACCTGCATATTTCTCTCTGGGCTGGCGATTGGGTGCCTGATAGGCGGGGGCAGGGGATCTAACTGTTTGTCTGTCCAGCGCTGAGTGATTCCCCTTGGTTTGTGTACATATCGATCTAGACTCAAGCAAGTCGGGTTCAAGCCCAAGACTGCCGAGACGGCGCAAGGAACCAGCTGCCAAGGTAGGTGCTCATTATTTTACTACATTTCAAGGGTCTTTCTTGATCTTTCCTCCCCCACCCGGGTCAGCCCTGGGGGCTTGGGTGGGGTAACTACTTTTTAGTTCCCAGGGTCACCCTGGTCTGCCCCACAGGGTGGGTTTTTCCCTCTATTCTGGGGCATGTGTTTCTGTCTACCCTTTAGCCATTCACCTGTATTTGTCTTTTTAAAACTCTCCCAACTGTCTGCACTGCCTGTAGCTCTTGATATGGATGTGTGTTGCTAAATGGTCTTAGCTTTATTTATGCCCCATGGCGTAGGTTTATTTAACATATTGGACCGGCTGGTGACGTACATTCAATATTCTGTTGTTTGTTTGTTTTTTGTCACAAGCAGTGCAGGCACATCCTGAAAAAGCCTTGTTGCTGTCTGGACGTTAAGCAATGTACAATCAATCATTGATCTTTCCTGTTTTATTCACTCTGAATTCTAACTCTGAGCAAACTTTGAAAATCACATTACTATTAAATCTTTGGCTGTCAGTAGCATGTTTGGTCAAGGTGATTTTTGCAGGAATCACCTCGACCGAACACGCTACCAACAGCCAAAGTGGTATATCCCAAATTTTGGACATGTCACTAATGACCATTTACTAGTTGCAGAAGATGTATCAACCATGATAATTCATGGGTAGTGCCAGATTAGCTTGGCGCCCTCAGGCGCCAAGCTAATCTGGCACTACCCTTGAATTATCATGGTCCTACATCTCTTGTTGTAAGGCATTGGGGCTAAATGGTCACCAATCCTGTTAAACATGATTGCAATGAATAGTGTACAGACATGTTCTTTTGGCAGATGGCTGATGAGAGTGAGCCCCCCATCCCAACGGACCTACAGTTTCTGCACGGCACTCTGGACGATGTGGCCATGAACTCGGCCAAACAGCTGGGACGTCAGCTCTTCTCGCACCTGGACATCGCACAGCGCAAAGAACGCCTTGACCTCATGGTCAGTGTCTGCAGTCTGTGTCTTAGGGCCTTGAATAGGAGTTGTCTCTTAACCCTTTCAGCCCTGAGTAAATTAGTCTATATACCCTTCAGCCCTGACTTTATTTGAGAAATTTCTGTTGAAAATGGGTGTGCACTGTAAAATATTTGTAAATAATACTTTACAACAGATATCCCCATAAAGGTATACATCTACTGATTTGCCATTGGATGGACTACCGTTTTATGGATTTGACCACACTGTGTCACATGTGTCGTAATGCCTGGTGACAAAAATAGTGACAGGTGACAATAAACTTGAAAAAAATGTCTTTCGTGCATGACAGGTTGCTGGTACTTAACATGCATCACTAAATAGGGCATCTGTTACTGTGACACATTAGTTTCCATGCATTTCCAGCATGCCAATACATCGTAAGGCCCCTACCTTGTCACCAGATGTCAATGTTTACACCTGCCACTGATAAAGTATAGCCATGGTCTAGACAACATTTTAATAAGCGGCATCAAATGATGATCAGTGTGTCTGTGTTGTGTCTCGTACACGATCGGATGGAAGTACCAGTGTTGTAAAGACTATACAAGCACTACACATGTGACCAATGTGTGTCGTTGTTGTCCACAGAGCCACCTACAGGTGCACCAAGGTGTGGCATCAAAAAAACCGAATATCAATTAGAACCTCCGAATTGAGCATCAGAATCATGCTGTAAGTCATTGCCGTTGTCAGTGCCACAAACGTCGATCGCTCCAGCTGACATTGCCAACACGTGGTTATGCTGCCACGCGGTATGTAGGCACACATGTCCCAATACATCAAAGCTATCTGCTTTTGAAACCATGTCTCCAAACACAAAATTGTATCACTCTGAATATCTACACATCAACTCGCCATTCCGACCGTAATTCCCACCCTAGCGCCGCGAAACTGACCGCATGCCACAGACGAACGTATGCGCGCACTGTCAGGACCCTGTAGTTTAACCTTTAGCACTCTGCTTTCCACTGGCAGTTCTTTTCCCTGCAACTGCATTCTTTTTGAGTGGGCTAAACCCAACGCTACCCTACTTACTTCAAAAGCCTACAACTTTTTCATTTTTCTATGTATGGTTGTGGAATTTGGCATGTACGTAAATAAATGAATCAACATTATGTCACAATTCTTTAAAACTGTGTTATCTGTGTTATTATCCTAAAAAAAAAAAAAAAAATAATAATCAATGCTTACTACGCACCGTTTCCGCGTTCACTAGCACTCGATTCAGAATCGCTCCTCTGCCCATCACCACCATCTCCCACCCCCCCCACCCCCACCCCCCCCCCCCCCCCCCCCCCCCGATCTCAAATCTTCTGGCAAAAAGCCAAGAAAGTCTTCATCATCGGAATCTGACTCCATAAAAGTATTCCTTGATGAATGCTTCTAACTCCTCATCGGTCATCTTTTGTCAAAATGAAGCCGTCAGAACAAACTCTCGCTTAGAAAATTTGAATCGCTCAAACACACTCGAAGTTAGTAAGATGGCCGATATAAAACGGAAGCAAGCCTCATTTACAATCACCCACAATCCTTTGCAAAGGCTTCATAGCAACCTAGTGTGTTTACCATAACCGATTTCGAACAGACCACGCGGTGGCGACATATGTCGCCATCCGATAATGAAGCAAGATGGCGGCTGGCGACAAATGTCACCACCAGCGTGCTAAAGGTTAAACAGGGTGTGTCAGTGTGAAGGGTGAGGTCACCACATGCGCAGCGAGGCTCGTGCGTTACAAGGTGCGCCACCAGGCACGCGATACGAAATACCTGACACTGATCTAGCGGTTTGCCGGGCTGAACAGTATACGAGACCGCCAACCGCTACAGCGGTTTGCCAGTACAAAAGGGTTAATCAAATACAGTTGTAATGATGGAGGACTAAATTGGGTAGAAAGTATTAGGCAACATTGAGAACCTGTTGTATTGGTGACTTTGATCAATCAAGGGTCTGTACGTTCACACTCACACACAGCCTGTCACATTACTTAGGCATCGAGCTACTAAAGTCTGCTTGTTGGCTTTTCTGTACTGGTAATCTGCAGCGTGGTTTAACCCTGTAACTGCACAGGCAAGGCAAACACTACCTATCTACAAGAGACAAATTTTCATGAGCCCCTGCGGCTGCAACTGATTTATGTCTCTTGTAAGTCTTAAGTTATTTGAGCCTAATCTTGTCCACTTTACATCTGTATTTGTTTCTTCAAAAACATTACCGATGGCATTACTATTAGGAAGGTACACTTAGCTTACCAATGTCAGCCTAATAACCCGTTGTGTGTTCCTACACAACCAGGGAAGTAACTCTAGCAAGTAGTTACCATGAACCCTGAGTATTCTCCCTTCCTCCTCCTCACCCCACTCGGGTCTGCCCTGGGGGACTTGGGTGGGGTTAGGTATTTTTTAGTTCCCAGGGTCACCCTGGTCAGCCCCACAGGGTGGGTTTTTCTCTCTATTCTGGGGCATGTGTTTCTGTCTACCCTTTGTCCATTCACCTGTCTTTGCCTTTTTAAAACTCTCCCTACTGTCTGCACTGCCTGTAGCTCTTGATATTGGATGTGTGTTGCTAAATGGTCTTAGCTTTATTTAGGCCCCATGTGTTAGGTTTATTTAATGTATTTGACCGGCTGGCGACATACATTCAATGTTCTGTTTAGTTGGGGGTTTTTTTTTCACAAGCAGTGCAGGCACGTCCTGAGAAAGCCTTGTTGCTGTCGGGACGTTAAGCAATGTACCATCATCAATCATCCCTTCCTCCTCACGTGAGCAGTGTAGTCATGCCAGTCTTAGGAAAGGTTACCGGTTCAGTCTTCTCACGAGTCGCTCAACTGGGTTACCTTTCGACTAGAAGTTTTTCAGCCTTCGCTGGATATGTCAAGGTAAGGCCTTGGATAATGCCACCAAGCCGTCGGGGATTAAAGACTGGCTCTGGCATTTTCCGTGGAAATGTATCATTGAATTTTCAACTTGGGGGCTCAGACAGCGGTGAGTGGTTGTAAGCTCAGTTCATGTGGCCTCAGGCGCCACGCACAGTAGTGTTTCACGTATATGCCCTATGTTGCGGGGATTTTCAGTGGCCAACCACCCACACCCACGCTTTGTGCCTTTCCTGTTCAGGTTGTGCCTCCGGACGGACATGTGAGACGTGCACTCCCTGGAAGGAGGAGCTCTGGTCCCAACTGTGGGGATTTTACCAGCGCAAGCGGCCGATGAGGTCTAAGGAACCACCTCCCACCCACCCCCACACCCCGTCACCCCCCCCACACACACACACACCCCCACCCCCCCACCCCCCAGACCCCCTTCCCCCACCCTTTCAGCCCCTGGCTCCTCCCACTGCACCAGAGGTCCACAGGCGCGCCGCCTCGGACATAGTTGAGATGTCTGCACGTGCGGCCCAATTGACACTATTGGCTTCATGGACCTTGCCCACCCGCTCCATGGATCAGGGTCGGCAGCGGCTGAAGTCGCCCCACTACGCAATCAAAACATCCTCAGGCCCACTGAGCATGACAGGTCGCCCCACTATGAAGTCACCCTACTATGCGGTGAAACCATACTGTGACTCCCATAGGTCCTCCGAGACCTTGCCCACCCGCTCCAAGGAGCGTGGTCGGCAGCGGCTGAAGTCGCCCCACTACACGGTGAAAAGATCCTCTGTCCCCGACGTGTCTACCCGGACCTCGCCCGCCCACTCCACGGGGGCCGGGTCGTCAGCGGTGGAAGCCCCACCACTCAGCGGGCAGCAGACACAGCTCGGCGGGGACCCCTCCCAGAGCACGGGAGTCAAGAGGCCAGACGGTAAGACGGGGGCACAGTCGCACTCACGGGCCACACACGTCCTCCGTCTCTCGTCACTTGATGAGCGCCTCGTCTGGGCCTCGGACTGACCCTCGACGCTCCGGGCGTTCCATGCCACCGCCCCGGCTCCAGGATCCAATCTCAATGATAAGGGAGTGGGCTTGACCTCTCGCCTCCCCTAAGCGGGTTTCGTGTGCCAGGCCACGGCAACCAAACTTTAGACCATGCAGCCACTTGCCCATTAGTCACCGGGCTACACACCTGAGGGATCCGGATACGTCAGCCCTGTTGTGCAACATGCATTCCTTAGCGGTTGTGTCAAATTGGGCAGTTTATCACACCTCAGTTAACACCATGGCAGCAGCGGCCAACTGCGACTTGATGCAGCGGGACGTCGTTCTCAGGGCTTGCCCACGTCTACTCACGATGGTGAAGTCACAGCTCCCCTAGAGGCACTCTGCTGTTTGGCCCTACCTGGCAGACGGTCAAGGAATCGACCAAGAACCTCTGGTCCAGTGCCGCTGCACTGACCTCCACTCACTTTCAGGCTGCCCACAAAACGGTGGGTCGCGCCCTGCGGAGCTCCAGACCCTTTCCCCGCCCTTCCTCCAGAGGCGCCCACGACTCCGCTCACCCCCCCTCCCGCCCCCCTCCTTCCCGGCTGCTCCCGCGCCTTCCCAGTCCCGGCCTCCTCCTGGCCCTAGAGTGCCTGGAGACCCGGGTGTGGTAGGGCTCGCAGACTCGCCTACTGGTTTCCCCCATCGACTACTGCAGGCAGCGGGAGGCTGGCGCTTCACAGTGAAGCGTGGCGTTTGCTGCTGGCTGCTGCCGGACGACCCTTGGATCCTGACTACTATCTCAGAGGGTCTTCAGATCTCCTTTTGGTCTCGGCCTCCCCACTGGACGCACCAGGTCAAGGCAGATGGTCACTCATCATGACTCGTTGGCCTTCTACAGCCGCCTCTTAGTCATTCCAAAGTCGGATGGCAGGTGGCGGCCCGTCATAGATCTCTCGGTGCTGAACAAGTACATTGTCGCACCGACCTTCTGGATGGAAACTACCAGAGCCTTGAGAGCGTCGGTCCAACCCATGGACTTCGCAGTCAGTATCAACTTGTCCGATGCTTACCTGCACGTGCTTGCGCACCCTTCGGCTCGCCGTTAACTCCGCTTTGCCTTCCGCGTGGTGATATACCAATTCTGAGCCCTCCCTTGCGGCCTCAACCTCAGCCCCTGGGTCTTCACCAGGATCATGGACGCAGTAGTTGCCAGGGCCATGCAGTCATCTTCGAGCCTGACCTCCAATATCTAGATGACCTTCTCCTCGGGAACCAGGACGCGGCCTCTCTCGCGGGTGACAGGGATGCGCTGCTCTCCCTCCTACAGCAACTCAGCTTCCTGGTCAACTTGAGAAAGTCGGACCTCATGCCGTCCCGCATGTTTACACACCTTGGCATGGAATTCTAGACCGACCTCAACATGGTGAGACTACCCGAGGCGCGTATCCAGAAGTTGGCGGGGCTGGCCCTTCAATTTTCCTGCGCCGAAGTGGTTCCTGCCAGGGTTTGGCTGGGGCTCATGAGCGCAGTGGCGGACCTTTTACCTCGTGGCACTCTCTACTCGCGTCCGCTCTAGCTGCATCTCCTGCTTCATTGGCACCCATTCTTGGACGACCTCACAGCCTTGGTCCCAGTGCCCCAGCTTGTCAGGCCGCACCTTCAGAGATGGACAGACCCATCTTGGCTAGCAACGGGAGTACCCCTCTCCTCCCCCCTACCCCACCTGTCACTCTGCGTGGACGCAAGCCTCTCCGGGTGGGGAGCACACCTGCTCCCGGACTTCAGCGCAGTCGCGGGCCGTTGGCCTCCGGACCTGGCAGGCAAGCACTTCAACTGGCTGGAGTTGAAGGCAGTTTGGCTCGCCCTCATCGCCTGGGAGACGCGCCTCAGGCATCAGGAGGTCCAGATTCTCTCTGACAACACAACAGCCGTGGCCTACATCCAGAAGCAGGGACTCATGCGACATTTTAGCCTGACATATTTTTAAGGTATATTTACATCATGTCTTAAGACCTTTCTTTTAGTCTGGCTGACCAGATTTTTACCCATCCCGCCATGAGATGGCCTTAGTCGCCTGCTCAGCGTTAACACATCCTGAGAAAGTCTTGTTGCTGTCGGGACGTTAAGCAATGTACAACCAAGCATGCTCGGCGTTAAACCCAAATAACTAACTAACCAACCAGAAGCAGGGTAGGACGTGCTCCCCCTCCCTCTGCATCCTACTGTATCAAGTGGTGCAGAGATCGTGGCATCTCGCTTTGGGCATGGCACATCCCAGGCCACTTGAATGTGCTGGCGGACTCCCTCTCGCTGCAGGGCCAATTACTCCACACCAAGTGGACCGTATGCCCCGACATCTTCCGGATGATATGCACACACTGGGACATGCCTACGATTGACCTTTTCGCGACGAGCTGGAACAGGCAGCTTCACCTCTTTGTATCGCTCATTCTGGGCCCCCTTGCCTGGGCTGTGGATGCCCTCTCCATCTCCTAGGACCTCCTGCTGGCATATGCATACCCTCCCTCCGTGCTGGTGCCCAAGGTCCTACTGAAGCTCAGGGGCTGCAATGCAATATTGTTCCTGGTGGCCCCGTTTAGTTGGAACAAGAGCTGGACCACCGACCTCCTGAGCCTCACCACTGACCCTCCCTTGAGGCTTCCTATGCTGCGCATGATGCTGAAGCAACCCTGGCAGGATCTCTTTCACCCTTGCCTGGAGAGACTTCTCTTACATGCCTGGAAGTTGTGTGGGTGACCCTCGCCCCAAGTGGCTTCTCAGGTGTGGCAGTGGAGGCTATCGCAGTAGCACCCAGACCTTCGACGTGGAAAGTCCAGGAGGGTAAGTGGAGGGTCATGCAGTCCTAGTGCGACGCGGAGCACCTCTCCCCCACGGATCTGGCTACTAGTGAATGGACGTACTGGTTTCGGCCTTGGATTTACCATGTGCTTGCCTTCTTGTTTGGACTCCTTACCTGTGACTGTGCTTGTGGGGACTTACCTTTATTCCTGGCTCCTTCCTTCGCCTCGGCCTTTGGATTTTCCAGGTGCCTTCCTTTTTGTGGGACTCCTTACTTGTGACTTGTGCTTGTGGGGACTTACCTTTCTTCTGGGCCCCTGGCTTCGCCTGGACCTTGCGCCTGGTGGGATTTACCTTTCTACGGGGCCCTCTTCGTCCTCTCCCCAGTTGAATGGGCGGTCGGCGAATTGCTTTACTGCTCTGCCTACTGGTGGCATGAGGTAAGGTCTAGGGTAGTGCCATGGGCCGGCGGGTCGCTGACCGGCTATGGTTCTGCCCAGGATGACTTCTGGCTCTGTTACGCAGCCAGGTTTTCACACGTACGTATGTGGTTATTGTCGCGAGCCCGTACTATGGGCACGGCCTGTTGTCTTTCATGGGGTTCCGTTTTCTGTTGCAGTGCGCAATTACGTTCATGCCCCGGCTGCTTGGGGTTTCAGTGGCCGAGCGACACACATGCCCTATGCTTGCCTTGTTCCGGCTGCTCCTCCTCCCGGCCGTGCCATGTGTGTGCTTCGTGGAAGGAGCAGCGGTAGTCTCTCCTCTGGGATTTTTACTGGCATGGTCTCCCGTCGAGCTCCTGGGACCGCAGTAGGCAGCCGGCAGGTGACCTCCCCGCTGCCACTACAACGTCCGCCCCCGTGCCTTCCAGCCCTGGACCCCATAGGCGGGCGTCCTTGGATATTGTGGGCCTGGCCTCACGCCAGAACTCAACTGCTTCTGACCTTGGTGCGCACCCCTCAGCCGTTACCTCCCGCTCTGAAGTGGACTGGGACACGTGGCGACCGGGACCGCCCTCCCAGCTGGAATGAGCCACCTGGCGAACAAGGCGTCTCCCAGTGCACGACAGAGGCCATCCCAGGCGCGGCGCAGGGTCCCACATGCAGCCTCTACTGAGTCTCACCCACCCGTCCGACGCTAGTTGCCCCAGCGGCAGGGGCCTCGTCCGGCGCGCCCCACAGGCACCGGAGGGTGGATGAACGCAAACAGCACCCGCGAAGGCGCCTTACCCCGTCCCCCGACGTTGGTCCGGATTGGCGGGCGACCCCGCTCACCAGGGACCGATGCCCCATCTCCGTGCGATCTCGCCGTCGTAGCCGCCTCGACTCCGCGGCAGAGTCCTCGGGTGCACTCCCGGAGGCCTCGCCACTGTTCTCGCTCCCGGCAACTGAAGTCTCAGGTGAGCGCTAGTTTTACGCCTATGGCCCGCGCGCTTGTTCAACAGGCACCCCATGCGCGGGGCTCCACGTCTCGGCTCCCATCTCCGGGCCCTCCCTCCGGCCGTGCACTCTGCACTGACCCTCCCTCATCGTCCGGTTGGTCAGACTGGGGGGGATGCGGAGGATGTGCTCAGCCTGCTTCCGGAGGACTCGGCCTCGGTGCTCCTTTCGCGGGAACTTCAGTCCCCTGTCTCAGGTCGCACCCCTCGCCCGCTCTCTCCGAGGGGGCGCAGTCCCTTGCCCCAGTCAGCAGTCCCCACTCCTCCGCCCTTAGCTCATCTCCTCCCGCTGGCCCCTACGCCTTGGGCATGGAGACTTGGAGAGCCCTGGATGAGGCTGCACGCGTGATTTCGGCCTCTCTGCCTCTGGACTTGTACCCCCCCTCGCCACCCCTCAAGCGGAGGGCTTCAGCCTCCATAGACGCGTTGCTATAGTCCAAGTGATTTAAGTCCCTCCCACAGCCTGCTGGATTTCGGAACTTCACGAACGCCTTTAACGCTCATCTCCAACAGGGCAAGTTATCCGATGGGAGATTCTTTTCCGACTGCCACTGATCCGCGGACGTGGATATCAAGTTCTGGCAACACTGGTACGCAGGATACTTGCAGTCCTTCCTGTGCCTTCTACCGCCAGTGGACCCTGCGGCGGAGGTGCAGGTCGGGAGGATGGCTGTTGTTGGCAGGAGTATTCCCCAGGGCCTGGAAAAGACCACGACCCTCGTCCGAAATTCCCTGGCCTGTTTGGGGTTTTTGGAACTAGTGACTTAAACTGTGGTGTGGTGGGTGGAGGACTTCTGGGAGTCAGCGGAAGCCCCAGATCCTTTGCATGACCTACACTCCCTGGCGGTGACAGCCAGTCGCACAGTTTACCATACCTCGACTAACGCGCTGGCTGCCGCGGCCAACTGTGACTTGATGTGGCGGGATGGCGTCTTGCGGAGGTGTGCGGGGTTGCTTGCCTCGGTGAAGGGTTGCCCGCCTCTTCGGCCCAACCTGTCAGTTGGTTAAGGACTCAACCAAGGACCTTTGGCCTAGCGTCCCTCCCGTGGACTCCGCCTGCTTTCCTGCCCCCCCCCCCCCCCCCACAAGGCTGTGGGTCGACCCCTGCGGAGCCTCAGACCCGCCCCTCGACCTTCCTTCCATGGCTCCCGCTAGGTGGAGCAGTTTTCCCCAGCTGTGCGTGCGCCTTCCCGAGCCCCGTCCTCTCCTGGACTCGTGGCACTAGGTGGCGTGGGTGGGGATGGGCCCAGTGATTTCCGCCCAATCTGACCCCCTTGAGCCCCCGGTCGGCGATCGGCTTGCCCTGCATGGCTATGAGTGGCGGTCGCTGTTTCCAGATGACTTGGTGCTCTCCACCGTCTTGGACTGGTTACAGATTTCCTTTTCCCACCCCCACTCCCCCCCCCCCCCCCCCCCCCCCCCCCATGTCCTCGGTTTGGACGCGCACGCCGGCCGACCCTTGCAAGTCAAGGTGGAGGTTCCTCGAATGGAGATCACTTCCCTGCTCCAGAAGGCCATCATGGAGGTGGTCTCTCACCACGACTCGCCAGCCTTCTACTACAGCTGCCTCTTCTTGGTCCCCAAGCTGGGCGGCCGTTGGCGCCCTGTCATCGACTTGTCAGCCCTAAACAAGCTCATTTCCACCCCCTCATTTTGCATTGAGACCGCGCGAGCGGTGAGGTTGGCGGTTCTCCCCAAGGACTTTGCCATCAGTCTCGATCTCGCTGATGCTTATCTGCACGTTCCCATTCACCCGTCATCTTGGCACTTCTGCGTTTCGATTTTTGTAGGATGGTATACCAGTTTCGAGCCCTCCCTTTCGGCCTCAACCTCAGCCCATGGGCCTTCACGCGGATCATAGATGTGGTTGTGGCCCGGCCCCGGCAGTCTTCGTCCAGCCCGACTTCCAATTATCTGGACGACCTGCTGCTCCGGAACCAGGACGTGCCTTCCCAGGAGGCAGATCGAGACGCCCTTATGACACTCCTACAGCAGCTGGGGTTTGTGGTCAATCTCGGGAAATCGGACCTCTCCCCTTCCTGTACCTTCGTACACCTGGGAATGGAATTCCTACCTGACCGCAACCGGGTGAGGCTCACAGACGCTGGCGTGCAGAAACTGGCGGCGGTGGCTCACAGACGCTGGCGTGCAGAAACTGGCGGCGGTGGCTCACCAAGTGTCCCTCGCGGAGGCGTGCCTGTCCCGGACCTGGCTGCATTTGCTGGGCCCCCCCCCCCTCCCCCGCCCCCCTCCCCGCTCCCCCCTCCCCCGTGGCTGTCACTTTGCAGGGACGCGAGTCGGTCCGGCTTGGGGGGGGGAGGGGGGGCGCACCTCCTCCCGGATTTCGATGAGGTCTCGGGTCGGTGGCTGCTGGCCTTCCGGGACAGACACAGCAACTGGCTAGAGATGAGGGCTGTCTGGCTGGTGCTGAGTCATTGGGGCCCAGGGGCATGTAAACATCTTTCGGACCTCATGGCTCACTTCGAGTTACAGCCCCCGGTACAGCACTCGCTGGTTCCACACTGGGACCTGGCATGGGTCCTAACGTGGCTTAATTCGGGCCGGTTCGAGCCTTTGCCCTTAGCTACGATGGTCGACATCACCAGGAAGAACTGCTTCCTCCTCGCCCTCGCTTCGCGGTCAGGGTCAGCGAGCTACATGCACTCTTGGTGGACCCAGCCTGCCTACAGTTCAGAGCTGATGGTTCAGTCCAGCTCCTGACGAACCTGTCCTTTCTAGCCAAGAATATGCTTCCCTCGGCCGGAGCGCAGATCATTAACCTCCGGCTGCTCAAGGGGTTGGATTGGTCTCGGGAGTCCCACCAGCAGGATCCATACGGGCCTTGCGCATTTACCTGCGCAGATCGCGGTCCTTCTGACGGGGACGGAAACACCTCTTCCTGTCCCTGAGACGTCTCAGGAACAATATTTTGGCGCTGACAATATCTTCTTGGCTGAGCTTGGTCATCTGAGCCGCATACAAGGACCTCTCCCCGGAGGGGGGTAAGAGGCTATGAATTCGCGCGCACGAGGTCAGAGCGGTCTCCACAAGCCTCGCCTTCGACCGCAACTGTGCAGTGAGAGACATCGTGACAGCCGTTGGGTGGCAGGAGAGTTCCACCTTTGCCCGCTTTTACCTCAGGGACATCTTGGGCCAGCGAGAGAACCTGACCCTTGTGGGTGATGTCTCGGTGGCGCAGCACTCCCTCCCGGCGCCTCTGGTGCCCTAGGTAACACTTAGTTGAAATCGTCGGGAGTTTGCGCAAGGGCAATGACAATGACAATGATCCTTTATTTGACAACGGTAAAAGTTTTGGTAGTAACAACCATTTTTCGAACTTGCCGTTGCTAATCTACTGATTATAGAGTTACTATTGTACTAATTGTTTTCTACTACTAGGAAGGAAAAAAAATTACATGACACAGCACAAGCCAAAAATAAATTAAAAAATAAAAAATAAAATACAAAAAATAATGTAGGGGGAAGTGAATTATCAACTTTACTGGTCGGGCATAATGACATGTTGTGAGGTTTAATTAAAATAATATAATAAGAATACACGCCGTACTAATCATGTTACAAGGCCGGGGTGTGGTGGGCGGCACCCTTCTCCTTGTCGTTATTCTTCCTATTATTAATGCCATCGGTAAGGATTTTGAGGAAACAAATGAATTTTTCTCTAAAATGTATTTTTTCGAAAATAACTTACCGATGGCATTACTCAAAGGGCCCTCCCACCTGCCCCGCTTGCCACCAGCTACGTGAGACTGGCGTGTCAGCCCATGTGGCCTCATGGAGAGGGAGGGGAGGCCACCTAGGGATTTTTTTGGATAACGGCTCCCTGGAGTCGCCTCTCCCGGTTGTGTTGCTATACACAACGGATTACTTACTTACTTACGCCTGTCACCCCTACCCGGGTATAGGCCGTCGACGAGAGACCTCCAGCGACTCCTGTCCTGTGCTTCTCCTTCGATTTTACTCCAGGTGGTTCCCATTCTCTTGATGTCTGCTTGGAGGTCTCGATGCCAGGAGTTTCTCGGCCTACCTCTTTTCCTCTTTCCCTGGGGGTTCCATGACAATGCCTGCCTAGTGATACTGGAAGCTGGCTTTCTCAGACTGTGACCAATCCATCCCCATCTTCTTCGCTCAATTTCATTCTCTGCTGTTATCTGCTCTGTTCTCTCCCAGAGTCTGACGTTGCTGATCTTCTCTGGCCAGTGGATTTTCAAAATTCTTCTAAGGCATCTGTTTATGAAGATCTGTACTCTGTTGACAGTGGTTTTTGTCAATCTCCAAGTCTCTGCTCCACATAGGAGAACTGCTTTTACGTTGGAGTTGAAAATCCGGACTTTGGTGTGTTGTGACAGCTCTCTGGAACTCCACACTTTTTTCAACTGGAGAAAGGCTGCTCTGGCTTTACCGATTCGTGCACTGACATCTGCATCAGTGCCGCCTTTTTTGTCTATGATGCTCCTGAGATAGGTGAAGGACTCCACCTCCTCCAACGGGGTGTCAGCAAGCAAGACTGGTTCTTCCCTGGTTGCGTTCAGCCTAATTGTCTTTGTTTTTTGTTTGTGGATGGTGAGACCCACTTGGGACGAGATCTCAGCAAGCCTCGTGGTCTTGTCCTGCATTTGTTGATGAGTGTGGGACAGTAATGCCAAGTCATCTGCAAAATCGAGGTCGTCAAGCTGTGTCCACAGTGTCCACTGTATTCCGCTTCTTCTCTGCTCTGTGGTCCTCTTCATGACCCAGTCTATGGCCAGTAGGAAGAGGAACGGAGACAGCAGACACCCCTGCCTGACACCGGTTCTGACCTGGAGCTCCCTGGTGAACTGCCCTTCGTGGATCACGCGACATGTCATGCCATCGTAGCTGCTCTTGATCAGGCGGACGAGCTTTGTGGGTACACCATAGTGTCGTAGGAGTTTCCACAGAGTCTCTCGGTCCACGCTCTCAAATGCTTTCTCGTAATCCACAAAGTTGACGTACAGTGGGGAGCTCCACTCCAGAGACTGTTCCACGATGATGCGGAGAGTGGCGATCTGGTCTGTACATGATCGGTTTTTCCTGAATCCTGCTTGCTGGTTTCTCAGCTGGGGGTCAACGGAGCTCTTCATTCTCTCCAGGATGATCCTGTTGAAGACCTTTCCTGGTACTGACAGCAAGGTGATTCCTCTGTAATTGGAACACTTGCTGAGGTCACCTTTCTTGGGAAGCTTGATTAGGTACCCCTCCTTCCAGTCAGCCGGCATCACCACCTCTTCCCAGATCTTTCCGAACAGTGGGTAAAGCATCTCTACTGTTGTCTCTAGGTCTGCTTTCAGAGACTGCGCTGGGATGCCATCTGGCCCTGCTACTTTGCCGTTCTTCAAAAATGCCACTGCTCTTCTGATCTCTTCCTGGCTGGGTCTGTCACAGCTGATGGGTAGGTCGGTCTCTGCTGGATGGATGTCTGGGGGGGTCGGGTGGGCTGGGTCTGTTCATTAACTCTTCAAATTACTGGGCCCATCTGTCGAGTTGGTCTGCTCTGTCTGCAATAGGCTTGCCTTCTTTGTCTTTTACTGGTCTTACTTGCCCGACAATCTTCTGGTAATGTCGTAGAGCTGTTTCATGTTGCCGTTGCCTGCTGCCTTTTCTGCCTCTGCCGCCAGGCTGTCTGTGTAGGCCCTCTTGTCTGCCCTGATACTCCTCTTCACCTCGCGGTTGGCTTCCGAGTATTCCTCCTGTGCCCTTGCTTTGGCTGCTCTCGTGCGACTGTTGTTGACAACTGCTTTCTTCTGCTTCCTCACTTCTATCTTCTTCAAGGTCTGTGCCGACAGCCAGTCCTTGTGATGGTGTTTCCTGAACTCTACAGTGTCTTTGCAGGTTGAGTTCAGCGCCTCTCTAACTGCCTTCCACTGCTGCTCTGTGGTGACCGCCTCCTCTTCATTTACTAGCTCCTGTAGCGCTTGAAACCGGTTGGACAGCACCAGTTTGAACTCTTCTCTCACTCCAGTCTCTCTCAGGAGGCCTACATTATAGCGCTGTCTTCTTGTTGTCTCTGTGCGGCTTTTCTTTAACTTGAGCTTTATTCTTAAGGTGAGCAGATGGTGGTCTAAGGGATCTTCTAAATTTCTTGCTAATGCAGATATGGTCTATTTGGTTCTCTGTAGTATGGTCAGGTGAGACCCACGTTGCTTTGTGTATTCTTCTGTGTGGGAAGATGCTGCCTCCAATGACAAGTCTGTTTAGAGCACAAAAGTTTACGAACCTCTCCCCGTTCTCACTCATCTCCCCTAGTCCCTGTCTCCCCATCACCTCTTCGTATCCGGTGTTGTCCTCCCCTATTTTGGCATTAAAGTCGCTCATGACGATGGCGATGTCTCGCTCCGCACATTTGTCCACGGCACCCTGGAGTCGGTCATAGAACTCTTGTTTCTCTTCCTTGTCACTGTCATTAGTGGGCGCATAACACTGGATGACGTTCAGCTTGATCTTTTTCTTGGTTCTAAAGGCTGCTGTGATAATTCTTGGCCCAAGAGGTTCCCAGCCCATCAGCGCTTTCTGTGCCACTGGTGACAGCATGAATGCTACGCCTTCTGTATGGGAGGCATTCTCCTCTTCATGACCTGAATACAGAATCATCTCCCCACTTAACAGCCTTTTCTGGCCAGACTGCGTCCATCTGGCTTCACTGATACCTAGCAGGGAAAGGTTGTACTTTTGCATTTCCGCTGCTATCTGGGCGGCCTTGCCGCTCTGGTACATGGTCTTGACGTTCCATGTGCCCATGGCCTACCCGGCACCGGCCTCCACGTGGCGTGGGTGGGTAGTCCACTCGGTCCCTGATGGGTGCCATCTTTGTCCAGGATTAGGACTTGATGTCAGCAGATATGTTGTTCAGTCTTTTCCACTGGTCCGGTTTTTAAGGAGCTGTGCTTACCCAGGTCTTACCATGTTGGATTGGTCCTTAAAAATACGCATGAGCTTTTGGTCCTTTGGATCCCAAGTGTTTGCCGTGCTTGGAGACCCGTGTCGGGGGAGAAGAGGATCCTGGTGGCTGAAACACTCCACTTTGGCCTTGACTTCTGCCTAAACGGGAGGCTAGTCGTACCGGCCTAGTCAATCGGCTCTTGTCACGTCGAGCCCTATCCCCCTGTTGACATGCGGGTTGTTATACGGAGCACCATGCTATAGCCTCTGATGCTGATTAGGTGCTTTATGCCAGTATTCCCCTGTATTCAACAGTGTGATAGAAGGCGGTGGCTCAAACGGTTCAAACGGGCTTACCCCCTTGAGTATATCTTTCGGGCAGTCTCCATTGTGCGTCGGCTGGAGACCCGCCGACAATTGCACTTTCCCTTGTTGGGCTCGGTGGCGGGCGGGGACCCCCGGGGGATGAATATCTATCATACTATAATATGGAAAATATCAAAAAACCAAAACTAGCACCAAAGCGGCACATAGCCGCCGACATTGTCATTGAGAACGATAGTGACTCTGACTGTGAGGAAGCGACACCTCAGGCGTCGGCCGCCTGGCCTCGCTTTCTCATTATCCACAGCAAAGTTACAGAGAAGCCTGTTTCAAAGCTGCACCCTTTCCTGGTAGGGGAGACCCTCAGGAGCCGTGTTGGCAGGCCTGAGGCCCAGCGCCTCAGGTCTGGTGACTTGTTGGTAGAGTGCCGTACCCGGGCACACTCCAATGGGCTACTGAGGCTCTCCTCCATCGGAGACACTCCAGTGGAGGTCACTCCCCACAAAACAATGAATTCCTCTAGAAGAGTGATTAAAGATCAAGCATTGGCCGAACTGTCTGAAGATGAACTTGTACGGAACCTTAAGTCACAGGGGGTGACCTACGTCAGGCGCTTCATTTCCAAATGAGGTGGTAGGGAGATCCGTCTCCCTACTATCATCCTGACGTTTGGCACCCCCACAGCTCCTACTACCATCTGGGGAGGTTACTACTCCCTAAAAGTGAAAAAGTACGTCCCTCTCCCCCTCCGGTGCTTTAAGTGCCAAAAGTATGGCCATGGGCAGAAGACATGCCGCCAGGCAGAGGCTCTATGCGCCCGTTGCACTAAGCCCAGACACTCTGCTGAGTCCTGCACAGCCATCTCCCTGTGTGTGAATTGCCAGGGGGCGCATATGGCTTCGGACAAGAAGTGCCCTCGTTGGATCTCCGAGTGCAGGATTCAGCAGGTGCGTGTGGAGAATGGGCTGTCCTTTGCGGACGCAAAAAAACTGGTTGACGGTCCTGGTGCAGCTGAGGCGGCGCCAAACTCAAATAACAACTTTGTGTATACTTTCAGTGCTGCGGTGGCAGGCAAGCGCCCCACCAAAGACTTCTCTTGTCAAACCCCAACTTCTTGGTTGGGGGCGGAGCCTCGGATCCTCTCGCCCCTGGAGAGTAACCCTCCTCTGGTGGTGACGAGGAGCCAGGGAACGCAGAGGGCGGACGCTACTGGTCCGGTGGCACCACCTTCTGCTGCCCCTAATCCTCAGCCCCCACCCAAACCTGCTAGTTTGTCAACGCCAAAGGTTTCTGGCTCTGGTCAGCCTTCTAAGGCCGCTAACTCTAGCGGCAGGACCGCTGCCCAGGACCAGAAGTCTAAGAAATCTATGGGACCGCCGTGCGCACGGGCCCAGAAGGGGAACACTGATGTCCCCCTTCAAAACAAATATGCTGCATTGGAGGAGCAGATGGAGGGAGTGGAAGTTGCCGATGCTGCGGCAGCTCCACCCCCTTCATCTCCTAAGAACCAGAGGAGGCCCGGGAGCCGGCCCCCCTCTGTTTCTCTGACTCCTTCCAAGGCAAAGGAAAAAGGGGGGAAAAACTCCGCACCCCCAGATAAGACATAATCATGGACTCTCTGCTTCAGTGGAATTGTCGTGGTTTTCAAGCTAACTTTGAGGAATTACGTCTTTTAGTCAAGTGCTATAACCCCTCAGTAATATCTCTTCAGGAGACTTACCTGAAGACTTCTGACCCTGTGTCCTTTAATGGTTTTAACGTTATACATAAAGGCTCTGATTCGGAGAGGCGCTCGGGTGGAGTGGCTCTTCTCATTAGTAGCCAAATTTTATGTAGCCCCGTTAGCATCGACACCTGTCTTCAGGCTGTCGCAGCTCGGGTTACCTTGAAGAAGACCATAACCATATACAGTATTTACCTGCCACCATCCCTGCAGGTCTGTAGTAATGATTTTTTTAAATTTAGTTGATCAACTGCCCCCTCCCTTTATTCTCATGGGGGATTTTAACGGTCACGCTCACCTTTGGGGTAGTGACCACTATGATGGCAGAGGTCAGATGTTAGAAGATGTTTTTTCTCAACTTAACCTATGTGTCTTTAACGATGGTTCACCTACATACTCTAACCCAGGTTCAGGACCTAGTTCTGTTCTAGACCTCACTGTGTGTGATCCTTCTCTCATGCTGGACTTTGACTGGAAGGTTCACGATGACCTGTGTGGTAGTGACCACTTCCCAGTAGTCCTGTCATCGGTCAGCTGTGGGGAGGATCCGCCGGTGGGGCGCTGGAATCTTAAGAAAGCTAACTGGCCTCTGTTCGCCTCCCTCTGTCAGTCTCGTATTACAGAGGAGGTGGTCATGTCATCTGAAGAACCTATTTCTTCTTTTACTACTATTTTGTTGGACGTAGCGGGTGAAACCATCCCTAAAACGTCCGCATCAGTCCCTCGAAAGCCGAGAGTACCATGGTTCAATAAAGAGTGCCGCAAGGCCCAAATAGCGCGCAAATCTGCTCAGCGACGTGCTTTCCGTAATCCGTCGCAAGTGAATATTTTAACCTTTAAAAGACAGAGGGCGAAAGCCCGTTACATTTTTAAACGTGAACGCCGTGCTTCCTGGAGACGCTTCGTCTCATCTTTAACTTCTCGGACTCCGTCCCAGAAAGTATGGAAGGCTGTTCGGAGAATTAGGGGCAGAGGTGGCTCGGCTTCTGTTGGCCATCTTAGAGATGGTGCCAGCTTGGTTACAGATAAAAAAGTTGTGGCCAATTTGCTTGCCTCCACCATTGCCCATAATTCTTCAACGGAGCATTATTCACCTTTCTTCCAGAGAGAGAAGGAGAAGCGAGAGTCTCGTATTTGTGATTTTAAGTCCGGTAACTCAGAAGACTATAATGTCCCATTTACATTATCAGAATTGCAGCAAGCTTTGCAGAAATGTAATGACTCTGCTGCTGGCCTAGATACCGTCCACTATCAATTCCTAACGCATCTGCCTGAGAGGTCACTCCTTGTACTTCTCAAGGCCTTTAACCATATCTGGAGAACTGGTCATTTTCCGCCGTCTTGGCGCCAGGCTGTGGTTGTACCGATCCCCAAGCCGGGTAAGGATCCTTCCGACCCGGGCAACCACCGGCCTATCGCTTTGACATCATGTTTATGTAAAACTATGGAGCGCCTGGTCAACGCCCGCCTGGTGTGGCATCTTGAGTCACAGGGTCTCCTCACAGACGTCCAGTGCGGTTTCCGGCGCTTCCGTAGTACAACTGACCATTTAGTCCGCTTTGAATCATTTATTCGAGATTCTTTTGTCAACAAGCAGCATGTCTATGCAATTTTCTTCGATCTTGAGAAGGCGTATGACACTACCTGGAAGTATGGCATAATGCCTGACTTGTTGGACATGGGTTTTAAAGGGCACCTGCCCATTTTTATTCACAATTTTTTGACTAACCGGTCGTTCCATGTCCGTGTGGGCTCCACCCTCTCCGACTCCTTTGAACAGGAGATGGGTGTCCCACAGGGCAGCATTCTATCTCCTGTTTTATTTAGTATTAAAATTAATAACATTGTAAAGGCCGTCAAGGATGATTCTGAATGCTCTTTGTTTGTTGACGACTTTGCTTTGTGCGCACGTGGTCGAGGACTTGCGTCCCTTGAGAGGCGCTTGCAGCTGTGCGTTGATCGCATCCTGCGGTGGGTGTCTGTCAATAGATTCAAATTCTCGCCCTCCAAGACTGTCTGCGTGCATTTTACTAACCAGACGAAATTTTTTCCAGAACCTAGCCTGAGCATTGCTGGAGTGCCAATTAAGGTGGCTGAGGAGGCAAAGTTTCTGGGGGTCATTTTTGACAAAAGACTTACCTTCCGCAACCATATTAATTACCTTAGAACCTCTTGTCAGAAGGCTCTCGACATTCTTCGAGTCGTCGGTCGTACTGACTGGGGTGCGGACCGTACTGTCTTACTTCGTCTGTACCGGGCCCTTGTTCGGTCCAAACTGGATTACGGCTCTGTGGTGTATGGCTCAGCTTCCAAGTCTGTGCTACAGCATCTGAACACAATTCACCATCAGGGTCTGCGAATATGTCTTGGGTCCTTCAGGACGTCTCCAGTTCCTAGTCTGTATGCCGAGGCAGGGGAGCCTTCTCTCAAGCTCCGCCGCATCCGCCTCATGCTCAGCTACGTTCTGAAACTGAAGGCCCATCCAGACAATCCTGCCTATGATTGTGTTTTTAAACCATCGTTTGCAGAGATTTACGATACCCATCCAGGAGCTGTCCGTCCACTTTCTTTCCGTGTCCGACCTCATCTGCAGGCGGCCGGATTGGACCTGGACAGAGTTTCGGAATCCCTGCAACACATCACTCCACCTTGGCTCTTACCAGTTCTTGACATCTTGCTGGACTTGACTGCCCACAAGAAAGACTCTACTCCACCAGCCATATACCAACAGAGCCTCAATGAACTGCTTTCAATTTTTCCTGGCTATTGTCGCATCTATACCGATGGGTCAAAGTCTGAGGATGGGAGAGTGGCTGCGGCCGCAGTGTCCTCTCGCCATCCTAGACGCCCATTTAAGCACCGCCTCCCAGACCACTCATCTGTATTTAGTGCGGAACTGCAGGTGGTTCTGCTGGCACTCAGGCATGCTTAACGATCTAGAGAAAGGAACTTCCTGATTCTGTCTGACTCTCTTTCTGCCCTGCAGGCCCTTCAGGGCACGGGAAATGACCATCCACTGCTGGTGCAGATCAGAGAGCTCCACGCGGACTTGATGAAGGAATATTATGGTATCATTTTTATTTGGGTGCCAGGGCATGTGGGCATCGAAGGCAACAGGATCGCAGATTCTGCTGCCAACGATGCCCGCAATGACCCTGTCCCTGACACACAGACTGTTTATAGTGATTTTAGACATGTGGCTAGTGCGTACATAGCCCGTGAGTGGCAGTCCGAGTGGGACAAAGAGGAAGCTAACAAGCTGCATGATGCCCTTCCTAAGTTGTCCGACGGTCTACCTTATCGCTGCGGCAGCCACCGTGAGGAGACGGTCCTGGCTCGGCTCCACATCGGCCACACGTATGTTACGCACTCTTATTTACTTAAACAGGAGCAGCGTCCATGGTGTTATGCCTGCGACAAGCAGTACTCTGTTCAACACTTTTTGTTGTCTTGTGCTGATCTAATCGACACAAGGTATAAACATTTCACGGCAGACTCCTTGAAGGTTTTGTTCCGGGATGTGCCCCCGGACAAGATCTTCAGTTTTCTGAGAGAGTGCCATATTTTTAATAAGATTTGAGCGTTTATAGATTATGATGTTTCTATTTTGACCTTTTTGAGAGTCTTTCGACGTTTTCTTTAAAGACCTGTGCGACATTTTAGCCTGACATATTTTTAAGGTATATTTACATCATGTCTTAAGACCTTTCTTTTAGTCTGGCTGACCAGATTTTTACCCTTACCGCCGTGAGATGGCCTTAGTTGCCTGCTCGGCGTTAAACCCAAATAACTAACTAACTAACTAACTCCATGTACCCATGGTTGTGTCCCTGGATAGAGAGAGGCGGCTCGGTCCTGTGGCTTCCGAAGACTTCCGGCTTTCACCACAGGATGTCATAAATCTTCTGGTAGAAGAACCTTCCTCCTCCAGGAAAGGAATTACTGTTTGTCTTTTCGTCGGCGTTTTTGTAGCTATTTCCTTTTTTGCAGGGTGGGGAAGCTACCCCCACGCCCAACCCCCTTACTAGGAGGACCAGGGGTTTTCTGTCGGGGTCACCTTCCCTTAGACCATGTTGGTTCACGGCACCTTATTTCATTCGGTGCACCCCTCTCACGAGGGACCCCCTATCCACCACCCAGGGGACGAGCCTCAACGCCATATGGTCCCAGCGCGAGAATACACAACGGATACTTAGGCTGAAATTGATAGGCTAAGTGTACCTTCCTTTTAGTAATGCCATCGGTAAGTATTTTTCGAAAAAAATACATTTTAGAGAAAATTCATTTTTCTCTAAAATGTATTTTTTTAAAAAATACTTACCAATGGCATTACTCAAAGGGCCCTCCCACCTACCCCGCTTGCCGCCAGTACACTAAGAGTAAGACTTGCGTGACTACGCTGCTCACATGAGGAGGAAGGGAGAATACTCAGGGTTCATGGTAACTGCTTGCTAGAGTTACTTCCCTGGTTGTGTAGGAACACACAACGGGTTTTTAGGCTGAAATCAGTAAGTTAAGTGTACCTTCCTAATAGTAATGCCATCGGTAAGTATTTTTCGAAAAAATACATTTTAGAGAAAAATACATTTTTACATGAATGTCTTATAAATGTGCAGTTGTTTTTGACGCGCAATTCATGACCAGCGAAGGAGTTAAGACAGAGCATGTATGTGCAAGTGAAAATTGTCATTCTCTGTCTCTTCAGGTGAACAAGATGCAGGATGAGATTGACCAGGAGTCTGCCAACAAGGTGGCCTTGTCCCTGGACCTGCAGGAGGCTGAGACAGAGGCTGCGCGGGCCACGGTGCGCCTGGCCATCGCCAAGTCCAACGAGAAAATGGAGGCCCTGATGCTGCTGCTGCTGCAGTACTGCGCAGGACTCCAGCACTGTTTGGACCAAGAGGAGGAACTGCGGCAACAGGCTTCCAATGCTGGAGCCAACTCTGGTCCTGTCGTAGGAGCTGCTGGTGGCAATGATGTTGAAATAAATGGCTCGTCCGCTGGCATGTCCCGCAATTTACACCCCACTGTCATGAGAGAAGAAGCAGTAGATTCAGTGATGGATGAGGAACAAGAGGATGTGGGCACAGCTGAAAGAGAGGGTGCAGATTTTGGCCATGATTTGCAAGGAGTCACAGCAGAGGAAGAGGAGCAGGAGACGGCCAACGCTGTGGCTTTGGTTTTGAACGAACTCATCCACTCAGATGACAGCTCATCCTCAGATGAAGACAACAATGGCGATGATGACTCTGTGGAGAAGTTCCATCCGGTGGGACAACAGATCTGTATAGACAAGGACTCGGTGTCAACAATATCAGGTGCTGATTTGGAGCAAGCCAAAACCATGCTGGCCAACATTCCTCTGGAAAAGGGCTTGGATCTGGAGAGAGATGGAGACGTGTGAGACACACCAAACGGGGGACCACCAAGCATGTAAAATGCAACCAAATATCCAAGAAAGAAAGAAACACTTCAGAAAAACAAGGACAAAATAATCGACCAAACAGTAGTAGTTTAGTAGGGGGTAAACCTGTTCTTTACAGTGTGCTTCTTTCTTTCTTTAATTTGAAAGGCATGAAAGTAACTGTTTGCCATTTGTGTTGAGAAAGACTGTGATGTTGACTCTGAAAGCAGTGAAACTTGAAGGGACATGACTGATATGAAATACTATCTCTGCGGGATATTTTTTCCTGTTTTACATCAACTTGCTGATAAACCTAATCATCATCATACTTGAGCGCGTGTGAGTGCAGGTTCAAAACAGATTTAAAAATATGTGCATTCCAAAACACTTCATGCAGAATGAAGTGGCATATAGCTAGCGCTACACGATCTACTTTGTTTTCTCAAAACACATCACCGATGGTATTACTATATGGGGATTAGTTCTTAGCTAGTCTAATTTTAGCCCAAAATTCGTTGTGTACGATTATGGCCGTTATGGCAGGAGAGGGGCGCCATAGACTGGGCGGAAGCCCGGTTAGCCTCCCTTCCTGTATCACCACGCATGCGCTCCGCGCTTCCCGCCCCAGTCAGTTTCTTTGCTAGTTACTGAGCGGTTGTGTACGTCTTGAGCTCTACGCTTCGTAGTTCTCCTGAGCCCGTTATCCGGTCGTTGGACTGTTGTTTTGCCTTCGCCTTGTGGCTTAGGCTTGGACGCTTTCGTGTGGGACTACCTCCGCAGTTGTGTTTGTGACTTAGGGCTAGCCTTCAGTGACGCCAGTGAACTGTTTTCACGTGTTGTGGCCGCTCGGACTTGTAGCTTCGCCCTTGTGACCCGGTTCTGGCCTGCGCTTGCTTGCGCCGGTTCAGGCTTGGGGTGTGTGTTTGAGAACTGTGACTGGTGTGTTCGCTCGTCGTTCGACCCTTACGTAGGACGAGCCCGGGAGTGTTGGTTCGTGGCCGGCGTCTTCCTGGCGGCTTCCGTCGACCCTGCCTTTCCTGCGTGGACTGGTGTCTCGACCGGCGACAGTTCGAGCTGCCTCTATGCCTGGCCGTCTTTCCTCCACGTGGCTGTTGGTCTTGGCCAGGCGGTTGGTCCTTCTTCTTCGAATGACGAGGTATAGATTCGGTTTGAGCCTACGCCAGGTGCTCAGGGGTGTGGGTAGAGCACCGGGCCTCGGCATAAGCCATTTTTTGGTTTTCAAAGTTTTCGCTCTAACGAGGTTCGTTTTGCGTGTCCACGGGGGCACGCTCGCTCGATTGTCATTGTACCCTTTGTGTTGCAGTTGGCAAGTCCGCATCTGCACGCGATGTCGGCATTTCCAGTGGCCTAGTGACGATTTTCCTTGCCTGACCTGTTCCGAATGTACCTCATCTATCCCGTGCCCGGTCTGCGCCCCATGGCCGGAAGAGTAGTGGACACAGCTACAGAGCTTCTACGGCCGAAACGACCGACACCAGCACGGAGTTCCGATCCATCCCCGGTATGCGCCACAGACCCGCCGAGTGGCCCCTACCGTGTGGTAGCACCTCCGACGCAGTAACGACTGCGAGCTAGAGCGCTAAAACCAGCAACCACCACAGTCCTGTCGAGTGGTCGTTGTGCGGTGCAGGATCGGCGAGGCCTGCAAAGGAATAAAGAATGGAAGTTAAGCCTCTTGTGAAAGCACCGGTATTCGATCCTTTCCCGGTACATGCCACAGACCCGCCGAGTGGCCCTTACTGTGTGGTAGCGCTTCCGACGCAGCAGCCTTGACTGCGAGCTAAAAGAATAAGAGCGCTAAAACCGGCATCCACCACAGTCCCGTCGAGTGGTCGCTGTGCGGTTCCGGATCGGCGAGGCCCACCAGCTAATCCTCTAGTATTTTCACCAGTATCCACCACGGTCCCGTTGAGTGAGCGCTACACGGTGGTGGCTTCCAAACAGTCACAAGAAGGCAACAGGCACATCCCGCAGCTCCGGTAGACGTCCGGGTAGAGACACCGAAGGCTGCAGCCTACCAGGTCAGCGATCGGCATGCTCTGCTACATGGACCTTGTGCCACCCTCCTCGTCCGCCACTGGTGAACGACTCGGCGCCCCTACATTACACTGGCGACACCGCGCCTAGATCGGACAGACTTGCTCGGCGTTTCCGCTCCCGCTTCCGGATACGCAACCTGAGACGTAGCCCAGCTTGCCCCGAGACTGCCCGCCCCGTGTTCGCCGTGAGCGCTCCCTCCTTCGTCGTTGGTCGAGCTCCAAGAACAAGTCGACGCACCAGAGAGTTTCTTCCGACTCTTAGCTTCTAGCCGACCCTCAGGTGTGGGCTAGGTACGACTCAGTTTAGCGGCCCAACGGTCGGTGGTTCTCGTCGCCGCTACCGCACCAGACAGCGCTGCCACGCCACGACCGCTGGCAGCGACACTGCAGACCGTGATGTGAGTCTTTTCGTTGCCGAACTCTTGTGGGACTGTTCTGCCGTGCGGCTCCCTCGACTTCACCCTTCTGTGAGAAGCTCATCGCCTAGAGCTGCGGCCTTCTCCTGGGACGACAAGGCGGTGATTCTTGCTTCTTGTCAGGTAAGTTGCCCTGTGCCGGCAGAGGACGACGCTCAGCCTGTTCCCTGCGGAGTCTTTTCGTCACTTCTTGAGAGACCAGCCCTCACCTGCCCTTCCTTGCGCATGACGTGGAGGAGCTACAGTCGGCTTCCTTGGGACCCTTGGAGACTCTTCGTGCTGTGGATGCAGCGGCGCGCGTCGTGCTGACTGCCTCCCCGCGGATCCCGTCCATGCTCAAGAGGAAGGCCTCTGCTTGTCGGTGCTGTTCGTCAGGGCAAGTGGTTCAAGTCGCTCCCCCAGCCGCCGGGCTTCAGGACCTTGTTCGCTGCGGTTCCACCAGTTCTTCTCCTGGACTCGGGAAGAGGAAAAAGAAGCAGGTGACCGGCAGCTGTGTGCTCCTTCGGCATCGTGGTACGCGAGGCGCTCGCAGTGTTCTTCTGCCCCTGCCTCAATTCTTCCCGGCGGTACCTTTGCAGGTGGATTACTTCAGTCTTCTTCCCGCCGTGGAACAGACAGCTACACTATCCAGATCGCCCTGTTTGCAGCGGGTTCCTTGTGCTGGAGCCACTAGCCTTCATCCTTCGGGTAGATGCCTGGCACCCTTCCTTGTCTTCCCGGCTCTGGGACCTGCTAGCGCTGGCGGTATCTGGGAACTGCGTGGCCTACCACACCTTCGTCAACGCGTTGGCTGCGACGGTCCACGGTGTCTTGTGGCGGCGCGATGCGGCTCTTCGCCTCTGTCCCTTCCCGGCGGATCTTAAGACACTTCTTCGCCAAGTTCCTCTCGGAGGAGAGCTCCGATTCGAGCCCGCCTGGCTCGATGTCGAGGAAGCGGTCGATGTCGAGGAAGCGGTTAGGACTCCTGACCCAGCTGCACCGTCTCAGCTCCCTTCGGGTCCTCCGCAAGCTCCGGGGCGTGCCCTGCGGGCTTCCAGTTCCAGCCCCGCCCCGCCCCCTACCAGAGGTGGACGTCTCCCCCCCCCCCCCCCCCCCCCCCCAGACCTTCAGCCTTCCCTGCGCCCGCCCTTCTTCAGGCTAGCGCTCCTCAGCTACGTGTGGCGAGCACTTCTACCGGACGGCCCGTGGATTCTTTCAACGATCGCCGAGGGACTCCTGATCTTCTTCGGTCTCAGTTCCCCGCGCCGCTCTCCTTGTGGACGGCGGTGCCGTCAGACCAGCCCTGAGACGAGGCCCTCACCGCTGAAGTAGCCGCCTTGCTGCTGTAGCGGCCGCGGAGGTGGATACACGACATGACTCCCCGGCGTTCTACAACCAGCTCGTCGTGGCTCCCGATCCTGGTGGCAGGTGGCGCCCAGTCTTAGACCTCTCGGCGCTCAACAAGCTCTTCGGGCCCCATCCTTCCGCTTGGAGACCGCCTTGGCCCTTCGCTCCGCCATGCAGCCGATGGATTTGCTGTCAGCCCGGATCTCGGATGCGTGACTTCACGTTGCCTTGCACCCAGCCTCCAGGCGTTACTACGTTCGCCTTCCGGAGAGGGGTCTACCAGTTGCGCGATCTTCCCTTCGGCCTCGACTTCAGCCCTTGGGAGTTTCTCGGATTTGGATGCTGCGGTAGCCAGAGCCTGTCGTAAGTCCACGAGTCTCTCCTTGGACTACTTAGACGTCCTGTGCTTGAGGAACCAGTCCGACTCGGCCCTGATGGAGGACCGGGATGCCCTTCTCCGCCTCCGCGAAGTTCGGGGCTCCTTGGCCAACTTCGACTAGTCTGATCTCGTCCCTGTGCGTCACTTCGTGCACCCGGGTATGGAGTTCCGCACCGACCTCTACTTCGGCCGGCTCCTGGAGAAACGCTTCCAGAAGTTGGCGAACTTAGAGCGGCAGGCTCTCAGACGACGAATCGGTAAAGCCAGAGCAGCCTTTCTCCAGTTGAAAAAAGTGTGGAGTTCCAGAGAGCTGTCACAACACACCAAAGTCCGGATTTTCAACTCCAATGTAAAAGCAGTTCTCCTATATGGAGCAGAGACTTGGAGATTGACAAAAACCACAGTCAACAGAGTACAGACCTTCATGAACAGTTGCCTTAAGAAGAATTTTGAAAATCCACTGGCCAGAGAAGATCAGCAACGTCAGACTCTGGGAGAGAACAGAGCAGATAACAGCAGAGAATGAAATTGGGCGAAGAAGATGGGGATGGATCGGTCACAGTCTGAGAAAGCCAGTTTCCAGTATCACTAGGCAGGCATTGTCATGGAACCCCCAGGGAAAGAGGAAAAGAGGTAGGCCGAGAAACTCCTGGCGTCGAGACCTCCAAGCAGACATCAAGAGACTGGGAACCACCTGGAGTAAAATCGAAGGAGAAACACAGGACAGGAGTCTCGTCGACGGCCTATACCCGGGTAGGGGTGACAGGCGTAAGTAAGTAAGTAAGTAACTGGAGAGGTCCTTACAACACATCCCACACACACGCTCCCTACACTGTTCCCCCCCACCCACCCACCCCCCACCCACTCCCCCCTCCCACACACCACCCCACCCACCTCCCTTTCCTCAACCCCCAGAGACGTGTTGTTTGATGTTTCAGCCAGTGGTGAAGGGCCCTTTGTTTGGTTTCTAGGCTACGCTTGGAGCAGATTCGGATTTAGGACCTTGGGCTATGTGCACCCTGGGGCAATTGAGTCACCTCACATGCACATCAAGCACTGATGCCATCATATTTCTGTGAACTCCTTATCACACAGGGCATGCACATTCTCACTTTTTACATTATATTTTTAGTATCCATTGGTGTCAGGTATAGCTTGCACATGAAATATTCTGCCAGCAGGTACAAAAAAGTGACTTAAATCCCTCCACACTATACTCAGTTAAATTGATTATGGATATGAAATACTTTGGTTAGTTAAATTCATTTCTGTTTTGAAGTACGTTTTAACCCATTTAGCCCTGAGTCCCTACAGCAGGAGATGGATTGATCATGATAATTAAAGGGTAGTGCAAGATTAGCTTGGCGCCTTCAGGCACCAAGCTAATCTGGCACTACCCTTGAATTATCATGGTCAATCCATCTCCTGCATATTTGTTAGGCAATACCTCCAAAATTTGAGAAATGGGCCCTTGGGGCTAAAAGGGTAAACAGGACTGCATTGTCAATATGGGGTATTATGATACATATAGAAGAATTTATATCTTGTGTTTGATACATAGTTGTGAATATTTTTTATATGTTTACACATAATATTAATCATCACAAGATGAAAGGCCATATCCTCAGACATTATCTCATTTCGCCCTGGCGCACTACAGCAGGAGAAGCTTATCTGGCACTACCCTGAATTATCATGATCGATCCATCTCCTGCAAGTGATACATAGTCATTAGGTGACACTTCCAGAATATTGGAAATGCGGCCATGGGGTTAATTGATAGGATTGAAGAGGATGATACGGTCTCTGCATCTGTAACTCTTAATTTGTCAAGCTGACCAACGCAGAATCCTTGTACTGTCTCATTTGTGGAGTCGAATCCATGTTCTACTTAAAAGTAATGTTGAACTTTGCATGAGGAAAAAAACCTGCTTCGTGAGCTGTGAATATGAATCTGGATGATAATGAAATGGGGTCAAGATAGTCCTGCTTTTAACCCCTTAACTGCCAGCCGATGCAGGTTTTGTTTTTGAAATCTTTGAAAACTCAATACCAAAGAGTGCCAGCTGTCTAAGGAACATTGATAAAAAGCAGGATCAGCAAGAGGCATAGCTTCTCCTGTGCCCCTACACTTGCTGGGGTTCATCACGATCTATGCTTCATGCAGTTGGATGTTGTTCACTTTTTGAAGGGGTTAACCCTCAAAGAGCACCTTGACTTTAGGAATAGCTGGAGCTAGAGATGGAGGCACAGATTCACAGCACCAGCAACTGCATGGGCTGGTGTGAATAATTGTCTCTTGCAGATAAATTGTGATAAAGATGTAATTAACCTCTTATCTGCCAGGGCTACCCATCTACAAGAGACATAAATCCTCATGAGTCCTCGGTGACTTTGGGGTTTCATGAGGATTTATGTCTTTTGTTAGTCCTAAATTTTTTCTTTTATTTTTGGTCCCATTTCATTTGTGTTTTTCAATCAAATGTTGCTCAGTGAGCAGTGGTTTCAGATGCCAAATCCATGATCACTGGTAGTAAAGGGGTTACATGATATTGTTGCTTGATGTTGCGTGTTTGGTGGACCAGCATTAATAGCAGTGTAACGACCATGACATTGTTTGACTTTGCTGAACTCCATGATGCTATTCTGTTCACAAGATTGTGATATTCCTTTGCTATAGATCTCACTAACTTATCCCACCAGTTTCCTTGGTATGTGGACGTCATTGTTATTGTGAGCCCGGTGCTGGGATATTATATATACGGACAGACAGTACCTTGAATAGCTGATGTACCATTTGCTTGTTGTTTTCTGCTTTTATGTTTGTTGTCTGTAATGAAAATGTAATCCATTTAGCCCCAACGCACTACAGCAGGAGATAGATCAACCATGATAATTCAAGGGTAGTGCCAGATTCGCTTGGTGCCTAATCTGGCACTACCCTTGAATTATGGTAGTCGATCCATCTGCTGCATCTGGTACATAGTCGTTAGGCGGCACTTCCCAAATTTGGAAAATGTGGCTGTGGGGTTAAATAGGTGAAGATACTTTGACTTCATTCATGTAGTGGGTGTTTGACATATCAGTTGCTGGAGCTGTGGATATTGGGGTAAAGGAAAAGTTTTGTGCAAGTTTTTAAAAATTTTTTATGACTTACGGGGTGATTGTTATTTTTTGTTCAATATCTTGTTCATTGTTGCAATGTTGTGATATACTGGCATGATGTTTCATGTCTTTTCTCCGCTAATTAAATGTGAACTACCATCACCTCCACCCGTTACGCAACCCCCACCAATTTCCAGCACCACACCTTTTTCTCGATAACAGCAGAGAATGAAATTGGGCGAAGAAGATGGGGATGGATCGGTCACAGTCTGAGAAAGCCAGCTTCCAGTATCACTAGGCAGGCATTGTCATGGAACCCCCAGGGAAAGAGGAAAAGAGGTAGGCCGAGAAACTCCTGGCGTCGAGACCTCCAAGCAGACATCAAGAGACTGGGAACCACCTGGAGTAGAATCGAAGGAGAAGCACAGGACAGGAGTTGCTGGAGGTCTCTCGTCGACGGCCTATACCCGGGTAGGGGTGACAGGCGTAAGTAAGTAAGTACACCTTTTTCTCAGCCCCATTACCATCACTCGCACGTCTTACTCTGTCACCCCATCCCACATTCACCACCACCTGCTGCAGTTGCTTCTGTTTATAATAGTTCATTATGGTTGTGCCAGATTTTGTTTTAGCATGTTAATCTGTTCACTGCCAAGAAAAATGGACCACTACTTAACTACAAGTGTTATGGGTCCTAATGAGCCCCCACAGTTGCAGTTGCTCATGAGGATCTATGCCTCTTGCCCAAACCTTTTTTTTTTTTTTTTTTGACGTCTGGGGTCTATGATGTTAAATTTACGGTGATTTCAAGAAGCAGCTGTGCATCTGCTGGCAGTGAAGGGGTTAATGTACTACACTGTAGCTCTGAACCGTTCGGCTGCCGGTAGCGAATTGCATCATGATGATTCAGGCAGATGTCATTGTGACAAAAACTGTCACCAACAACCAAAGGGTTAAATTCACTTAATGACAAACCACATGCACAGTATTTATAGCCATAATCTCTTGACGGAGTTTGTTGCTGCCTATTCTCCACATCTGTTAAAAGACATCCACCATTATTTTATGCCAGTACTTACACACTAACATGATCATGTAGTGAGCAAAACGTTCTTGAGAGGTCGGCCCCAGATGGCCCACACACAGCTACATGCAGTCCAGCTTTTGTGGATGTTGGCCGGTGGACCTTGCGTTCACTGGGAAGTCTGTGTTGATCATTCCTGTGCCCTGGGTTTATATCTGATGTTTCCCGCACCATCTAGCTCCAGGCACAGAGCCTATCAGGCATACTCTGGAGCTAGTATGGTACATTTATCACATGCAACTTTGTACTTAGTCACGTAATTTGGATGATCAATATTCAAAACTTTGGATGGAAGGAGTGATTTGCACTTGGGCTGTATATAGTCTGCTGCAGACAGTTTGAAAACAATCGGTTGTGGAAGTATAAAGGTTAACCCATTTAGCCCCAACACACTACAGCAGGAGATCACCATTATAATTCAAGGGTGATTCCAGATGGTTCTGGCACTATCCTTAAATTATCATGGTCTGTCCATCACCTGCAACTGGTACATTCGTTAGGTGACACCTCCAAAATTTGGGAATTGTGACTTTAGGGGTAAATGGATTAAATGATACTAGACTAGTCCAAGTGCAGTCAGTTACTTATCACTGTGTATTGTAATGGGCATATCTGTCGCAAAGTAAGGTTCACATGGCAGAGATATTTTATTTTGGCATTTACGTTCTTGTATGCAGTACATACTATCACACTGGTTTTTGCTCCCTTCTCTTTGTTGTTCATATGATTTTTAACCCCCTTGTGCTTGCAGCCACCTGTACTGTTACAGCACCAGTGGTTGCATTACAGTCGGGGTTAAGCAGGTTGTATAAAAAGAACGTTATTTTTTATGCTTACTTTGACAGTGGATGGTTGTTATGCTGCTGTGTCATTTAAATTCAGTTTTACCAGTGCGCACAACATCGCCAGGCTGATGTCAGCCGGAGTTGGCCTGCACACAGCCGTGCTGGCCAATGTTGGCCAGACAATTTTTGCTGACTGCTATATTGTTGCACTCTTCCATGCACATGCAAAAAGCATGTAAAGGCAATCACTGAGTCAGGCAGGAAGTTCCAGCATTTTGTTTAACCCTTTCACTGCAGGGAAACGGTCGACCCAATCCAACTGCAATAGATGTAGATCCTCATGAGCCCCCGCAGTGGCGAGGGCTCACGAGGGTCTATGCCTTTTGCATGTGTCTGAAGGGATGACTGACAGGAAGATCAGTAAGTGCAATCAAGCAGTCAAAGACCGTGTTAAACTGGTTGTCTGGTCCATTTGCTACCACTGACACGCTGTGGTGATTCCAGGAAGACAGCCAGTGTGAGACTGCATCAGATCAGGTTTGCACAGTATGCACTTTTAGTCATCACTATTTACTGATACCTATCATTTCATTCCTTTCGCCTTACTTCAAAAAGACACCTGCTGTATTTGTCAGCTTTGTGATGCTGGTGCATGTACATATAATAATATTTATGTGTGCACATGTAACAACAATATTTGTCTCATGAAAGCCATTTTTGTATATAATATATATGTCTACACTGTATTTTAAACAGACTAGTGTTTGTAATGTGATATTGCCATGTTTTTGTTTTTGCTATGTGCGCCTGACTACTAACTTTCGAAACCTGTATGTCTAATGTGGTATAATGTGATATAAATTGTAATGTATACCTGTATCACTTGAGGTTGCATTTCTGTGATTTGTGCATAACAGGCACAGAAACACATCATGCAGTTTTAGTCTTTATTGCTGTCTGCTTCTTGCCTTTTATTAGCGATTACTTATGGTTACAGTTTATTTGAGGATACCTCAGTTTTTGTCTTTGAAGTGTTTCATATGTAGCTCATATATAGATGTTCCCAGCTGTTTTCACATTTTCTCTCAGATTACATTTTATGTAACCCATTACATCCTGAGGCTGATTGTTTGGTTTTTTAATTGATTATTGGCCTATGAAGACTACATGACAGATTAGGAGATAGATCAACTATTTTAGTTCAAGGGTGTTTTAGTTCAGGGTGGTGTCAGAATAGCTTAGTGCCTTAGGTGCCAAGCTATTCTGGCACCACCCTTGAAGTATCATAGTCAAATTTGTTTGTGGCAATAATGTATCAGGATGGAAGGGTTAATGGCAGTCTCTCTTTGTAATAATGATGAAAAGTGATGACAAGGTGTATTCCATGAAGAACATGATGAGCGTCGGATTGAATTTCATTAACCCCTTCATTGCCAGGATAAATTGAACACCGCCCAGCCACAAGAGGCATAAATCCTCATGAGTCCCCACAGTTGTGGGGCTAGTGAGGGTCTATATCTGTTGCTAACACGACATTGTATGTTCCTTAAAAAAACTGTGTGCAGGCTTGACATCAGTGCGGGGGCCTTTTTGCTTACTGGGTGGGCTGTTTGTCATTGAATTGAACAGGGACACAATCTGAAACTAATGGCAGTGAAGAGGTTTAAACATTCACGTGGTTTGTTTTTGCTTTTCTTTGTTTGCCTTGATCAGGGTTAAGTTGCTGCTCATGTCAGGGCCCCCACCCGGGTCTGCCCTGGGGGACTTGGGTGGGGTTAGGTACTTTTTAGTTCCCAGGGTCACCCTGGTCAGCCCCACAGGGTGAGTTTTTCTCTCTATTCTGGGGCATGTGTTTCTGTCTACCCTTGGTCCATTCACCTGTATTTGCCTTTTTAAAACTCTCCCTACTGTCTGCACTGCCTGTAGCTCTTGATATTGGATGTGTGTTGCTAAATGGTCTTAGCTTTATTTAGGCCCCATGTGTTAGGTTTATTTAATGTATTTGACCGGCTGGCGACATACATTCAATGTTCTGTTTATTTTTTTTTTCACAAGCAGTGCAGGCACGTCCTGAGAAAGCCTTGTTGCTGTCGGGACGTTAAGCAATGTACAATCAATCAATCAATCATGTCAGGGAAACATCTGTTGTGTTTCAATGTCTTATTTTTGTTGACATTTTATGCTAGCTTTTCCCTGCCAGAATACCGTCACTATTTTTATACCCCCACTTCAACTCCCTTCGCTATGCCTTCCCTCGCTTTCACCCCCCCACCTTCCCCCCCTCCCCCCTCCTTCCCCCCCTTCCCACCTCCCCCCCCCCCTTCCCAACTTCCCCCCCCCCCCCCCCACCTGGTGCATGCAACCACCGATACAGTCATGTTTACCCTGTGTACCGGTGGCTGCATGCAAGCAGGTTAAGGGTATTCGTCGCTGTCTGTCTGTCTATTTTTGTTCATGTGATGTCTCTTGACACAATACGACAGAATGTTGATCGACCATGATGGTTCAAGGGTGATGCAAGCATAGCTTGGCGCCTCTACTCCCTTGAACTGTTATGGTCAAGCTGTGGTCAGAATTGTGATGCAGACCTCAGATAACATCGCCAAAATGCGATAATTTCAACCTCAGTGCACAGCCCATTTAGCCCTGACTTCCTACAGCAGGAGATGGATTGACCATGATAACTCAAGGGTAGTGCCAGATTAGCTTGCTGCCTGATGGTGCCAAGCTAATCTGGCAATGCTCTTGAATGATCATGGTCAATCCATCTCCTGCAACTGATACACAGTCCCAAAATTTGGGAAATGGGGTTAAATGTGTGAGGTGAAGGATTTTCATGCGTTAGACTCTTCATGCTACCTTTGAGGTCAAGATCATTGTGTAGAATCTTTGTTGTGCAGTTGAGCCCATTCGACTGATTTGATCTAGTTTATGTTGATAATACTGTGCCGTAAGAGAGTCATAAACCAGAATCACATCATAGTGGCCATATTCACTGAACATGTACAGACTTTGTGCAGGCGAGATTGGGCCAATTTGATCCGGTGTTCATTTTAAAACTAATGACTTAAGATGAAAGTCAGTCCACAGATGACATAAGTGCCCGCCCCACCCCCCCCCCCTCCCCTCCCCTCCAGCAGATTCAAACCTTTTTAACCAATGTAAGCAAATTTTAAAGAGGAGTTTATTTATCAGTTATTTTCTTATTTACCACATAATCTGTTCATACATTCCATGTGAACCGTGAACCTCTTTGCAAGTGCCGGTACATGTGTATACGAACAAATATATTCCTCTGACCACTGAGATGTTTGGACATGTTCTGCTAGTTTAAAAGCAGACATAGTCTTTTTTACTTTTTTGTGTAGAAGTATAGGTCTGCCGTCATTTGGCAAAAAACCAGTATGGCCAAGTGAGAGATATGCGAGAATTTTATTGTATAACAGTGACAATCTGACTTTCTCACAAATGGACAACCTGGCTTTTGCCAAATACTGGCCGAGGTTTCACTTTCAGTTAAAAGAAGGTGTATTCAGCGATTTGTTTACTGTCCAGGAGAAGTGCATATGAAGTGCAACTTTTTTTTTTTACCTATCAAAACCATGCTGCAGTGTTTCCGATGGTTCCAAAAATGTTCCGTTTCCTTGTCCAGTCAGTGAAAGAAATGCTACGTTTTGGGAAACAGCGGAAACACTACAGTGCTTACGATGGTTCCAAAAATGTCGCATTTCATTGCTCGTCAGTAAATTACCAGCTGAGTGCAGGTCATGGCTTTGTGTGATTGCTTGACATGTTTCAAATTACCAGCCAATTGTAGGTCATGGCTTTGTGTGGTTGCTTGACATGTTTCAAATTACCAGCCAATTGCAGGTCATGGCTTTGTGTGGTTGCTTGACATGTTTCAAATTACCAGCCAAGTGCAGGTCATGGCTTTGTGTGGTTGCTTGACATGTTTCAAATTACCAGCCAAGTGCAGGTCATGGCTTTGTGTGGTTGCTTGACATGTTTCAAATTACCAGCCAAGTGCAGGTCATGGCTTTGTGTGGTTGCTTGACATGTTTCAAATTACCAGCCAAGTGCAGGTCATGGCTTTGTGTGGTTGCTTGACATGTTTCAGTATTAGTGCTGGTAACGCTGCTTCTTGAAACTGCATGCCAGCTCCGGTTTAACCCCCATAACTGTCGTTGGACGCTAAATTGCCTTTGAATGCATGGCAAATCCATCTAATCCCGAATACTCCAAGGAACACGAATATGAATAAGGTGAGCAAGAGGCATAGATCCTAATGAGCCCCCGCAGTTGCAGGGCCACATGAGGATCTATGCCTCTTGCAGGTGGATGGTGTTCAACTGTTCTTGGCAGTAAAGGGGTTAAACTGGCTCGATCTGATGACGGCGCACACTAAGCTTTAGGGGCCACTCAAGAAATAAGTGGGCTGTGATAGTTCAGGACTAGTGCCGGAGGAGCTTGGCACCAGCGAAGGCGCCAAACTAATCCGTCACTACCACTGAACTGTCATGACCGACTATGGTACACATACCGCATGGACGCCGCAGAAAGTGGCGGGATATTGTCATTTTGAAGTCAAGTCATCTGTGTTAGCTTCCTGTTTACAGGCATACGTCGTTGAGGACAGATTCACTCACTGTAAAACTGCGCCTGTACAGGCACCAAGGTCGTCAGGCGCTTTCCATGATCTGTCGGGTGTTTCCAGCATGCGCTGCATGTCCAGAACATACATGCCCCTGCCGTTTGCCGTGTACTCCCGCGATAGACTCATTCGGGGAGTACACCGCAAGTACACTTATATTCAGATGAGATGCTTCGCATGGTGTACTTGTGCTTCGCATCTCATTTAAATAGAAGTGTACTTGCGGCGTCCGCCCCGAGTGGGTGTGCTTGGCGAGTACGCCCGCAGACAGTACGGCTGTATTCATTTTTGTACATGATCCATTCCACTCAGGTTTTGAGGACAAGGCTAAGGTGCATTCACAGGTCTGGGAATTGGGTGGGTCTTGTGCGTGTCAGTGACTTCGGGCTTTATTCTATAGTTCGTAAGGCCCAAAATCACAGACCAGCACGTATATTATTGATACAATGAAAGACGCAAAGTGTGTTGCTAGTTTTACGGGTGTATTGCTATTAATTTTTTTAAATTTTATTTTATTTATTTTATTTTATTTTATTTTTTAGGTGGGCGACGGGTGCATAATCGTACATAATGTCCTGTTCTATGTGCACTGGGTGCTTACAATGCCGCCGTCGTAAATGTATTGTGCCCCGACTTGTAATTTTTGACCTTACGGCTCACGGCAGGGATGTCGAAAGTCATAGACCGGCACAATATACTTTTGTCAGTCTGTGGATGTCTGCTGCTGCTGCTGACAAAGAGAAATATACAGATGAGCAAAAGAAATTCGACATTTTTGGAACTGAAGTATTTCCGATGATTCTAAAAATTCGCTTCTTTTTTTTTTTTTTTGCTTGTCAGTATATTTAAGTATTTCCGATGAATCCAAAAATGTGGCATTTCTTTTGTTCATCAGTATATTTGTGGACAATTTTTTTTTTTTTTTTTTACGCAAGATTCAAAGAATTTCTTCCTTTATCCCTTGTCGGTGTATGGAGGACAGATGTCGATTACAGTTTGATTTATATTCACCGATACACGATGGTGATAACAACTTGTCTACACTTTGAAGACAATAAATGACAAATATTAAACATGGACTTACTTCTACGACACATAACACTTATACAACTTTAAAAGTGTGCTTTTTCGTGTTTTTGTGTGTATGTGTTTGAACTTTTTAAGTGTTAAAAGTGTTGGGCTTTCAAGGATCAGATGATATTCTAGTAGAACTCAAGGGCTGCAATTCCCGAAGTTGAAAGTTTGTCTTCTAGAGACTACATAACGGTTCAGGAGATAGACCATTGTAATCCAAGGATGGTGCCAGTATAGCCAGGCTATTCTGGCACCTCCCTTGAAACTATCATGGTCGAAGCAAACATGCGTTATTAGTCGAAACACCTCAGAATGAGGTCGCAGGGAAAGGTCAAGTAAAAAAAAAAAAAAAAAAAAATGTATTTATCCCACACAGGGGCAATTCAAAGATCCCACAGCAGACTTCAAGCAGACAAGAGCTATTGTTGACCGAGTGTTTTGTGTATTACACTAGTTTATCCAGGTCTTTCCGGGTTGTTAAAGTCGCTTTCCATCGTGAGGTTTTGCGTTCTTCGCATGCGCTCCGTTTCGCGGCTTTGCTGTGATTGAATTTTGAGCTGTGATTGCGTGTTGAGATGTGATTGTTTGTGCGCTGGTCTGTCATTACCTTACAGCCAGGAGCCGTACGGTCCAAAATCACAGACCAATACACATCTGTTCCGTTTGTCTAGATGTTCAGAGTATGTCGGCTTGCCTCTATGTGTATTTTTTGTTACAACAACAGAGAGTGTTATCGCTGCTTCATTATAGTAATGGAAAGGTTTTGTTGTCACATATTTTGCTACTTATGTTACGTGCTTTGGAGATGTTTCACATCTGCCCTGCCAAGTTGTGATGGAAATTAAATTTTTGACTCGATGTACTTAAAACGTATGTGTTCGTGTTTGCTCTCTCTCTCTCTCTCTCTCTCTCTCTCTCTCTCTCTCTCTCTCTCTCTCTCTCTCTCTCTCTCTCTCTCTCTCTCTCTCTCTCTCTCTCTCTCTCTCTCTCTCTCACGCACACTGACATGCACACATATATGCGCACATACATTCTGTACGCACACACTTCACTCATGCGCACACGCGCGCGCACACACACACACACACACACACACTAACTCGCCGAGAAAGAGATGCAAAACTTCTGACGTATCCCATCAGGAGGATGGAGAACATTAAGCGTTAACCCTTATCATTCGGAATACACCAATGTGTGAAATATGTTTGACTAAAATAGTTCAAGGGTAGTGACAGAATTTGCTTGGCGCCTCTAGGCGCCAAGCTATTCTGGCACCACCGGCCTTGAACTAAAGCCGTTGGTCTATATCCTTATCTGTAAGTACTATAATGTAGCTTGCATAATTATGGCAGTGTACATATTTGAAGCTTTTTGCCTCCGTATGATTTGGGTTAGAAGAGAACGTAAACATCTCTTTAATGTTAAACCCATTTACATTGATTTATATTTATATACTGCCGCGTGTAAAAGGCACTGACCTCTCACCGCACAGCGTGACATTAAATCACTAGAGTGCCGGAGAAAATGCGAATTTACTCGTAATTTGTACAGCTTTGGCTCAGTGGGTAAACACTACGTTGCTGTCCGCTGTGTGCTCAGTAGAAGATGGACACTCCAACATCATCTGGCACACAAATAGACTACTGACGAGCACAAGAAATGCAACATTTTCGGAATCATCTGAAACACTGCAGTGTTTCCGACAATTGCAACAAGTGAGGTCGCATTTCTTTTGCTCCCCGGTATCCTTCCACTCATCTCGGCACTCTCACTCTCGACTAGCTCATACTCTTCGAGATAAACACACACGGAAACAACACATGAATTCGGATAGTCTCGATCTCCCTTACTGAGAAACCTCTTTGTCGTCTGTGGACAACTGAGTCTTTTATAACTTTGTCGGCGATGTTTGAGGAATTTGTTCATTCCGCAAAAAGTCGCTATCAGCTTTTATTCTATGATAAGTCGTATTTATCGAAAATCAAACTAGATCGACGAAAGTGTAGTCAATGATTTGTCCATCCGACCATTGTATTTTTCGATGAAATGCCCACTAATTGCCACAGATTCTTGAAATGTCGTTCGACGAATAGGGCTCGGGAAGCTGACGTCATCATGCCAGTCTTGGCGGCCATCTTGTGAGGATACGGGACTATGCGCTCATATCGCTGTTTTCATTGTAATGTCAGGAAAGTCCTGACGTACTATAAACAATAACAGCAAGTCTTGCCATCACTGTAGGAAACCGCTGACCATAATCTGTTTTTTGTTTGTTTCCAAAGAAGAAGAGAAATGAAGAAAAACGTCTTAAAACACTATTTTGCTACAGTGATGACTATGGAATCCTCTTAAGATGGCGGCTGACGCGCCGACGCTGCTAGGCAACGCAGGGAACTCGACCCCCGAGCCCTATTGTCATGGACCCACTGAAGTAGCTAGAACTCTTCGCAGCATACAAAGCAAACGCTGCGACCTCGTCAGTCGGGGGACAGAGTGGTCACCGTGCGTGTCCGTTGTGAAGCGGTAGAACCGTCTCAGAATCTTTTCATGAAATGACAGCACCTCATGTCCTTTAGTGCTGTTATTTCATGAAACGACTAATATACAACGCATCAATTCCCACTGATGTCAACATCTTAATGACGGTGTGCTGGTCTATGATTTTAAACCTCACGATATCGGCACAGATTTCTCAAAATGTGATTTACCCATTTAGCCCCATTTACAAGAGATTGATCGACCATGATAATTCAAGGGTAGTGCCAGATTAGCTTGGCGCCTGACGGCGCCAAGCTAATCTGGCACTACCTTTGAGTTATCATGGTCAAATCATCTCCTGCATCTGGCACCTATTGATTAGGTGACAACTCCAAAATATGGGAATGCGGCCTTGGTTTAACACCGATTGCGAACAACATCTGGGTGTGAAACCCGTTGGGGTGTAAAGCACGAGGAAACCTCCGAACCAACTGTCTTAGCCTGGTAAGACTATGACCTCATTTGCTAACGTTTGGTATACAGGTCTACGTGTTCAGATCACTAACACAATCGTTCGGAGTAAGTACTGTTCATTTGGCGGAAGTGACTGCAGTAATTTGCAGCTGATGAGCTTACAAGCCCGTCATCTGCACAACAACCAGTAGCAAGATATGCAAGAAAGAGACCTAAATTCTCATGAGCGAGAAAAACACAATATTAACCGGGATTAAAACTCAATGCAGGACTGACTTCGCTGAACATAGTATTACATTTCAGCCCCTTCCTCCTACCACTGGACGCAGATTTCGATTTTGAAATCTTCGTTCATTCGGCAACGACCAACAGCCACAACTGTCCCAACAACAAGAATACAAATTGGTCTGAGCAAGGGGCATAGATCCTCACGAGCCCCCGCAGGGGCTCATGCGGGTCTATGCCTCTTGCAGTAATTGCTCTAGATTTCAACTGCAAAAACTTTTTTATTTCAGGCGTCAGTTTCAGTTGCAGTGAAAACGACCCAAAGACTACAGTACACGTACCAAAGAGGGATTACCGGCTCAGCGCTGGAAAACAGTTTGATACCTTGTCCCTTCCCAGCAGGCCCAGCCCACGGAAAAATACACAGATAAAGTACAAGACGACCACAAACATCGTCAAAATTGTTTGTTGGAATAAAAATATCGTGAATCAAAAGAACGTTTTACAGACAGTGAAGTAAAACATCGATTAAGTCATTATAAAGCCATGACGGAGAACTCCGTCAATCGTTTTCCGCGTCCATGCGGTTATGTAGTGTTCCGGGATTTACAGTCAGTGTGACCTGAGTTGAGTATAGGGTTTCATTGAGAATGTTCGCGAAAGACGAACAATGCATGTGAGCTCACATACGACTCAGACTTTCTATCACATCTTGTTATTTGTTCATGAGTATTGTAATAGTAGCATTTTCATTTGAGACGCGTTCAGCTGTATTTCGCGCACATCCTATCTTTGCTAAAGAACGTTTAATCTGACTTTCTGCGAGCGGAATGGATGCTGTTTTCTTAGGAAAGAGAAATCCAAATAACAAACCTGAGAATGTGACGGTCAAATTAACCCCGCTTTTAGCCCCTTGGGTGCTTTTCCCCAATTTTGGAAGTGTTACTCAGCGACTACGTTAGTCTACGTAGCAGTTGCAGGAGGTGGATTGACCATGGTAATTCAAGGGTAGTGCCGGATTAGCACTACCCTTGAATTATCATGGTCAATCAGTCTCCTGCTGTAGGGTGTTGGGGCTAAATGGGTTAACTTGCATTTGGCGCCGCATAGCTGTAGTTGTGTAAAGAGCGTACACGACGTTGAAAAACCTCAAGGAACGCTTCCAGGATCATTTAATGTTTTGAATATCCTCAACAAAATCATTGGCATTTCTCTCTGAGGAGAGAGACGCACATAAACACTGCTACATCCGTTGCAATGCTTAACCCGTTCAGTGCCAGCTTACGCACACTGTTTTTGCGATCTTCGTCAATTCAACTCAGCAACAACAATAAAAGTCCCAGGAGCTTGAATTCAGAGTGGTGTCAGAAAGAAGCATAGATCATCATGAGCCCCCGCAACTGCGGGGGCTCATGAGGATCTATGCCTCTTTCAGTTGGGTGGTGTTCAAATTTTCTCAGCACTGAACGGGCTACATTAGCGGACCAGGTGTGCATTACAATAAAATCCATGATTCTGACTCAAATTAATTTCAGTTGAAATGAAAATGATTCTTCTGTCGCAATATTAAAGCGACTTGAGATCATTTGCCAGCGAAAAAAAGTTAGAAATCATTTGCGAGGAAAAGGGAGAAAATCGCAGGTGTCTTGTTCAGACACAATAGCAATATTTGGCTCACGTGCGAAGAAAAAGTGAGTTTATGTTCTGGGCGAGTGCTCGTCCGTCTGCAGTCGTCCGGCGTCCGTCGTCCGTGGTAAACTTTAAAGTTGGATTTTTCTCGGAGACTATTCAACCACAATCTTCAAACTTGGCCCAAGGATACTTTGTGGCAAGACCTTTCTAAACATATCAATTTGAGTGACCTCTCACAAAGGTCAAGGTCAGAGGGGATCAGGAAATAGGTTAAAAAAATAGCTGTATTTTGACATAATTTATTTTTTCTCAAATACTATTCACGACTTTAAACCCAAACTTGGTACAGAGATACCTTTCTGTGCATACTAATTTGATTGATCCCTCGGAAAGGTCGTGGGTCACAAGAGCTCAGGAAATGAAAAATAGCCATATTTTGACAAAAGATGTTTTTTCTCAAATACTATTCAAGACTTCAACCCCAAACCTGGTACAGAGATACCTGTTGGTAAGACCTATCTATGCATACTAATTTGAATGACCTCTCGGAAAGGTCAAGGGTCACAAGAGCTCAGGAAACAGGTCCAAAATAGCCATTGTAACGCGCGCAGACTTTCCCACAGTCGCACGTACAGACTCTCGCACAACAGACGCATACACAGACGGGCGCATTCACGCGGCAAAACTCAGGACACGGGTTTTCTTACTAACGACAACGTTTATACAAATAATAAAAGAAACGCTCAAAAGATTATCACAACTATGTACACCACACCTTCCCCACTACCAGCATCTCAACATCACATCCACATACACAATATCAGTGCCAGGCTGGGTAGTAGTCTCTCACACTCCAACCTGTTCGGTGTTCTCGCCCGGTTACGTTCAGTCCTTTCATGTCTAGGCATGCAAGTCCTTTGTTGTACGCTCCCGAGTCGTCGCGTCCCGTCTCTCGTACAGTGGACGTCCTCGTAGCTCGTACCGTAAAGCGTAGCCCTCGCTGTGACCCTTGTGTCTCGGCACCGGTCGCTCACTCCCTGAGTGAAGAGATGGAGAGATGACCTCGCATTAGGTCCCTGGTGACTGACGTCTCGGCGTCCGTCGCTCCACTCTCGACAAGCACTCTGAACAATAATAAAGTCCTAAATCGTAACACTTGCTAACACACACACATAGTGGATAATATGAGATACATTACGTAACCTGGCCGATAGAAATAACTCACACGTTCATTCACACACACACACACACACACACATGCTTCACAATCCGACTACTTTCGTAACACCCCCAAAATCTCTGTCACTACCTTGAAACAGACCATAAACTAACACTCTATACGTTATCCCATACACTGGAAAAGACTATACTTAACCACATACTGCCTTCATAACGACTTAGGCATACACACCAGAGATAGTAATACTGAGTGGACAAAAGCTCCATTATCATAATGACTGAGTTAACCCCTTATTTATAACTTTTTGACTCTCCATTTTTCATGTCCCCGGCACAGAGTAAATACCATTGGAAGTTACCCCTAAATCATTATTATTTAAACCACAATTTTATGAAAATCAAAAATAATACTTAAGGGGTTAACTCAGTCATTGTGTTCCCCCCCCCCCCCCCCCCCCCCCATGCTGGTAACCCTGGAGCTATCACATACACAAACACCTCATGTCTACGCTTGTCTGAAAGACATCCACCTCTATTCAGATATACCATAAATGCGCTGCAATTATTCACATTTTCATGACGAGACTAGATTGCGCTATAAAACCGAAATCTCATATGGCCACCCATCACGATATGTACCACACTCCAATCCGTATTCACGAAAACCTTCTAGCCTTTTCATTTTATGTAAAATCACAGACAACCCCACCCCTTTTTCACAAAGAGAGGCCCGTGCTTATGTCAACATTACAAGCACTGATGAACCTGACTCGGGGTGTTTAATGTTGACTGTTATTATTTAATACACTGGAGAAACTACATGGCTGTGTTTACAAAGCACTCGAGAGAAGCTGCATGACTGTTTATACAGCACTCGAGGTGCTGGGCCTGACTGTTATTAGATACCACTCGAGAAAGTGCTGACGGAGTTTGTACCTGAGAAAACTGCTTGATCATGACCACATTCATATTCTGCACTCGAAATCAGGCATAAACAAACCAGTTTGAACAGGAACAGGACTGTTGGCGTGCCTTGGAACTAACAAAGGGTGTTTGCTTAGCGTCATGAGTGGTCTCAGCTTAGGCTGACTAGTTTGCTCGATGCAGCCGTCTTTACAGGTTGTGTTGTCATTTTGAAAGCAAGATGTGTTTTGCTAGAAATGGATTTATGTGTTAAGAAACATCACCTAAAGATAAGTTTTGTTTTAATTTTAAGTTACAACTAACTTTAGGTTACCTTAAAGTGAGTTACAATAGGAACTTATTAACTACTTACCATCAAGAACTTATTAATTACTTACCCTAATTACTTACAAGTACTTAATAACAACTTGACTCTAGTCACGTATACTGAGACAGTTTTATCAAGATACAAGGACAATAAAAAAACTTTTTTTTCTCAGTAATACTCAGGTGGTGGTGCTGATGGGGTTAAACAATCAGGCACAAGTGGTGTAAATGACGTGTCATCTCTCTGCGAAGCATATGACAAAAATATTGATTGATTACCAAATCTGATTTTTATTTGTTTAAAAGAATGTGTAGTTTTTCTGTGGTTTCCTGAACACCGATCTTTTTTCCTTCCGCTAAAAAACTAGCCTTCAGTTCTTCAATATTCACGGGAGATTGACTACGCATTTTATTTTGGATTTCAGACTTCTGTTTCTTGTAATTATTTAAATCATCCTGGACCCGCTTAAATTCTTCGTCATCAATAAAATTATCGTTCAATGCCTTACTGATAATAAGTTTCATACTGCTCAGCTTTGCACCAGCAAGCGTACTCAATGCTTCATGTTTCTGTAATTTCGTGTGAAACCTCTTGTTTAAGGCCTCCAAACCAAAGCATGCTAGGCATGTAGCAACGCTAACTGCCTCAATTGCTATTCCAGCGAAACTTCCAATTCCTGTGGCGAACAGAGCTATACCTCCTACAGATAATCCGGCCGAAACTGCACCAATAGCCATAGAAGTGTTTTGAACAGAATTAAATACTGACTTATACCTCCTTTTACATCTGGAGTACCTCGTCTCTTCTCCTTCCAAATATTTAATTGCCTCTGTAATATTATTTAATCTGAATGCATCTGATGGTAATGTTTTATCTGATGCAATTGGCATATGCGGATCAGGCACAAATGATGACACAGTCTCATGCGTCGGTAGTTGCGGATAGAAGTTTACCATTTTTTTATTGACAAATATTTTTAATTTAATCAGCAATTACATTTTGCAATTCTTCAAAAGTATACAATTTGTTAGCATAATAAAATGCAACAAGATCAATGTGTTCAAGGTTTATGTAAGTTAGACGAACAAAAGTTGCTTTGTCGACCACCACCTTGACAGCTGGAACACTGCTCGAAACATTAATAACATCATTATTTTTTGTAATGGCAATAAAGACCTTTGATGATTCTGTTACTGTTTCATTCCATGTAAGTTTAATTCCTTGTGCAATTTGAGCCTCTTTAGCAGTAGTTACTGATCTCATGATAATTTCAAATACTATTGTCGCTTCTCTTGCGATAGGAAAGTTTATTGGTGCAAACACGACCTTCGCATCAGACCTACCCTTCCTGTGCGTAAGAAGATATCTCCGTCTCTCAAAATTTTCAACTTTCAGTTTTTCTCTGCTATTGTCGTCTGGGGCAAAGCTTGGAACAAGGCTTACAATAAGCGGCCCCGAGTTAACAACCTTCCTAAACACTAAGGCACCTTCGTCATCAGTGTATACATAAGGACTAATAAATTCAATCTTTATGTCCCAGTCAATTGTTGGTGCTGGTGCCGGTACAGGTGAAACCACCCACTTACTACCTACATGTATTAAGTTGTAGGGCACATTATTTACAGGTGGAGTAGGTACAGTAACATCACGTAGCTGACCAAGTTTAGGAATCTGTTTTTCACCGTCTTTCATGTCAACAATTACTTTCCTCTTGTACATGCCATTTAAATCAAGTTCAAAACCATATATTTCTCCAATTTCTCCTTCCTTCTCAAAATCCTGTACGTCTGCCAAATCTTTCAACTCTGTTACTGGACACGCAACTGGTATGATTCTAGGCTTTGGACCAAGACCACTCATTTTTATAAACAAAAATAAAATTATTTAATTTCCAACACAACACTAAAATCATGCATAAGAACTGGTTTGTCATCCTGATTAGTTACAGATATACTCAGTGACTCAAAGAAACTAGAACCTAATTTCTTAAACTGCAAATTAGGAAATCTAACAACCACACTTTCACAATAGGGTGCAGTTCCAGTTGGTAAGCATCTCAACAAAGTTGAAGGCTTTCCATTGTGTACATTCTCAGTTGTGTTCAGTTCTTTCAAATAAACATTTAGTACTGTGTGTACTGACAAATTGACAGGACGTTTTCCAGTTATTTTAATTTTTTTGGTCTTCATTGTTATAATACCAAACATAGCTTCATCTAAATCATCTGATCTATACCAATCTTCGTCAATATAAAATCCAAGTAAATATGCAAATCTATCTGAAATTTTTAACCAATCTTGTTTCAGAAATTCTAATGTAACAAGTAGGTTAGCTGGATTTAAAGTTGCTTTAATTTTAAATTTACTTTGAAACCATTCAGCTATAGTACAAAAGTCATAATACCCAGGTGGTATAGCTTCAGTCTTACCATCAAAAATTACTTTATTATATATATCATCTGTTACATTAAACCATTTTACTGTATAGAACATTTCATGGATAGCTGCAGCCTTGCTACCATCACGATTATCAATCCCATTAGTTAACCACACTGGTTTGCTTGTGTCAAGATTTGTTAAGGTAATAAACATTTTTATTATCTCATATAAAAAAGGATGGAATTTAAATCACCAACCATCACCACTACAAACGCATTTCAATTCAATGTGAATGCCAGATATAATGTTGCACCTACTTATGAACAGAAAATAATTCAACTAAATCAGCTTGATATTGCTGTGTCTGACGCAAGCGTACAAGATCTATTCCAAGTCAAAGTACCAAATCCGTTTGACCATTATCTAAACCCTCCAATAACAGATGACTCAACTGCAAGAAAGTGGTCTTCAAGTCCACTACAGATGTTTCAAAATCAACTTAACTTTGCCATACTATGCTCAACTACAGGCTGTGGTGTTTCATTTACAGATCATTTGAATCACTCAAACAAACTGATTAGGTCTGTCTATCGTTTCCATGTTTATTACCAGCTTAGACGTATACTGTCAGAACTGCATACCCCACTGCCCACTGAATCCAGTTTCAACAGATATAACAACCCCATGGATATGAAAGCATTTGAACGCATCTGTAATGAATTTAACATCAGCACTAAGTATGACTTCACACAAAAACTTGATGATCACAATGGCATGGGTACATTGTATTACGCTATGAGTCACAGACAATACCCTCAAGATTATTACCCTGGTTACACTTCATTCTCATCAAAATCACAAGTCTGGTTAGGATCAATAGAGCAGAAGCAGACTAACGCATGGACCACATTTGTCTTGGACAGGAGTGACGGGTTTACTCAAGCAGGAGTCGAGCGCGTAAATGAGTCAATCAGAACATATGTCTGGTGTATACTAGGTGCACAATCACTAACAAAATCGAATATTTTGAATGGAAGTGAGAAGTTCGATTCACAAAAACAGTTTCTTGCTAATCTTGAAGATTCAATAAATTCAGTGATAGATCTCCCATCAAGCATACAACGCTACCAAGACGTACTCAGATATGTTAGATCAAAAGTTGACTTTGTAGTTGGCGTTGGGTTATACATGTTACCATCTGATCTTCAACTCCAAATGGGGACAATCACAAATTATAATAATGAAATCATTGTTGCAGGTGTTGGTCAAAAACTCGGTCTTAATCAATCTGTAAACTTGGGGGCCACAACCACACATGTTCAGTCATTAAAATCATTACATATGGTAACACCTCAGGCCCCGGCCACGGCACCAGTATCATCATCACCTGTACAGACAGTAACAGCTCCAGCTTTGACACCGGTACCCATAACGATAACACCATCACCAACCCTTGACACACATGAGTCAGAGAGAACAGCATTGGTAATAGGATTAACAGGACTAGGAGTATTACTTCTTTATCTGTTTCATTAAATAACCCACCATTAACCCTCCTACTGTCACCAAAAATACCCACACATGTTCTGCCATAAACCCAACTACCTTTGCTGTAGTATTAATCAACCAGCTGACAACCGTGCCAATTAAATTGGGTAACACGTCTACTGCTTTCAGAGCCAATTTCTTAAGCAGGTCTGAAATGTGAGACAGTTGTTTCTTTACCCATGACTGTAAATCTTTTGGATCTGTGGGGGCCGGGGTTGGTGGGCCCGGGGTTGGTGGTGCACCCCCACTAACCCCAGCACCGGAGACAGCCAGCACTACAGTACTGATAATAAACCCAAGAGCAGTAATTAAACTAGCAATTGTGATACCCTGCTCTCTGAAAAGTGTTTTAAGTCTTTCAGCCAGAGTTGTGTCTTCGTGAAGTATTTTCTGAATAGTTTCTCTAATTCTGTTAACTTGGGTTTTAAGTTTTTCCCTCCCAATACTAATCACTTCTAACCGTCCTGATCTTTCTATCTGCAAATCATTTAATCTGTGTTGGATTCTTTCTTTCATTTCTGTGTCTGCGGTAGCCAGTTTCTCTTTCTCACGTTCTATGTGTTTATCAAGCTCTCCCAGTTTGGCAAGATTATTAACCATCTCACCTCTTATTGTCTGCAGTGATTTATCCAATCCCATAATCTCCCTCATTGACAAAGGTGGATCATCTATTGTTTTCAAAGCGTCATTTATTTGCCCTTCAGTAAATGAGGTTTCTTGTATCACAGTGTTTGCTATTTCTGGTAGGCTTGTTACTGGTGCCATTTCAATTTGTTGCCCTGTTGGCAACTTTGTTTGCGTGTCATGAAGAACACTAACAAGACGCGGCGTGACAGGAGACCCACCAATACCAAGTTGACGCAAGGCACCAACACCACCTTCATTTTTTATTGTACTTAAAGCCCTAAACCTACTAGGGTCTTTTTTGTTAGTCAATAGTACTTTTCCTTTGTCAACAGTGTTTAAATATAAATGACCCTTGCCATCAAGTTCAAACTGATTAGGGTCTACGTTGTCTGGGCGGCCACCAACATGATCATAAAATGAGTTCACTTTGGTTTCTAAAAGTTCGTGACGTAAACTGTAAATATTTCTTGTACCAGTCATATCTGTCATATCTGTCATATCTGTTGTATTACCAAAATCATACGTGTCATCCATTTCAAAATCTTCATGATTAAATCCTCCCGCTGCCATTGTTTTATTAATTTATTATTTTTTATTGTGCATAATAAAAATGACACAGTCTTATGGATCAAAGTTAGACCCATACAGAAAACTACGTGAGCCTCTGGGTGTTAAGGGCATAAGACAATCAATCGTCATCACAAACAATCCAAGTACCATAGACCAGAACCAAACACTTACAGTCAAGTTTCCAAACCTAGGTCCCAGTGACGTTATTGTTCCTGGCACTGCACGCCTAGCATTTAATATTGAACTATCATCAGACGCAGACGTAAACAGAACACTGGTTAACAATCTTGGTAGAGCAATTGTTAGAACTATTAAAGTAAAACTTGAAGGACAGGAAGTGTTTAGTCTTGACGACTCAGATGTGTTTTACTGTTACAAAGACCTTTGGCTCACAAGAGAAGAACGAGAGGACCGTATTTATCAAGGCATACAGCCAGATAATGTTTGTAAACTTCGAATCAATGCTGGAGATAAATCAACGTCAGCAGCCCAGGACGTTATATTAGCAGAAACATATGGAACCAGATTTTACATTCCACTTGAGTTTGAAATCCTCACAGCTCATTTGCCTTATTATCAAGGGGCACTGAATGACCGTCTGAGCTTTGAACTAACTTTCAATGACTACTCCAAAGTTATTAAATCATCTGCCACAGATGCAACATACAAGATCTCTAACATTTCCTTGGAATATGAAATTGTCACACATACTGAACTAGCTAGACTCATTCAAAATCAGTACCAGTCAAGACTTCCAATTTATTATGACAGGGTGATTAGACATAGTTTAATTTCCAAAGACAAAAGCGACCCAATGTGGAACATAAACTTGAACACACCTGCCAGGTCACTGAAAGGTATTCTTATGTTGTTTGTTGAACCGGTGAGTCCATATAAACGGGATTCAGAAACATTCTACAATCCTAAGATTACACATTTGTCCTGCACAATTGAAGGCCGCCCTAATCAAGTGTACGCTTCAGGAATGTTACCATACCAGCACTATGACGAAACCACAAAGTATTTTGCAGGTGGAAGGATTAGAGATAAACCAGCAAACATTGCGTGCAAAGATCTACATCTGTATGATGTTAGGATCGGACAATACCTTACAAACAAGTATGCACTGTGGCTAGACCTTCGTAGTACAGATGACGATTATCTTCATGGGTCAGGACGAACTGTCGAGAACGGTAGTGACGGAATAACAATTCAGATACAAAAGAAGGTTGAAACTGCTGCAGCCATAAACATATATTTGTACCTGATATATGATGCACAACTCAATATTGCAGAAAGCAGACTGAGTGGACACATATATTAAAATTATATTGTGTATTAAAATGAACCGTAGCTTAATGACACTCGATCCACACTGTGGCTTATTTGTTGGTGCCACAGGGTGTGGGAAAACTCAATTCGTACTTGACTTATTACAAACAAGATACATACACCACTTTGAAAACATTGTAATATTTTGTCCTACAATCAAACACAACAAAGCTTATCACAACCGTTTATTCATTTGGACTGACAGCAACATATACTTAGTCGACCCTGAGAAAAAACTGAATGACTACCTACAATATTTTTACAAGCAATTTGAAGGACAGCCAACATTGTTTATTGTTGATGACTGCTCAGCAGAGAAAGACATTGTCAAAAAGAGAAACACTCTATCAGAACTTGCCTTCAGTGGCAGACACGCAAATGTCAGTGTATGGATTCTCACTCAGAAATATAATGCTGTACTGAAAGATTTTCGAGAACAGTTAAAGTTTATCTGTTTGTTTTACTGTAAGGATCGTGACAGCTTTGAAGACTGTCTCAGAGAGAACGACGTCATCCCAAATAAGCATGAACGGGATGATGTAAAAAATAAACTGAAATCAGCTAAGCATCTAAAGCTCATTTTAAAGACAGATCAGCCAACAGGGTATGGGTTAGTAAATTGATGTAAATTAATTTATACATTTGATTGTCCAATAAAAATGACAGACGGACAAATCATACAGGTGCTTGATCTCACACACCTTTTCAAAGATGTTATGCACTTTACTGACTTAATATCACCCAAACAGACTTACATAAGCCTTTCAGCACCATCAGAAATATATGCTACATATAGTGTGACTTTGGATTATGTCGATGAGCATCCAGATGTGGAGTGCATGACAGTTGATTTAAAGACACCTACTTTTAAAGTTAATGATACCAACTATGATTGGTTAGGAGACGTTTGTTATAGCATATTTAAACAACTGCGCAAACTAAATGTTTATATTGACAGTGTTACAGTTAATAAAGTGGTATTACACAAGGTGAGCCAGCAGAGTTAACGTTAATATTTTTTATTTTATTATTTTGTCGGTCAAATAAAAATGACGGACAATTCACAAAGCCCTGGCCCATCAAACCCTGGCTCATCTGGTTTAAGAAACGTGTTTCACACAACAAACTTACCCATATCCAATACTAATAATGTTTACGAATCAATAGAAAACTCTTTTTCTGTCATACAACAAAATCTTATCACAGGCAGTGTGAAGATTCAGATTGTTGCTAAAATTGAATTCACTAGGGTGGACGGTGAAGTGATTGTATCGTACATATCAACAAGACAACACACAGTTAACACAAGAAGAGAACCGGAGGTAGAGAACGTGTTTAGAGACAGACTATTACCAGACTTTCTCCAGGCGATTGACAGTGCAAAAATGAAGGGGTCTGGTTGGCACGAAGGACATGTACATGAACTGCAACTAAAGCAGTCAAGGTATCATCCTATATTAGGTAAAGCATGGATACCACTGCCAACTGAGGTTGCAAACAAAAAAGCTGTTGTTAACATACAGAACAAAGACAATTTCTGTTTCATGTGGTGTGTGCTTGCTAAACTACACTTTGTGAGGTCAAGACCTGATCGCGTATCTAACTACATCAAATTTGTAAATGAACTCAACTTTAGTGGCATTGAGTTCCCTGTTAAAATAGAGGACATAGACTTGTTTGAAAAATTAAATCCTGGTATATCTGTGAATGTGTATGTGTGGGATAATGAATCTGAGAACAAGTTACAGCCAATTAGAGTGTCCCCAATTGCACCAACATATGGTCAGTCAGAAGATAAACATGTTGACATGTTGCTAATCGGCGATGACAATAACTTTCACTACACAATTATCAGGAATATGTCACGTCTAATTCATGCACATACAACGAAACACAATGGGAAACAGGAAGTTTGTAAAAAATGTTTACAAAGATTCTCCTCTATTTTACTAGCGCACAAACATGTTTTACACTGCAGATCAGCTGATGACATACAAACTGTACTTAAGTATCCAGATCCTGGTAGTCAAGTGTATTTTAAGAACTATGGGAATCAGCAAAAGCTGCCGTTTGTAGTGTATGCAGATTTTGAATCATTAGTTGTTCCGTATGAAGGTTTTGTTCCAGAGTCATTACCAAAGACTATAAAGTTGAGTGACCAAGTGGTGTGTTCTTTTGGATACATTATTGTTAGGTCAGACGGTCTTCATTCAGAGCCTGTTATCTACAGAGGTGAAAATGCAGCATGTCTGTTTTTAACAGAAATGAGACATCTGTATAGTCAGGTAGTACAGTATCTCACAACATGTCAGATGCCTTTGGTGATGACAGAAGAAGACAAACTGAAATTTGATACAGCTGAGACGTGTTGGATTTGTGAACAGCCTTTAGGGGGTGATAAAGTTCGTGACCACGATCACATAACTGGATGTTACAGGGGTGCTGCACATGGTGATTGTAACTTGAAATTAAAAATAGATCCCAAGACATACAAACTGCCTATCTTTTTCCACAATCTCAAAGGGTATGATTCACACATTATCATGCAGGCTGTAGACGAGTCTTACAAAAACATAAGTTGTATTGCCCAGACAACTGAAAAATACTTGACTTTTAGGTTAGATAAATTAGCATTTTATGACTCCATGCAACATTTGTCTTTAGGATTGGCTAGTCTGGCAGAAGGACTGACTGAGTATCCAATAACGAGTAAATATTTTGAACCAGACTTGATTAAGAAAGGTGTTTATCCATATGAGTACATTGATCACTGGGTTGTGTTTGAGGAAACAAGACTGCCACCAAAAGAGAAATTTTATTCTACACTAACTGGAAAAGGTATTTCTGACTCTGAATATCAACACGCACTTGATGCGTGGGGGAAGTTAGGGTGTCAGACGATTGGTGACTATCATGACCAGTACTTGAAAGCAGACGTTTGTTTGCTAGCAGACGTATTTGAAAGTTACCGTGAAAAGGGGTTGTTACACTACAAACTTGACCCTGCTTGTTACATTACTAGTCCTGGCATGACATGGGATGCATTTTTGAAATCCAGTAAGATATCTATAGACCTGTTGTCTGATCGTACGATGGGTGAAATGGTGGAACGTGGATTGAGGGGAGGGATTAGTATTGCAGCGAACAACTATGCCAAAGCCAACAATAAATATCTGGACACCCCGGACTTTGACCCCTCATTCATTATGTACTTGGATGCATGTAACTTGTATGGGTTCGCAATGTGTGAATTATTGCCCTTGAAAAACTTTTGTCTGTATGATTTGTCACAGTATGACATAACAGAGTCAGGGTTAACAAACAATATTATGAATCTTGACCGAAACGATGCGAAGGGTTGGATCTTTGAAGTAGACCTAGAGTACCCACATCATCTACATGATTACCACAATGATTATCCATTAGCTGTTGAGAAAATGAGTATGACAGGGAAAAAAGAAGACACCAAACTTGTACCAAATTTGAATGACAAATTCAATTACGTGTGTCACTATCGCTTGTTGCAGTTTTACATCAGACATGGGTTAGTACTAAAGAAAGTTCACAGAGGCATTCAATTTGATCAGAGTGCTTTCATGAAAGATTACATAATGAAGAACACAACCCTTCGTGCCAGAGACGGCAACACTGCATTTGACAAAGACTTCTTTAAGCTTATGAACAATGCCTGTTTTGGCAAGACGATGGAAAATCCTCATCACAGAAAAGATGTGAGACTGGTCACAACTGAATTGGGCGCAATTAAACTTACAGGCAAGCCACAGTACACAGGGTATAAAGAATTTCATTCATCATTGTATGCAGTGTCACTCAAAAAAAAGATTGTCAAACTGGACAAGCCAGTATTCATTGGTATGGCAATTCTTGAGTTGTCAAAACTGGTGATGCTTGAATTTTATTATGATTACTTTAAACCAAAGTATCCTGAGTGCCGATTGTTATACACTGACACTGACTCTATGATCATTGATGTGTGTACTGAAGACTTTTATGAAGACATGAAAACAGAGTTACACATGTATGACACATCTGACTATCCTAAGGATCATCCGCTGTTCAGCACACAAAACAAGAAAGTGCCTGGTAAGTTTAAAGATGAACTAAATGGTGTGCCAATAGTTGAGTATGTTGGATTGAGATCCAAAATGTATTCTATACTGCATCAGAAAGGCAGTCAGTCGAAAGCCAAAGGAATAAAAAAAAAAACAGCAATTAAAAAATAAAGACATACGTCATGAACATTACAAGCAAGTGTTAGATGGTGCATTAATGCCTGATTATCCAAACAAGTCACTGAGATCAAACAAACATAATCTTGAAATAATTCAAACACATAAGAAATCACTTGCAGTTGGAGACACGAAAAGAGTGTTTCACACTAAGGAAAAAGCTTATGCACCTGGACATTACAGGCTCAAGTTATCTGAAGACATTTGTGATGAACTGGTTGATGAATTAATTGATGATTTAGTTACTGAAATGAGTAACGGTGTCTGGGGGAATAATCTGTAATTCTTCTCTGACAAATGCCCTCTGGGGTGCAGGGTCGAACAGGTAATATATTGTTGCGTCTGCGCTGGGAATTATTTTTTTTATATTATGAACGGATGTTGACCTGATAGGGTCTGTCGCCCTGCGCTTTATGTCATTTTCAGCTTCACCTGGTTGATATAGATATCTTACCTGTTTAGTAAATAAACTTGTGTCGGGTGCCTGTGCTGACATTGTTTTTGGCTCTGTAATTGTTTTCAATTTAATAGCATCAGCAGGCTTTGGGTGTCCTTCATTGTTCATTGCTTTTATCACATGTGGTAATCTCTTTACCCATTCAGTGTTCCGGGTGTCATGCATGAGTTCCTTAGAATACTGGTAACTGAAAAGTCTCTCTGACAACTGTTTGTTAAAGTTTTCTACAATTGCCTGTGATCTGTGCACACCTGGAATGCCACGTCTGACCAGTACGCCATGCTTCGCAAATAACTGATTAACAGCACCTTTGAATTCAGATCCGTCATCGACCTGCACTAGTTTAGGGTATCTTAAAGGACCTCGACTATATATTTTTGATAAAGCAGTAGCAACTGTACTGGCTGTTTTGTCAGATATGGGTTCAGCGTCTTTGTACCTTGAAGCTATGTCTACAACAGTTAATGCATACTTGTATCGTTTCTTTCTTATTGTGTCATGCGGAAGAAACAGGAGGTCCATTTGATGTGTGTCATTTGGGGTTGTGTTTTCAAAATGGGGTCTTGTTATCTTTCTTGGAGCAGGGAGATATATCTGCCAAATTGCCTGTCTCTGTAACCATTGCTTGACTTGATTGAGTGTTATATCTCCGCCCACAGCGGCATGTAATTTCTGAATAGCGGTTGCTCCTTTATAATACCCTGATGGTGAGTAATATATTTTCGATAGTTTATTTTCGGCTGCCATTTTTTCTAGCAATGAAAACTCCAGTAAAATAAACAAATATCATTCCCACTAGAACAAAGATTATCTCCCCGTTTCTTTGTTCTGGGCTTGGTTTGTAATAGTCACTTAGTTTTGGTTTCGGTATAGACATGTCTTCACCCGTGACTAAAAAATACTCACGGATTGCTTCGTCTGTATTTGAAAACGTATGTTGTGCGTGACCTTCTAGCCTGAGTTTTTCATTGATGAAATCAAGTTTCTCAATTCTATTCTTTTCATAATCTTGCTGGGCTTGAGCAAGTTTTTCAGATGTTTCATTATGACGTTTCATCTCCAGAGCAGATTCTTCTCTACCCATTTTAGAAAAGAGATAATTAGAGCTGCTAAACGTGAGGGCGTTGACCATCGCTCCTCCCACCATAATAGCTATCGTCGCCATATTTATTTTATTTACATAGATATATTTTCGGGAATAATTCCTTGTTTAACAAGAAGGTCTTTCGTGGCGATTGACGCTGTTACAACTACAATTAGCTTAGCGCTGTCTTCGAAATCGAGTCTACTGAGGTCTGCTGATTTCATTTTGAGTAGATTTCTTCCCAGCATAGAAAACGCTACTGCTAATGCACTTATTACTGCAGAGTGATACACAAGATTCATTAAATTCTTTGAGTCATTCATTTCTTAGGCAAGAAAAAATTAAAATAATAAATTTATTACTGCATATGAAATGGGTCGACAACTTTGGGTATTGTTGGTAATGTGGAGACTTCTGTTTTTGATGATGGAGTGTTTAATTTTTTGGTCACTGTACGAGTGTGCGGCTTGTATTTTTTGTATAATTGGTAAGCTACAAAACCAGATCCGACAACAAATGCGGCAACTACATATTTTGCTGTTTCAGAATTAGACTGGGTTGAAGGTCTTTCACTTTGATGTGTGTGTGACAGGGGTGTTGAAAGTCCTGACAGTCCTAACGGTCCTGACGGTCCTAACAGTGTTGACGGCGGGTCACTTACATGAGCCTTTTCTGTTAGCGCCTGTAGCTGTAACTTTTTCTGCTTGTTCCATTCGGCTAAACGTTTACCTGACTCAACGCGGCCTGGGTTTTTAATTTTTGTCACTGTGTGAATCGGGGTCTGGGCAGGATCCGAAACAGGGTTCATCTGTGGGGTCGTTTGGGGGGTCGTCTGTTGGTCGTCCATTTTTATCAACAAAAAAATTTAATTTCGTAAAATCGATATGGCTGCTAGTTACAATTAATGTTACCAGTGGAGCAAGCAAATTACCGAACCTGTAGAATAAAAGGCAAGCTAATTTACCAATTGCACTCGTTACAATGGGGTTACTCTCGAGGTCATTTGTGAGATTTTCAATGTCTACAGGAAGGGCATAACTCACAGCTTTTGAATATAAGCAGACAATTGATTTGCTCAAATCACGGGTCATTAGTGAAGCCATGTGTTGTTCATATTTAAAATGAAGTTTAAATAAATCAGCAGCCGTGAGGGATTGTATATCTTCGGTTGAATATTGCTTTCCGAGATAAGTTTTGGAATGACCAGAAATCACTACAGATAAAAGTCGTTCCCCGCTTCGAATCTAAGTCTATGTTTTCTACAGCGCCAATATCATTTAATAATAGCAGTTCATCTGTGTTCATTTTATAATAAAATATATTTTTAATAATAAGTGAAATAAAAAAGCACTTACCTTTGAAACGAGGAGCTCATCAATTAGTCTCATCAGAAGGGTCATCAACCCTTGACAGCTAATTTTTTCTGCCTTTCCCTCAAGGTTGCCATATTGTTTTATCATGGCTGACAATGACTGTAAGTTTTTTTCATTCTCATACACAATTATTCCATCACAAATAGGTTTCATCTCTTCTTCAGTGTTATTTAAGCTTGATTTTAAATCCTGTACATCATCATTCAGTTTCTCCAATTCTTCTTTAAAACGAGCCACTCTTGCCTGACGATAACACAGCCGCTTACGAAGAAGACAGGTTTGTGCAATCGCACTTTTAGCAGAGTATTGTGTCATGATTGACTGTACCTAGCTCTGGGGTTTGGTTTTATACTAGAAAATATCTTAACACGCATTAGTTCCAAGGCACGCCAACAGTCCTGTTCCTGTTCAAACTGGTTTGTTTATGTCTGATTTCGAGTGCAGAATATGAATGTGGTCATGATCAAGCAGTTTTCTCAGGTGCAAACTCCGTCAGCACTTTCTCAAGTGGTATCTAATAACAGTCAGGCCCAGCACCTCGAGTGCTGTATAAACAGTCATGCAGCTTCTCTCGAGTGCTTTGTAAACACAGCCATGTAGTTTCTCCAGTGTATTAAATAATAACAGTCAACATTAAACACCCCGAGTCAGGTTCATCAGTGCTTGTAATGTTGACATAAGCACGGGCCTCTCTTTGTGAAAAAGGGGTGGGGTTGTCTGTGATTTTACATAAAATGAAAAGGCTAGAAGGTTTTCGTGAATACGGATTGGAGTGTGGTACATATCGTGACGGGTGGCCATATGAGATTTCGGTTTTATAGCGCAATCTAGTCTCGTCATGAAAATGTGAATAATTGCAGCGCATTTATGGTATATCTGAATAGAGGTGGATGTCTTTCAGACAAGCGTAGACATGAGGTGTTTGTGTATGTGATAGCTCCAGGGTTACCAGCATGGGGGGGGGGGGGGGGAACACAATGACTGAGTTAACCCCTTAAGTATTATTTTTGATTTTCATAAAATTGTGGTTTAAATAATAATGATTTAGGGGTAACTTCCAATGGTATTTACTCTGTGCCGGGGACATGAAAAATGGAGAGTCAAAAAGTTATAAATAAGGGGTTAACTCAGTCATTATGATAATGGAGCTTTTGTCCACTCAGTATTACTATCTCTCACACCTCACATTCCTTAGTTATGCATCTCGGTAAATACTATATACGAAACACCGGTTACCTCAATTCCAAACCAACACAAACTGAACCAAACCAGTCAACACAACCCAACCAAATTAACTCCTATTAACGCATACTATCTTCAACGCAGTAACCATCAATAATACATATACCTGAAATCTAGGTTTCAGAGTCTTGGAATACGGGCTAAGGTATCTCACACACGTCTGTCCACACTGACAGTAAAGCCCCGTACTGACGTTCCTACAGCTCTGTTAGCCTGCACTCACTAAAACTCCACGTGCCAAACGTTCCGTTAAGAATTCACGTGGGTCTCGTGCCACACAGAATAGTTGTCACAAGACAAACTTCTAACAAAACTGTACCGTACTAAACCCACTGTGTGAACCCTATGCGTGAGCATAGAGTTTCAAGTTTCATCACAGCCATATTTTGACAAAAGATGTTGTTTGTTTTTTCTCAAATACTGGTCACAACTGTTTTCTGTTCGACACTTTTTGTTATCTTGTGCCGATTTAATTGACACAAGATATAAACACTTCACAGCAGACTCCTTGGAGGTTTTGTTCCGGGGTGTTCACCCGGACAAAATCTTTAGTTTCTTGAGAGAATGAAATATTTTTAAGAAGATCTGAGCATTCATAGACTATGTGAATTTCATTATTTTGACCTTTTTGAGAGTCTGTAGACGTTTCTTTTAAAAACTCTTGCGACATTTTAGCATGACGTATTTTTAAGATATATTTACATCTTGTCTTAAGACCTTTCTTTTAGTCTGGCTGACCAGATTTTTACCCATCCCGCCATGAGATGGCCTTAGTCGCCTGCTCGGCGTTAAACCCCAATAACCACCAACCATTAAACCCAAACTTGGTACAGAGATACCTGATAGTAAGACCTATCTATGCATACTGATTTGGATGAGCCCTCGGAAAAATCAAGGGTTACAAGAGGTCAGCAAATGTGTGTAAAATGCCAATTTGGTAGAATTGTAGTTATTATCAAGCCAGTAACTGCCAACCAACTGTCCCTCTGCATTGCAGCGAGATTTTTGGCGCGTCCTTTGAAGTAAAATCAGCTGAAAACAAAACCTTCAGAACTTTGACAAGCAAAGCACTGGCTATTGAAAATTACGTGCAGTTCGACCCGGACCTCTTCGCCGGGAAGGAATGGACACGAAGTCCAAAGCTACAGCGGACTACGCCATCAGATGCTTTCGTCTCCTAATGCTTTTCACCCACAGGCTTGTGTCCAAAAATGCGTTTTCAAGATGAGTGTGAATTTCAGTATTGATTTCTTCTGTCAGTGTTATTTGGCAGTAGACACGAGAGATGGACGTGAAAAAGCCTATCTCGACCGTAGTCTATGCATTGGTCAGTCACTGAGGGAATGCTACCACACAAAAGCCAGATGCCTGTCACCTCCCCGGGTGAATAGTCGTTAGTCTGACAGAAATGTGTCCTAGTCTGTGATTCCGGACCCAGAAAGCAAAGGACCTCGGGCCGACGACGGCCGCAGTGGGCCCGCGCACGGATATGCCAGTGCGCGGGCCCACTGCGGCCGATGTCGGCCGGAGAGTCTTTCGCTGACTGAGTAGGGCCCAAAGTGTGATGCCAGCACAAGGCACTCATGGTGTTGCAAGGTACAGTGCCCTCAGGCCACTGTCATGTCCCCTCGGCCTTTCCCGCTGCCCTTTGCGGCCCCACCACACGCCCTGTTCTTCCTGTCAACAGTCGCGCGCCTCAAGAACAGACAGCAGTCTCAGGCTGAGGAAAGCTGTTGCCGGTATCGGTCTGAGAGAGGCTGGCTATATCTCGAGCCCACGTGGCTGCTGCATCTGTGCATCAGTGCCGTTTAGACATGAAGGGGGCGGGCTAGTGGTAAAGAAAACCCTCACATTACGGGGCAACTCCAGAAAGGCATCTCAGTCGAGATTTCGGACATGTTTTCAAGTCCCTTCTATTATAAAAGGGACTTTTTAGGATGGGTCGCGGTGGGGCGAATTTAATAGCATGTCCATGATGTCAAAGGCAGGCAGGCTAAACCTCAAACAATTGAAATAACAAGATAAAAATTACGTCATGTCTAATACGCTAACCTCGCTGCTGAACGTACATTTGGCGCGAAGCGCCGTATGTGCGTATGTATGTGTGTGCGTATGCATGTATGTATGTATGTGTGTGCGTATGTATATAAACAAGAGAATCTCCGATATTTCTGTACACACAAGCTTGAAACTTGACTTAAAAGAGGCAACTCCGTCACCACGCAATGACATAACACACTAAATATGACGTCATTCTCTCTCTTGCGTGCGCGGCTCTCTCTCTCTCTCTCTCTCTCTCTCTCTCTCTCTCTCTCTCTCTCTCTCCCCCCCCCCACACACACACACACACATCACACACACACAGACACAAACATGCGCGCTTCTCCAGGAGGAATAGATGCTCATGCGCCCTCCAGGCGCATGAGGATCTATGCCTCTTGGAGATGTTTGGAGCGTTTGACAAATCAATGACGCGTATGTCCTGCGCCAGCGAGGACAGCTCTTATATAGAAGGGACTTTGTGGGTTATGGGTTTATCCCATCTTCTTTAGAAAAGCGTGATTATCATTGTTTTACAACGAAAATCACGTTTTTCTCATAAATGGACATACTGGCCACTGTCCGTTTTTTTTTAGAAAGCGTGATTAAAATTGTTACACAATGAAAATCTCGCTTTTCTCTTAAGTGGACATACTAGATTTTGCACTGAAAATGGCGTCAGAACTCAGTTTGTGAGTCGCCTGCTGAGCACTGCGATGTAGAATTGTGTGTTGGTCTGTGACTTTAGACCTGAAGGCCTATAGTCGTAAGATCCAAAACACAGCCCAACACACATATTGCAGCAGATGGATGAGCCGTGACAGCTGAAGGGTGATGAAATCTATCTACCACAAATGGCCGCGCAAGTGGAAGTTGGCGTATCCGGCTTTCAGAGTCGATACATCTTTGCAGCTGACAAAGGAAGCGAAAATAATAATTTTGTCAATCCTGCAGTCCCACAACACTCGAAACTCATCGCCACGAAAGGCAAGGTTACTCACGTTTACAAAATCTAACTATGGACATAACAGAAAATAGACCACTCTTATATTTTGGAAACAAACAAATAATTTAATTTTTATTTGAGGCCTCCACCTTTTGTGTGGATTTTGGAGGCCAGATAGTAATATGTTAGGCACGCACGCACGCACGGACTAACACGCACACACACACACACGCACACACACACACACACACACACACACACACACACACACACACACACACACACACACACACACACATCGTCGCTTTTTCAGAAGAGCATTCAGGTGACCCGATATAGCTAGTTTGGAGAAAGACATTGGATGAGTTCGTTAGCCAGCTTTGTACCCTTTCAACTTCTTCAGTAAAAATTAATCATTCTTTTCAGAAAAAAAGTAAACAAGATGGGATGAACCATAACCCACAAAGTCCCTTCTATATGAGAGATGTCTTCGCTGCCAATGGTCTCTACCTTTTGTCTTTGACCTGATTCTGATGTTGAATTATCTCCTATTGAAAAAGTCTCGCAGATCTGCCAATGCGTCAGGAGTTCTATAAGGGGCGCAGGACATACGCGTCATTGATTTTTTTAAACGTCATTTATCATGAGGTAAGTTTTACTTTTTACTACGTGATATGAGTTTCACTTTCGCTTCATAGGCTTGAGAAAATGGTGACAAAAATATAACTTCACGGACGGTACAATTTCAGTCTTGCTATAATTTTCGTCTCCTGAGGTGGCGAGACGAATTTCTCTTTTCGAGATAATAAACTTGTACTCTTATTCTTATTTGTGTGAAAGCAGGCTGACTTTACCTAGCTACATGATATACTAAGTACACGTGTCACCTGCATGCTCTTCTGAAAGCGCGTCGATGCGTGTGTGCGTGCATGCGCGCGCACTCCAAACATCTCCAAGAGGGCGCATGAGGATCTGTTCCTCCTGGAGATGCGCGCATGTTTGTGTGTGTGTGTGTGTGTGTGTGTGTGTGTGTGTGTGTGTGTGTGTGTGTGAGAGAGAGAGAGAGAGAGAGAGAGAGAGAGAGAGAGAGAGAGAGAGAGAGAGAGAGAGAGACAGACAGACAGACAGACAGACAGACAGAATGACGTCATATTTAGAGTATTATGTCAGTGTCTGCGTGGTGACGGAGTTGCCTCTTTTTCGTCACCGCCACTGTCTGACTTTCTCTAGAAGTAAAGGTTTTTTAGTGTTTTAATTCTTTTATGAAAGAAATAATTTTTACTAAAGAAGTTGAAAGGATACAAAGCTGGCGTCCATTCTTTTTGAAAGATTCAATCAGCTCCGGTGTCACTCGCGTTTCTCTAGTTTCAAAATCACTGGATGACGTCACATCATTGGCTAATACAGCAGCGGCTCTGTGTTGAGAAGTGGTGCTGCTTCTGCCTGCTATCCCTCGATCTTGGTTGGATCTTCTGATATTGTCGCCTCGGGGAACATCTTTAGAAGGACACCGTATCGCTTTGTGACCTTTCTTTCCACAGAGAAACATGTCAGGTTCTCCACCGGCTTGTATTTCGGGGTGTCTTTGACATTGTGGATTTCCTCTGCTGGTGCAGACACACGCTGCGGCTTACTGGATCCGAACTTCATGTTGTGGGCGTCAAGGTATCTTTGAGCGAAGTCGGCCAGGGCCTTTAGGGACTGGTCCTTTTGCTCCCTGAGGTGGGAGGCCAGGTCCTTAGAACATGCGTTGAGGACTTGTTCTTTGATAATGAGGTCACACAGGTCCTGGTACTCTTTGTTTAAACCAGCCAGCTCTATCCATTTCTCCAGGTAGCTCCTGATTCTCTCAATGAATAGGCCGGGTGTTTCTCCTTCTTCAGGCTTGCAGTTCCGAAATCGTCGCCTGTAACCCTCTTCAGTGAAGTCGTACTGTCTAAGCAGGGCGGCTCTCAACTGCGTATAATCTTCGGCTTTTTCTCTTTGTAAGCGGGTGTAAAATTCAAGCACTTTGCCAGTTTGAAGTGCACTCAGCCTGATAGCCCAAGTCTCTTGTCTCCAGTTGTTGCTGCCTGCGAAGCGCTCGAATCGCTCTAGGTAAGCGTCCATCTTATCTGAATTTTCTGCGAAAGGTGGTAGCTTTGGCGCACGGGCTGTTTGTTCTCTGCTGGCTAATGCTGTTGCTTCAGAAGCCCTCTGGCTCTGTGCCTCTATCTCCATCTGTTTTAGATGAATTTCGTGTTGACGCTGCCTCTCCGCCTCTACTCCCTCCTCTTCTCGCTGTTCCTCTGCCTCTCTTCGCTGTTTCTCTGCCTCTTCTCGTTGAATTTCGAGTTTCCTGATCTCACGCTCTTTGGCTCTTTCTTCTCTCTCCATTCTCTTTTCTTCTTCAAGTCTCTTTTCTCTTTCTCTCTCCTTTACGAATTCGAGGAGTTGAGCTCCTTCGAGTCCACATTCCTTTCCAATTTTCAGGAATGTCTCCATCTCCGATGTCGCCATCTCTGCGTTTCACTGCTGGCTGTTTTCTCCGGCTACCCTTTCCACTGAGTCAACTGAAGAAGTCCCGTCGGAGGTGCCAATATGTTACGTGATGAGGTCGTAGTCGTAGTTTGATAAACATACAAGACGCACGCACGTAAGGTTCTTTTAAATAAACTTCATTCAGCTGCAACCCGTCACACGTGGCTTAAGGATGTAGACAATACTGGAGTAACGGTTCCAACAATATTTTAATTCAGCGATGCGATCTCTACACAATGCATTCCCAAATGCACCAACACTGATACAATGTCTCTTCCGCAAATGTCCACACTGGCGACACAAAGTTTCTCATACAATGTACACCACTGTTCTTCTGCGTCTCTCACAATGTACACCCTAGACGGGCCACGTACCTACGATAAACTGTGTGTCTCTACAACTGACAATGCGAGACAATGTCAGTACCCACGTGCTCTCCTAGCACCAACTGACTTTATATAATAAGACATCTTTCTAGAATAATCCAAAGAATTTGCTCAATGCAACCAATCGGAACGGAACACGTAACTGAAATCATAAATATTAATAAAAGAAGAACGTTCTGGAATAAACTAAAATAGTCTACAAAAATTTGGCTGCTCATTTCAGCCCTAGATCCCAATATATAATGATATCACACAAAAATATGGCAAACCGTTTACGACTTTTCACAACACACAAAGAACGGCTGCTAATTTCACGCGCACAGTAAACAGCTATGACTGAAATTACTACAGTGTAACAAACTGTTGCTTATACTTCGACGTCACAACAGCGCGATTTTGCTCGAACATTCTGATTCATTCTCAGCTAATCTATGCAAAACAACAATCGACCGCTCTTCTCCGTGCGACTATTCTAGAAGCTTCCGGACTAAAATTAGCGTATCATAACAAAGCCAAATCCGCTATCATGCACGAACGATAAAGAATCTCACTGAAAAGGTACGTGATACGTAACCATGATAGCTCAAATAAATATCGGGTCGTTTCCTACGATTAACACATGTACGCTCTCACAGGACAACACACCCACAATCGTAACAGAGACATTCAATTACAATATGCTCGGAAGCAACTCCACCAGGGAGGCCCCTTTGGGGGCTTAACTGCCTGTCCCAAGTCAGGATAAAGGAGGAGGGTTAGGCGTGGGGCTAGCGACTCCACCCTGTAAAAAGAAACTTGCTACGGAAACGACAACAAGGGAAAAAGCGACAACCGGCGCTGGGAGCGAAGCAGACCAGGAAACTGGACTTATGACGGATGGGGACCAAAGCCGCAAGGACGTCTCCACCCCGATAGCGGAACTCCTGACGCCAAAACGATGGATCAGAATTGGATGCTGGAACGTGCGAACGCTCTACCAGACTGGAAAGCTGGCGCAAGCAGTAAGTGAACTGAACCGCCACAAACTAACCCTCATGGGAGTAACAGAAGCAAGATGGACTGGTGCTGGCAGACAGAGGTTGAGCTCCGGAGAAGTCATCATCTGGTCTGGAAGAACAGACAACGAACACCGAGAAGGAGTTGCTGTCATCATCAATAAGAGCAAGGCCAACACCGTTCTACAGTGGAAACCTGTGAACGAGCGCCTGCTGTACGTCAGGATGAATTCCAAATACGCAAAGCTGTCTATTGTTGTGGGCTACGCACCGATAGACGACGCGGAAGAAGAGGATAAGGATGCATTCTACGACGCCCTCCAAGCTGTTTTGGAAGACATCCCTCGACATGACGTGCTGATGCTGATCGGTGACTTCAACGCTAAGGTCGGCTGCGACAATGAAGACAGAAAGAGGACCATGGGACGACATGGAGCGGGTGTGATCAACGACAACGGGGAGAGGCTGGTCAATTTCTGCGAGGAGAATGACTTAGTCATAGGAGGGACCCTGTTTGCGCATAGGGAGATCCACAAACTCACATGGAAATCACCAGACGGCAAGACCCAGAACCAGATCGACCACATCATCATTAATGGTCGCTGGAGGCACTCTCTGCAGGATGTGCGAGTGATGCGACATGCTGACATTGGCAGCGACCATAGTCTTCTGGTGGGGAAGGTGACAT